>CAKNEU010000043.1:0-278805 GCA_930272665.1 Mariannaea elegans
TACACTTATTAGCATATTAAATAGAACCCTAGCTACCTTAGCTATTAATATAACTTGGTTATACCAATTTACTTTTGATATATTACTAGATGTAACACCCTATACTATATTGCCAAAACCTCCCGACGGCCTATTCTCTCTGCCAACATAGAACCAGAACTATCTAATCTACGTTAACCCTAGACCTAACTGTTATATTAAAGCTCAACCGACTGCTAAGATGTACTTAAGTATTATAATCTAAGATCTTAAGCTAGGGTTTTTAACCATTATTACCTTCTTCTCAAAGCTTTTAAGTATAAGGCTATTATTCTTTAATCCTTCTATAATCCCTTCTTCATCCATATTATAGCAGTTCTCTAGTTTAATAGCCTTAACTAATAGTAAGTTCATTTATATAAAGAAACCCTTAATTTTCTTAATTATTGCTCCATTAAATTGTAATATATTAAGTCTCTAACCTCTAAGAGTTTTAATCTTAGGATTTTAACATAAGAATGCCTCAATCCAATATACCGTAAAAACTCAGCAAATTCAATTGAAAATTAGCGCCCTCAAAGGTAGAGAATGCAGCGATCCCCACCACACCAAACCTGCTAGCAAATTGCATCTTATAACTCCCTTCCTTCCAAGCTCCTCATTCTAGCTGTATTGTGCCCGGGTTTTTTTTCGGGTTGATAATATCATTCAAATAACTCTAGCTCTTCTAATTTAGTAACAAAATCGCTATACGACTAGGAGTTATGGTCGGCGAGACAATTAATAAGATCCTTCTTATTTCCTAATGTTAGAAGGTTGTAATGTTTTAACAATTCCTTCAACTTCTTGTTCATTACTTTCTCGTACGCCTCAATAAGGTCATCATTTGGAAGGCCTAGCTCTTCGTCATTGCAGAGGTCATCCACGATTTTCTGCGCCTCCCAAACAGATATCATCTTTGCTATTTCCCAGCCCGTAAAGTCGATATCAGCAGAGTCAATATCCTTAATCCGGATCATGTGATCTTGTGAGCCATTAGGTCGAATGCTAATTCCGCAATCTAGAAATGCTTTCTTGACTAAATCTGTCCGTTCTGCTAGCTTACGAATAGCTTGGGATACGACGTGAGTTGTCATGATTCGTTTATCTGAAACAGACCACTCCGTTAGGCCGCGGGCCTCACGTTCTGAGACATATTCATCTATTAGGTCGCGAAGCCACATTTTGAACGGATGGTTAATTGCTGTATTAAGAGGCTGAAGCAAGGAGGTTAAGCCAGCGGGGATAAGAGCAGGTGTTATTCTTGCTGACTCAATTGCCTTTCGAATTGCATTGCCTTTGTGAAATGTGGCGATATCTATAACCAAAAGGTGCTCGCTATTTCCAGCCAGCGGGCGTAATTTCTCATTAATCCACTTGAGAAATAGATTCTCGTTATTATATGCTGTCTTATTGAACTTAACATTAACATCTGGGGTGTAAAGATGGCCCTTGAGGTCCTTGATTCTGCCATTCTCGCTCCTGTGAAAAATTAATAACGGTTGGAGCCGAGAAATCCCATCTGCAAAGATATAAAGGATTAGAGTTGCCTGGCGCTTATCCCAACCGCTGCAATTTGACTTTGCTGTTACGGTACGAGCTCCCTTATGGTTATATGTATGACCATCGAGGTACTTAAAAGGAATGGGCGTTTTATCAATATTCAAGATGCAGTTATTAGAAAAACGTCGCGTTGGTGAGTTTAAGAGTAAATCAAGGGATATTTCCGGCTTCTGATTAATGTAATGGAGAAATTTAAGGAATTTATTTACATATTAATAATATTCCTCTGGTCTCTTAGATGCTTGCTTTATAATTCTGCGATAGACAATACAATGTCTATCCTTAAAGCTAATAAATTACCCATTTGAGAAGGTAAATATAATCCCAATAGTAGGATTTTGTCATATAAATATCTCACGTGATGTTTTTCGAAACCAGGAGACTGTTATTACAAGGCCCTGCTTGCGGCGTTGAAGAAAATGATCATAAAGCTCATCTTCAAGTTGGGGCCAGTGGGGAAGATATTTGCGAGCTGTTTTATTGAGAAGCTGACTTCTAGATCGATACCATCCACCTATTGTATCCTTAGGAATGTTGAAATATATAGAAGCCTCTTGAAGAGAAGGCAGCCGATATCCTTTAATAGATCTTTTGCTATATAGAGCCCAAATACGATGGTTAAGCATCCACATTACAACATCTTCCTTCTTCCGTTGTGAATAGCTTCGTTCGATACGGCGTACGGGCTTTGGAGGGGTATAGGTGCGTTCGGACCAATCTTTTCTCTTCGGGCCAGATTTGACGGGCGCTTTTCGTGCGTTGGGATCGCGATTTTGAAGTGGCATTGTTGTTGTGTTATGTTGTGTTGAAAATAGGGGAAAATCCGACCTGCTGCAACCCTCACCCTCACACACACACACACGCCGCTAATCCGATTCTGTAAACCATGTCAGATATTGAAGAGTTGAGAGCCGCAGGATCACCTTACTATGTGTGGTGTAGTATAACAAGGATCTTGGGATTCTCCACTTGTAAAGGCGCTAATTTTCAGTTGAATTTGCTGAGTTTTTACGGTATTCCAACTGGCTTATCATAACCGTTCAGTTAAGCAATACAACTAGCAAAATCTACCACTTGGGCATATGTCGGAGGAAACCCCAAATTGTCCTGAGCTAATACCCAATCTCAAAGATTTTGTTCCTGCTCCATAGAGAGCTTTTGCTGGTACTTATAACTCTTTCTGCGATCTTGGGCGCCCGAAAGACGATCTCGTAGAGTTGACCGTGGAATACCATTACGTTCGGCAGCTCTTCGTTGAGAGAAGCCCCCTCTTACATCTTCAATTGCTTTTTGAATATCCTCTTCAGTGTAATTTTGGCTTGCCATTCTAATGCAGTAAAAATCAACGCGGTATTTTTTTTATGGCGCGAAAGAACGCGCCGAGAGTGTAGAAAGAGATGTGTGTGAAAGTGGAAGAAAAAGTGGGCGGGATCCCCAGGTGGGCGGTTTGGGGGGTGTTGGGCTTAGCAATGACACCATTTGACAAGGCCCATGCTCCCAAGCCACACGCATGCCTCTGGGCTGCCTGACCCTATCACAACCCATCGGCACCCGAACACCCGGGGTCGGCATCGCCTACAAAATGCTACAGAAATACCTAGCTTTTTTTTCCCCTACGCCCAGTATCTTCATTGCTTCCTTCGTTCCCACTATCCCTCATGTATAGAAATTATGCTTAACCGCCAACCCAATCTTGTACACAAACGCGACGATGGAAGTCCAGATCCAATCACCCAAATTGTACCAGACGAGCACTGGAATGGCATCTTCAACAGAGGCCATGTACGGCCCGACACAGTTAACATCTTTCTCAAGACACTCAGTGATTCTTGGGGCAGGTTCAAGTTCCTGACTAATGAGTCACGAGACTGGGATTCAGATTGGCCTATATCGCTCATAGACGTTGATCTCACCGATTATACGGGGTTGAATAACTACTCAGAAGTGTGCAGTGAAAAAAGTATATTTTTCAGCTCGTGGAAGTTGCTTTGGAACTGCCTCACCCTGGCGACCTTGTCCTTAACTAAAAATGTGTTCCCCACACTCAACGAGGGATACGCTGAGCAAATCGATGAACTAGCTTCCAACGTTGGTATTTTCAATATTTCCAGATTTGACGGCATGGAAGTTCTTAAAAACGTGCATTCTTGTGTGGTGGCCAGTTGTGAAGACGACCGTATGGGCAATTGCTCTACAACCTTTACTCTGCCAGACACCTTCTGGGCGAATGACACACTTGATTGGGGTTGGCTCGGCATAAACATGTCTTTCGTGTGCAATAACTTGGAGTCAGATACCAATTTGGACATTTCTGGGCCTGGCGTATGGTTCTTCGTCTTATAGGCTTCCCAGCGTAATACTCAGCTCACTTCTCACTAGGTCATTGCTTCGTACTTTATACAAAGCGGCCTTGCATTGTATATCTGGAGTTTACTATCATTACTTTCGCTACTAGCATACCCTAATGTATTTCAAAAGGGTCGTGCCAGTCATTGGGTCAAACTGCCCTCATACCTTATTCATGTCCTCGAAAAGATAGAAGGAAGCAATTTCAGGCACGCTACGGAATCAATGATTGCGGAATTCCACGAGGCGCAATGCTTTTTTATCATGGCCAGTGAAATCGCAATACTGTATGCCAGCTCGCAGTCGGCGATATTCAGCAGCTTACAGAATTGGGAAAGTCTTTTCGATACTCGTGAGATCGTGATGGCACTAGCCTTTACAGGGGCCGGGCCAATTGTTCTTGCACAAATAGTCCTACAACGGCGTCAGCTCGACTCTTTTTACAGCTTCTTTTTGTCAGCTGTGGCCCTAATTCTCGCCAGTGTGGCTGGATTGAGGGGCCTAAACCCTGATACCGATAGCGTATACAAGATGTTCAAAGACGAGAACACCTTGGCTGCTTGCGGAGACCATCCATCACTACGGACGTACTGCCTTTCGGAGTCTATCTATGATGACCACACTCCCGCAATCGCTGCCAGCTTTCTTATTACCATTAGCATTCTATTTTTACGCAAGATTGCTCGGAAGCTTGATCTAAGAAGTTGGATCTTGAAAAGGCAATGGCCCACGCCAATCCAAAAATTATTTTTGGGCAAGAACAAGAAGCTTCGGTCATATTCTACAAAAGCGATTAGATTAATCGTCACTACGAGTCTCCTCCTGGGCGAGATATGGACGATAGTGTTCATGTGTTTGAGCCTTATTTCTCCTCGGTCTTCATTCGGTAAGAAACTGCTGATTGTGTCGGGAGTTAATTGGAATGTAGGTCAAGTTGTCGCTATGCTGATCTGGGCACCTGTTATTTCCAAGTGTCTCTACCTGATCACCCGTGAGTGGCATTTTCTATTCTTCCTGGAGAAGTATTTAATGAGCATTTATTGACGCCAAGGCGATTTACAGGTGGCATCGAAGAGGGATTTAAAACCCGATTATCGAATTCTTTTGTTGTGATCAAGAAACCAGAGGTGCGGCAGAATGCTGCTATTAATGTCGACGGTACAGTCCACTATGCTCGGGTGAACGATCATGACTCAGTTCAGGATTCGGTCTTTAGGAGATCAACATACTAGTCCTTCTTCGCTCTTCTTAGAGATAACCATCATTAGAGAGCAGTTTTGTTAGGGGCATTTTATATTCATAGGTTAATTTTCCATACCATGTACCTCTCGAGGCCGAGCTACTGTGGATTAGCGGTGATTAGATATATACCCGCCGTGTTCATCGCAGCTCCTCCCAGTCTTTTCCTTCTTTGGTGTTAAGGTTAACGTGATAGTGCTAGTAGCTTTGAGTCATATCCCAGAGCTCCAACGGCTCTCTGTTGTGATAGCTGTTGCACAACTGACTTGATCATCGGTGACCAAGTGTTATGTGTGAGGGCTATCGCCGTTGAGTGTTACAATATTCACTTCCAGAAAGCATTTTGGTAACAGACCCTCAGAGCTATAACCAGGACGGCCGTTATCAAGTTTTCCTCCCGAATGTCGAAAGTGCTATCAATCCTACGGCCACCTAGAGTTAGGGTTGGGATAGGGTAGTATGATTATCTACTAGCTTATTTGCCCTCAACTTTAAGCTTTCTATTTAAGTAAGTAACTAAAAAGGAGAGGTATACATATTAAGGTAAAAGAGAAGAGGGTTAGGATTCTGAAACACCATGGGGATAGCGCAACAGGAATGAATTAGTATTCATGCTTAGAAATGCTAAAGTCCGAACGGGTCGCAATGAGTCGCGCCAGGTCTAAGTCAAGTCAGGTTAATTGAAGTAGGACAAGTAAGTTCTGAACCGTACTGTAAAGGCAGAATACTAATTACCTACGGGGTTGCTATGATGCATTATCCTAGATTCTGTCTAGCTCCAAATGATAGCTTGGGGCAGTAATTAAGGCTAAGTTTGGGAGGGTACACTTCCCTTGATTTAATCTAGTGCCAGCATGGGTGAGTGTGGTAGTTGGAATCGCTTTAGAAGACCAGGATGCCTCCGTACTTTTTGGGAAGTCGGTATGTCCAAAGCTTTATAAGTAATCTACAGTTTGCTATGGCCCGACATTTTCAGTCTTACAAGCTCCATTTTGAAGGTGGAAGATGCTAGATCGCTACTTTAGCACCATTTCGCTGGCTTCAGACCTGCTGCCGGCTATTATAGTTTGTATTACCTTGATCTATTAGTATGTTCAACATGGCTGTAACGAACGCCTACTGGACCACAGCTGTAAGCCCTGTACCGTTGTCTCAATGCCGCTAGGCATAGCGTTCCGATCTTGTAGTAAAATGCTTCGACATATGACAGTTGGAGTCTGGCCCGGGCTTAGGATAAACCAAGGCTTGTCGGGCCTTCATTCCGAAATTAGAGGGGCTCGGCTTGGCTCTCCGTGGTGTTAATTCGTGCCACCGTCCCGTTCGACGATAACGGGCAAGAATTACCTTTCGGAGGGTCATGTTCCATTCTTATTAGAAGGGCATTTTGTTCCGTAAACTCCGTAATATTGGCCCAAAACACTTGTACGAAACGATAATGATTCGCGGGAAATCCAGATGGAAATGAAGCCCAGCTTTGTCAAAAAGCATAGGTTTTTTTAACCGCAAATATTCAAGGATAATATCCCTTGTACATAATTACACCGTGGGCTATAAAATGGCCGATTGCGACGCTAGAAACCAATAATATACTCAAATCACTATACTCTACTGCGCTATAGGTATAATGCGCTCAAGATGAAATATCTCAACTATCTTGTCGCTATTGTAGCTCCCGTCTTGGGTGCTACGAGCTGGGATAATGTGAAGATCGGGGGAGGTGGTGGCTTTGTCGATGGCATCATCTTCCATCCAACTGAGAAGGGTCTTGCATATGCTCGAACTGACATCGGAGGCATCTACAAGCTGAATGATGACGATTCGTGGACTGCAATCACCGACGGAATTGCAGATAGTAGCAATTGGTAAGCATGATAGAGTTGTCCCCATCGCGTACCATTTACTTATCCAATATAAGGCACAACTGGGGTATAGATGCACTTGCACTGGACCCTCAGGATCCTAAAATCATCTACGCAGCCGTTGGAATGTACACCAACAGCTGGGACCCAAGCAATGGATCCATCATGAAGAGTACTGACCAAGGAGCCACCTGGACTTTTGCCGACCTGAGCTTCAAGGTTGGGGGCAACTTCCCAGGTAGAGGAAATGGTGAACGTTTGGCAGTTGATCCGAAGAATTCCAAGATCATTTACTTTGGTGCTAGAAGTGGCAATGGTCTATGGAAGAGCACAAACGGCGGACAGAGCTTTCAAAAGGTTTCCAGTTTTACAGCAGTTGGGACCTATGCCCCCGACCCAAGCGACACTACTGGGTACAATAGTGACCTTCAAGGCCTCACTTTCATCACTTTCGACTCTACCTCCGGAACCACGAATAGCGCCACGTCGCGAATTTTTGTTGGAACTGCTGATAACATCACCGCGTCTGTCTATGTCTCGGAGGATGCTGGATCAACATGGAAAGCGGTTGCAGGCCAACCGGGCACTTTTTTCCCTCACAAGTGCCGTCTTCAACCCGAAGAGAAGGCCTTATATCTGACCTACTCTGATGGAACGGGTCCTTACGATGGCACACAAGGTGCCGTCTACCGCTATGACATTGCATCCGGGGACTGGGACAATATTACACCAGTGTCGGGAAGCTCTCTATACTTCGGTTTCGGGGGTCTCGGTGTGGATATGCAAACCCCGGGAACCCTTGTTGTGGCAAGCTTGAACTCTTGGTGGCCCGATGCCCAACTATTCCGATCAACTGACTCTGGGGCATCTTGGGATCCGATCTGGGAATGGGGATCGAGCGGAGCCATGGAACGGTATCATACCATGGATGTATCTCTTGCTCCATGGATCCAGACCGAGTTTCTTGACAACGACTCCAAGTGGCTTGGCTGGATGATTGAAAGTCTCGAGATTGACCCTCATGACAGTGATCACTGGCTATACGGCACTGGCCTCACCATCTACGGCGGCCACGATTTAACCAAATGGGGAACGTCCTCAAAGGTCACGACCAAGTCACTCGCGGACGGCATTGAAGAATATTCCGTCCAAGAAGTCAAGTCTGTTCCATCGGGTACCGAGCTTTTAGCTGCTGTGGGCGATGAGTGTGGTTTCTCCTTTGCCTCTCAATCAGACTTGGGAACATCACCAGATCTCGCCTGGGACACGCCGCTTTGGACCACTTCGACGAGTGTTGACTATGCCGGAAACAAAGTTAGCAATGTCGTTCGAGTGGGCAATGAGGCGGGCAACTACATGGTAGCCTTGTCAAGCAATGGAGGTTCATCTTGGTACATCAACTACGCCACTGATACTTCAAAGTATGGAGGGCAGGTTGCCTACTCTGCTGACGCCGACACAATTTTGTGGTCTACTTCGAACAGTGGCGTTGTCCGATCCTCCAACAGTGCGTCGTTCTCTGCGGTGTCAAGTCTTCCATCCAATGCCGTAATCGCCTCTGACAAGCGAACAAACAAATATTTTTACGCTGGCTCCGATGCTTCTTTCTATGTCTCTTCGAATACTGCCTCGAGTTTCTCCAAGGGTGGATCTCTCAGTGGAGCGAGCTCCATCCGTGATATTGAGGTGCACCCGACGACGGCTGGTTCGCTCTATGTCTCAACTGACGTTGGTATCTTCCATAGTGCCGACTATGGTTCTAGCTTCACAAAAGTGTCCACTGCACTGACTAATACCTACCGTATTTCCCTGGGCAAGGGGTCCTCCTCTTCTTGGAACCTTTACGCGTTTGGAAACGGTGCCAACGGAGTAAGGTTGTATGGCAGCGCAGACGGAGGCTCCTCTTGGACGGATATTCAGGGCGACAGTCAAACATTCGGTGCTATCGACAGCTGCCGTGTGGCTGGAAGTGGGAACGTGGCTGGTTACGTCTTTGTTGGAACAAACGGACGTGGTGTGTTCTACGGCAAGGTAACACTCTCTGGCGGCGGTTCCGGCCCTAGCTCTTCAAGCACGACGTCTACCACACAGTCTTCCACGAGCTCCGCAACAAAATCTGGGCAGGTTACGTCGACAACCAGTGATGGCCCTACGACGACAGAGACTGCCGGTCACTATCAGCAATGTGGTGGAATCAACTGGCCAGGCCCGACCGTGTGTGAGAGCCCTTACACATGCAAGGAGCAGAACGACTACTACTGGCAGTGTTTGTAGAGCTGTAGATATATTGCACGCTCTATTGCAGTGGAAGGATGAGATGAGTAACAGTGTAGCTATTTGGGTAGAGTGAGTCTCTGCATGGGAAGAGTCATCAAATGAGATATGATGGTATTGAATTGGACGAAACCTGAATATTTTGGTCAACCTCGCTTGCCTAGGCCTGATTTTCCATGCAACTGTAAGCTAAACTGCCTGAAGTCTTTTGGCCTTGACCTTCCCATACGCCCATTTCCGACCTTCGGGCCCTTTCCTGCAAGAGTTGCGTGAAGCTACCAAAGGGGACCCCTTCACCACTGTCCATTTCCACGACGACCCATTCCAACTTCTCAAACGCCTCCCAGCTGCCATACCTCGCTGCAATGAGTTTCCGAGTCGAGCGCTTGATCTGATCGGATAGGTCTGGGTTGTTCATTGCCTCGTTGTACGCATTGACTACCTTCTTCGTCTCGTGTGGTAGGATGAGCCATACATCCATAATATCCAGAGATCCAATCTCAAGTGGCTTCTTATAACTTGGCCATTCGCGTCCATTCGGCAGTTCAAGGTCCATATTTCCAGTCGGGGACTCATGTAGCTCAACGGGAAGATCATCCACGTAAACAGTAGCCCAATCTATGTCATCAATCCCATAGAGAGGAGGGTCGAGATAATACCCATTCCAGGTACCATCGTATCCGTTGGTGATTTTCAGAAACTCCTTGTAGTCGTCCGGTAACGTGATATTAAACTTGTGCTCGAGAGCCAAGATTTCTTCGTCGGCAGCTGGTGGATGGAAGAGCGATATAGGAATTTCTTGGTCAATTTCCCTGTAGAAGCTTACGCCATTGGTTTTTGTGTTGCGCTCCAGCTCCTCTAGCAGTTTTTTTACGCACTTCTTTTCAGCGGCATGAGGCTTGCGCCCATCCCGAAAACGTTGGGTAAATGTAGCGATGGCTTCATTAGCGAGCGCATCGACTTTGTCCATATTTAGAGGAAATTTGCGAGCCAAAGCGCCAGTAGCGAGGAGAGGCCAATTGCCTCGACGTTCGGTGAGATATCCAATCGCTTGGTTTGAGTGCATCCTCTTCGTAATGTGCCCCAGAGTTTCCTGAACTTTTGCGTCTGCTTCAACGTCTTCAATTGAGGATGAATTCTCTGATGCCAACGAAATGGCGAGTGCCAGTGCGTCAGCAAGTGCGCTGCTGCGATCCATCGCTGCGCCACCGGTAGAACCGTCACAGCCCTTAGCATGCTCTAGAAGCGCGTCCAACTGTGTCGCATCGTTTTGCGCAGTTTCGCTCTCATTATCGAGGTTTAATGGCAGTTGGGGCGTAACATTTTCTTGTGTTCTGTCCTGTGGTGGAATCTCGTCGGGCCATTCGTTTACCTCTGCAAAGGCAAGCTTGAGAAATCTGATTTGGTGGATTTGCCAGTCCGATACGTACTCCGAGAGGAGGAGAGATATCATGATTTTGGCCGTGTCGATCCGCCCCAAGACAGCAAACTCCTCGGCCAATTTGAATAGTGAGCGATAGACATTTGGCAGGCACGGATCCGTGAGGACTGCATCTTTGTCGAATTTCTTGAATTCGGTCATGGTTGTCTATGTTGATGTTAAATTCGCTGTGAATGTTTCGATTAAGTGGCCGAGGACTGGAATCTGGAAATGATGATGTCTTGATATATATAGTGGATTTTTTAACTGATGAGATGATGCTGTAATACGACCAAGCCCCAGCGGCTACGTCAATCACGCACTGCGAAGATCCTGCGGTAAAAGCGTAAACAATTTGCAGTGCGCTGCGGGGTTTACTTCACCGGATCGATGAGGCGCAGCAGCATATTGTGATATTTGTTGAAGGATCAAATAATTGAAGGGTATACTCATCACGTCGCTTGGCGTAATGATTTACCTGGCGTGATAGGTAATTTCCAACTACTGCAGAGACTAGAAAGCAAGAGGCATACGGTACTACAAGCACTGGTCAAGTAGGTAGACCCGTTCGCCTCAAACTGCTTGGTGGGGGTGGGCATCATGGTGAACGGGCGCACATTGAAGTTGCATATCTTTTCATCCCAACGTGTGGTCTGTTCGTTTTATGATCCGCAGGTTCTACGAGCTTTGCAATGTCTGTTCTTCTCCATCTTCATCTTCTGATGCCCACACCTTAAGCTTTATTGGCGCGCCGCGTCTCCAGTTCCTCCCCGGACTTTGGAACGGGCAGTAGAAGGTCCTGCGCCGTACCAGTTCTGCCTCGCTAGATGTACAAGCCTGATGTGATTGAACACTGTTCAGTGGCTATCCTGCTTATTCATGAAGATGATAGAAGCCCTGACAATGTTTTTGACGAGGGTTGCAAATTTATTTCTGAAATGAAGAGACGCTAGAAAGAGGTAGGTATAACTACTTCTTGTAGCATGGAGGACTTCGAAGTATCCATTTTGAAGCCCATTGCGAGACATGCAGAGCACCCTGTGGAATCGGTTAAGTATTGTATTATTGTTTTTAAGCTTCAAGGAATACATACCCTACGATGCGAGATTTTTCACTTATTACTTTAATAAAAATAGCATCAATGACTGATTCATATGATGTCTGGCGACTCGAGTCACGGTTGGTTGTAACAAGGGATGTTGGCCTTGGCGGATGCGAATATCCTCAGACCTACGGTGCTCTCCAAGAATCCTCTAGAGGATAATTAAAAATTTATTTAATTCAACACTTTATTACAAGTTACATTTACTTATTATTTACGAATAGAGCCTCAGTCAACCTACAACCGAAGAGGAAAGTGGTAACTATAGTGGCTTCTTGACTCGTTAATAGGGACGCCATTCAATTCACTCTGTGTTGAATAATTCTTTCTCAGTGAATATGGACAGCATTCAATTAGCTTTGCTGAATAATGTGACACTCCACTGTAATAAATTCTGCAGTTGAAATCTACCGCCTCCATCAACCCCTGCATTTCTTCACGGAGCCCTGTAGGGCTGTGATATGTATACTTCATAATACAGATGTAGACATTAGCGAGATTTCCCCACTCTCAAGGCTTCCTTATTCTCAATGGATCCGGTCCAGAAGCTCAGCTGCTTCGTTCACCCTATTAGCTTCCGTTTCTGCCGCAGGAATTCAATTTGCTGACCTGCCGAGATGCCGTGTACCCGGCGTTGCTGCAATCCGCCAAGTTTCAGACCTCTCTAGCGCTTATTACAGACTAATTACGGCAAATTTAACGCGGGTCCTGTTTGACACGGTAGATTCGAATGGAGTTCCCATTTGGGAACGAGGACGAATCGAATTACTTCTTTGGGAACGAGAACGACAACGACAACGACAACGATCGTCGTGCAGGGCCAAAAATGCACTGCCTAGGTCTTGATAATATAATGCTACGTATTCATGTAGATGATCCTACCTAGTTATAAGAGGCATTCCAACCCGCATTGCAGTTTCAGACGTTTTCTCAACTTAATCCGAACCAAAGATGCGAACACAACATTTATTGGCAGCCATACAGCTTAGCGTGGCCTCTGTATCTGGCTTCTCAAGCCCCGTCGTCCATCTTTCTGCAGGCGATGTACGCGGTGGTCGATGCCCTGGCTCGAAAACGTCGCTTTTCCAAGGCATCCCGTATGCTGAACCTCCAGTTGGAAAACTGAGGTTTATGCCTCCCCAGACGTTCAAAGGCTCCTACGATGGTGGATCTCTCGATGCGACAAACGCCCCGCCGACTTGTATTCAGTTCCCTTCTACTCTTGATGTGACAGGCCAGCGATCGTCTGAAGATTGGTCAGTTACTTCGCCTACAATTTTGATTAGTACAAACGTGGAAAATCTTCAATTTTACCTAACACCGCCGATAGCTTATACCTGGATGTCTATGTTCCCGCTGATGCCACCGCCAAGTCGGCATTACCCGTCAAGGTTTGGGCTTATGGGGGGGCTAACGAAGCTGGGGCTCTGACTTACGGGCTTTATAACGCCTGCAACTTGGCTCAAGATGCTATCGTGGTAGCTTTCAACTACCGACTAGGCCCCCTGGGATTCCTCGGGCTTGAGACAGCCGGGATCAAGGGCAACATGGCTATTCAGGACTACTTGGCTGCACTTACATGGGTTAAGGATAACATCGCTGCTTTTGGGGGCGATACTTCGAAGGTTGTAGCCTTCGGGCAGAGCGCTGGTGGTGATGACACATTCACCGTATCAACTTTACCGCAGGCTAAAACACTCCTCTCCGCGGCAATCCTTGAGTCTGGAGGTGGCCAGGATTTGACATCCAAGTCCCTGGCTCAATTCTCGGGAGCAAGTTATGCGAAGACTCTGAAATGCGATATTGATGATGTAAGTAACCTCTGACCAGAATGGAGTAGGTTGCTAATGATGCATAGTTGAGCTGCCTACAATCAAAATCGGTCAAGGAGCTCATTGAGGCAATTGAAGTTACCCCAGCGCTTCTCGACCCCAAAGTGAACGGCGACGAGCTCTCCGCGATTTATGGTGTTAATTTGCCCAACATCACCAATTTAAACTCTGCTATTTTAGACGGGGATTTCATTAAGGAAGAGCCTCTCAAGAGAGGACCCCAGGTTCCCATCATTGCCGGGTCTAGTATGAAAGCCTTTGTCTTTGCCATTCACGTCTTGTGCTAATTCTATTATAGCTGAGCTAGACTCTTCACTGTTCGTTCTTCCAGTCCTCTTGGGATCCAACACCCCTATTACGGAAGTCAACTACACTCAATTTCTCGCCCGATGGGGTCCACTAAGCTCTGTCATTGGCAAGGAATACCCTCTCTCGCTTTTTAACAGCTCGGGTTCTACAGAGACGGCAGTAATCGCTGCCCTAGTTCATATAGATACTGTAGCGAGTTATACCTGCCAAACATACAGGGCGCTTCGATCTGCAGTCGTTGCAGGCACACCAGCTTACGCATACCGATTCAACCACACTCCCTCATTTCCTTGGCTGTGGATTGATGGCAGCGCTTTCCCTGGTCAATATGCGAGCGCGTTTGGAGCCACCCATACCTCAGAGTTGCCCTTCGTCTTTGCCAATCTCGACAATCAGCCCTGGGGCAATGGTACGGCTAACGCGACTTCAGCCGAAAGGGAAATCAGCAAGACTTTAGTAGAGGCTTGGACGGCTATGGCAGCAGACAAGAACCCGTCAACTAAGCGTCAGCCATGGCCTAAGTTTGACGAATGTCAAAACGAGGGTCTTGTCGTGCAGGATACCTTCAAGGTCACCGACATTGACTTTTCCGAGTGCGAGTTCTGGGATTCCATTTGGGTTGAGCTTGGAGGTTACAACGTCTCTTGGCCATCCAAGACAGAATGTGCCTCGAAATCAACCAGCAGCCCTACTGCGAGTGGAACGTTGCCATCTTCTCCATCCAATACTAGTGGGAAAACTTCTGAAGCAAGAAGAGTAGTTGAGAACATTGGGATTTTGTCAGCTTTGTTGTCGGTGACCGTTGTTCTGCTTCTATGAGGAAGTCAAGGTGGTTTCAAAAGTCGCCTCTATAAGAGATTTTCGCCGTATCTCGGCAGTTTTTACTATTCTATGTCATTCAATTATCGTGAATGTCGCTTGTTTTAAATTCAACATTTCCCATTTTAGAACCTAGCGTCTCTTCTTGCATAAGTTACATCTTGGGTGCTAGCAACGAATAACTACCCCGGCTTCCCAAGGAACGTTCTTTTATTCTCTGTAGATTCCGACTTTGAGCTGTCCGATCCGTTCAGTAGGCTCTCGTAGACTTTCTCAAATGTTCATGTTTTCGGAACCTTCCAAGCAGTTTTGTAGACCGTTTTGTCGGTTGGTTCGTGTTATTGGCTTGTATTGTTCATATCTAACCCTGCTCTAACCCTAATAATCGCTGCAATAAAGACAGCACGAATAGGTCATCAAACCAAGTCTGACACTTGTTAGTGCATGATTAATTCCATCACACTGCTGCTCAATTGTCCGACCGAACTCTAATGCAGAAGCATGTGCCCCGCAGGAGCCTACGAGCCAAGGGAGATTTATTCACCCTTCATTCCGTCTTCTTGATGGTTGCTTAATCGAAGATGTGTCTTTGGACACTCCGCAGCAGACCCCCTGATGTTAAAGTTAAGGGAGCCGGAGCACTCCCCGCTTTCAATCAATGCTGGATGGCCTGTTAGTGGAATTTGAAGGCACATGACAACGAGCTTTCGTCAAATTCTGCGGATATGAACTATGGCGATAGGTTTCCGAAGTTATGAAAACCTGACCGAGAAGATGAGAACAATTTATTGAACAAAAAAACTCAATTTGGTTATCACGGCCCAAACATGACACTTATTCTAATGAGGAAAACGTCTGCGTCTTCGAGTCAGCAGATCGGTGATGGGTTATAGTTGTTTAGTTTCGAACACATCGCTCATTTACTTTCTCTTCTCTAGCGCCGTTCTCATAGGACCCTCTATGGGAAGCCCACCTTGAGGTAACAATTTGTGCTTGGTGGTTGTTTCCGGGCTTCCGACGTCCGGCTCATCGCAACTATCTTTGGTCGTCACCAAGTGCTCCTGATCCGCGCGATGATTGGAAGTTTTGTTTGGGCTTTGTTGCCCTCTCGCAAGAATATGGGTTTTTCTAGATAGATTTGGCATTGCCTTCCTTTCCCGATTTTAATCCTTATCGCTAATTAGCCCTCTCAGCCGATATCGAAGCTTTCCAAATGGCCCTGTTCCTAGTCTAAAGGGTATGTGCATAGAATAGCTGGCTCTGGGAGTCCATCAACTAGAACCGAAAGGGCGGAATAAATGGTAAACTCTTGGGAGTCTGGCCCAATAAGGAGCTTAAAAGGCTGCGATGTCACGGCGATGAATCAGTCAATCCTCCCATTCAGGCCGTTGAGAATATATATACCATTACGAATAAGTTCACCTTTAATTCAATGTGCGTTCCACCATTTGAACTTCCGCTGTTCTCGGAGAACTGGTATAAAATGCCGAAGCCTTTCTACTATGAATGCAGAATATTGGAGGAACATCGAATTAACCCTTCCAAGACTCGTAATTACAGTAAACCTGGTTCAGCTTGGTTGTGATGAGATTCGAAACACGTGTCTGATCGGGACCGGGTTGTCTTGACGTCCATGAGGCATACATGCATGCGTGCCCAACTAGTTGCACCCAAGCCTAACAATCACGCAGTAGTCAATACCAAAGAAGCGCCTCTTAATGATTGATGATCTTGATTCATGTGATTCTTTACGCTGTGGCTACGGTTACCGACGGGCCTTTCTGTCTAGCCTCCGACATCAAATCTCTGGATCCCTCGACGTGGAAATCCTGAATTCGTTCCAGCCAAATGATGTGATAAAACAAATAATTCTCTTGACAGCATATATGCTAAAGTATACGTGTGTTTGAGCGGATTGCAAACAAAGAGCTATATGTGTGTAGATTTCTGTCGTTAAATGCGCGATCGCAAAAAATTGAGAAATTGTCTTAGCGGCTTGCCTTGCACATCCTCATCGCAAGCATCACTCTCCACGTGCTGAAATAAGCCGCTCATAAACGTAAAAGGCATATTGCAAGTAGGGCATTCAAATGTGAAACTTGTGCCGTCGTAAGTGTACCTGTCGGACTGATGACAATCAAATGCGATATCGACAACCCGGCGACCATCTACACCGGACACACAAGAGCCAGCTTCTAGATGCAACAGCATTGCTGATTCAGAGATGAATGCCTTATTGTCACATCCGGGGCATTCGACAGTTTTCTCAGCATGAGTCTTGAGATGCTAGGAGAGTTAGCTACTATATTGGCCTGGCAACAAAGAACGACATCTTACATTTTTCAAATTCGATGGAGATTGGAAACTGCGGTCACAGGCAACGCAAAAGTTGTGTTCAAGCTCGAGGTGCTCGTCCAGGCCTTGTTTAGAATCGAAATCGGGCTTGCCGGTACACGAGAAACAGACATGGTGCCGGGGAGAATTAGCGACATGTTGGCGCTTGTCGCGGGGATACAGGAAATCTCTCTCGCAGCGTAAACAGCGAACCATTTTGGGTCGTGGAACATTCCGAGAGTAACTGGCTTCAATTTGGAGTCAACGATCGTAAAGTGTTTTCCAGCAGTTGAGCGGGATAGTCATGCCAGCATGTGACCAAAACCGACATCTGCCTACTCTGGTTGGTTGGTTTCAACTATTAAATCGATGCAAAGCGCAGTTGGCTTATGTTGGTAGCGGCAGCATGGCATTAAGTATGAGAAAATGGGCGTGTTACGTCTAGTGACGTGTCAAATGGTATTCGATACAACCCAGATTGTACTGATACTGATAGCTGGGTAGCTAAGTATCTATCTAATGGGCAATGAGGGTGTATATATATGCGTAAGACATGTGCGCTCATAAATATATGGTGACCGCATCCTAGTTACTCGCTGAGTGAGCGCTTGATTCGCCATGAAATTCGAGCTAACATACAGTAAAAGTTTATCGACGTCATCATTATTTAGCAGCGGATTCTATGATTGTGGACGCAATGCTGGGGACCGTCAGTACAAGGAACCGAAGACTTCATCATCTCGATCACGCAGCAGGCTTCACGGATTGCGGCAGTTTTTCAAGAGTAAACTCAATACCGAGATAGCCTGTTAAAAATAAAGACAAGAACACTTTTATTGATTCGATTACTATTCTTTTCGGGATAAACCTTTAAAAATCCATGCTGGTATTGGTTAGAGTTCCGGTGTGGTTGCCATTTAAAATTTGTTGAAGATTCATCGCCTCACATGCAGTAAGCTTCGAGATTACGAGGCAGGTCAAGTCATCACATCTAGAAGGTTCAGCGAAACAGCTCGTTAGGAGCCCATGGAAATGGTTCGTCCTAGGCGTTGCGGTGCCATAAAACTTGATAAGCAGGGCCAACGTATGATCAAGAGGGTAATATGTGGTCGTGTCTGTAGCTAGTTAAGCTTTCCTATGAGGTTTGCATGTGCCTCTCGTATAGGCTTAATTTGGAGTTTTTCTTGCTTCTTGGTGCAACTAGGAACAATTTTCCCGCCCCCGAGGAAGTAAATTGTAGTTCTGCATAAGGTCGACGATCGTCTCTGCTTTACCATAGTTGCTGCTTTCTCCGGAAGGTGGACCCAAAGAAACCATTTCTAATGGTGGAAGATGATGAAAAGCTGTCGCGTCTCGTAAGAGCCAGCGGCTGCACTCGAGGAGTCAGATCGATGCTGGTGCTGTTCACATACCATACATTAACTCTTGTCATGTTTTCTAATTCCGCAATACTAACATGTATTCTCTCCCAGGAATTGTTCGCTCGAGGGGATGTCGAACGGGATATAAGCTGAGACGACTAAGCCGACTTGATGAACACTACAAGACTACAACATTCTTGACCAGCATGAACAACAGGGTACTCAAAGACTAGAGTTTCGAGGCTTAGGAAATCCCCTGATAATGGTGATGATTTTGGTCTCTATGATAGCTATTGAAGCTGTGGTTTTGCACCTAGGTTTTTATGCTCTCTCTACGGACTTTTAGCCAATCTATTTAAACTACGCTCGGGCACACTGAGAGGCCGCAACCTAACCAGCAAACAATGATCACGCAACCTGTAATCTCATTTCTCGGCTGCTAGGTTAATCTAAATCCTACGTGCCCGTCCAAGAGTACACTGTCAAGCAATAGCACCAGCAAAGACTATATGTGGCCGAACAACACGAATCGCCAAAGCGCACAAGCTTTTGCGACGAACGGATAGCACTTGATGATATTTGGAAAAAGTGCAGGGCACACATCCATTTCGAACTGACGTTCTTAGTGATATTGGGTTTCAATCAGCCTGCTTTTTAGAGCAAACAGTGCTGTGAGTGAGTCTGCTTAAAAAAAAAAAATACATGTATCAGGCAGGCTTTTGTTACGTTTGGTTGGGGGGTCTATGTTCCATTGAGTGAAGATACTGAGAATTATATAGATGAAGAATACCTCCGGCTATTACTTTTTCCTGTGAGCTTTGGTAATGCACTCCTGCGTAACAGGAAACAAGAATGACGCGACTATGGACTGTTCGATTTGGTGTCTTCAAAAGCAAGATGAAACGATATAAGCAATGGTATTCTTTGCCATTCAACCCTCACTACCACTTACCCATCAATTTGCCCCGGAGATCCTTTAATCTTCAAGGTCTTGGGACCTGGGTTCCTCAGTGCCGGCGCTTTCCCAACTAAACATGCCGTCCTTGTGATCCGATTCTCCGTTCCTCCCTTCACAAAGATGCCTCCGCGTTTTATCATGAGGATACCTGAGGATAAAGGACACGGAAAAGTAGGATTGAGTCTGGAATTGAAGTTGGTGATTCTCTCGTGTAGCTGTACGTCTTGTTATTGTCGTGTGTTTTGTCTCCTGCTTTACCGTCGCCGTCCCCGCCGCCGCCGCTCCTGCTGTTGCTGCCGGTTCTGTCTTCCGTGCCCGCCGCCGTCGCCGCCGTCATCTCGGTCCTACCCGGCCGTCTTCGCGCGTCGGTGTTGTCCCCATCCCCTCTCTTTACCCCCCGTTGCGGAAGACCTCTATAGTTGTCCGTCACCGGGACTCGCGAGAGACCGGTACTCTCTTTGGCTTCAGCCACTGGAATCGGCTTCTATAGTTGCTCCGAAGCTTCGGTTCCCCCCCGTCGTGGAAGACCTTTTCAGATATCCGTTACCAGGACTTGCCAGAGACTGGTACTTTTTCTTTGGCTTTGACATAAGAAACGAGCTCCTTTCGTTGCTCTGAAGCTTTTCTCCCATATCGACCACCTCCAACACAATGGCATCCAACAAGCCTATCCGAGCGGTGACTCCCCCCACACCAACCCTAGAGACACCTCGGCTAGAGCGCAAGGGTAATTCATTTACTCCTTTGTCTTAAATCATCTAATGAGTTCTAGTCCCCTCCGTCGCCGCCCCTAGGAATGACGAACCGGACGTCGCCCGTCAGCGAGAGACCTCTATATCAAGATGCTTCATCCAGCGTCTTGAACAGCCTGCTCGGAGATGTCCCTTCTGTCAACAATTTCAATCCTATCGGCAATATCTCTCGCAAATCGGCTCGTCTCGCTGTCAAGCTTCAGGCTTCGTACTTTGGCAATGATGATGCAGACTTTGCGGTCGAACCGGCGCATCAGATTCAAGATGCTGATCCTGAAGACGTTGCCGATCCTGACTTTGTTGTCGACTCCGACTCCGACGACGAGGATGCAGAGGAGATTACAAAGCCCTCGGTAGACGCCAACGGTTGGATTCGTATCGGACCGCAGCCGGTAGATGTCAATATGCTCGATATTCGATCCATTCCTTTGCACAAAACGAAGGAGGTTATTGCTAACAACGTCAAACGGCTCTTCCGTTTTTGTGATAGTCACACCCGAGATGAAAACTCAGAATATGATTGAAATTGAGGAAGAGTTGCTAGGAACACCCATCAAGTCAGATACAAATGTCATGCGGCGTTTCTGTGACTATACGGGAGAGGAAATCTCTTTTACCAGGGGGCTTGACTCAAGTCTATCGAAGCTGTATACCCTTTCGTCCAATAACAGGGCCATCTCGCTTATCATGCACTGCCAAATGTCAGTATGGTCATGCTTGTCTTCAATCACCTTAAGAAATTCCATCCATGCGTCATGCTACTTCTAATTAGCACATAGCTTCGAGCGCATGAACAGAAGAATTTCGAGACTCGGAAGGGTATTTAGGCTTGGAATTTCAATGGTCTCTCGAATGTAGCCATTATGAACACTCTCTTTGACCGCGGTCATACCCATGTCTAGATGGCCCATTACTTCTGTCAAAAGGTTCAGTGGCTAAAATACCGATTCACAGCACCTTGGGAAGGCCGAGAGGAGATTGCCTTCCACATCCTAGATCGATGGGGTCCACCAATTGTCCCCTGGAAATTACATCCATTGAAAGCCTCTTTGTGCAAGGGCTCCGATCACGGTATTGCCATGAAGTTCGGAATTGTAGCAGAAGCCGGCCAGCAAGTCGATCCGGTTGTCGATATCGACCTCGCCCAATCCACAATAACCATCGACACCATTACGACTAACACGGGAATGTGGAACTATAAGACCGATACTTGGGATGGAATCCGTGACCTTCTCTCCAAGGTCCCTCTGCACCATTCGTTCTGGCGAGTTGACAGGTCTTTTGGCAATCAGACTTGGGTAGGCGCAAGTGACTTTAGTGTCACACCAATGCCTCCAACCCCAGATCTCGATATGCCATTGCTACCACTTGATCTATGGTTTCAGTATGGTAGCCGATCATACCTCCCAGTAGAATGTCCTAATTTCAAGATGGCTTTCAACCATGTCGGACTTCTTTTGAGACATTGTCGTGCTGGGCTTTGCGACAATCAGTCCCTCGAGTCCCTTCAAGTTGAAGATGAAGGCCAAGCTGCAAAGGACAAGAAGTACTGGGATACACTCCTGACATGCGAGGGTTGTGGTAGAGTCTTCCGATCTATGAAGGGCTTGCGGAAGCATCAGAAAGGTAATGCCCATCTCCTTGCGACTTTCCTGGTTGCGATTTGTATTTCAAGAGCCAGGAAAAACTGGATGATCATCGTTTGGCACACGAGAGAATCAAATGCCGCGTCGACAGATACTACCAAACTTTCCAGACCACCGAAGACCGAGACAACCACGAATAGACTCACTTGAAGGACCGGTTTGTTTGCGACGTTGATGGGTGCTCGAAGTTCTTCACCAGAAACGCCACTCTAATGAAACACAAGGAATCAGCTCACTCCGGCGGCAGTTTTCCTTGTGATTGGCCCGACTGTGGCAAGTCGTTTGGTTCTGAGAGTAGACTGGCAAAGCATCGCGAGTCGCACACCCAGTCACGTCGTTTCTCGTGCGGAAAATGCGAGAAAGCGTTTAAGACATCAAAAGAACTCAAGCTGCACGAAGTGTCGCACTCTAATGCCAAACCGTTCAAGTGCACGAAGTGCGATGCGGCATTCAAAACGAACAGTCAACGTTTGCGACATGAAAGAGGTGTTCACGATGGCGTCAAAGCATTTGAATGTAGGGTTTGTGGTAAACGGTATGTGGCCAAGGGAGGTCTGGACTACCACATGGGTGTGGCACATCCGGAGTTGGAGAAGGAGTCATAGAAGCAAATTTAATTATAATACACCACCATTTAGTTTCACTCTCTTCTTTAAACGATTTTATCATACCAATAAGTAATTTTATGCGAGTAAACTTGCCTGCTAGAAATACTTTGCAGCTTGGATGAATAGCAACTATAGCTCAGTCAACCAAATTCCTCCTTAACTAAGCATCTTAGATGGGAGGAGATGCAACTTCCGATGGCCGAAGCCCAAAAGAAACCGTATCAACACCTCGCACAGCACTGCAGATGGGCCAAAAGTGAACCGTATATCGGACTCGGAAAACCTAACGGAAAAGATGCACAGAATAAAGATATCGGAAAGGGCGTCAAAAGTCTTAGGGCATGCAATGTCCTCATACCCCCGGTCGCCATCGTATTTACAAATCCTTATTTCGCTACTGATTGGTGTGTTGGTGAAATGGTCCTACCCTGTAGCTAAAAAGCTTATTATCCTATTGGTCAGGTTAAAGTCCGGCTTCCTTTTGCAGTATAAAGAATGCTCGGGAGCGCAGCGACCGACCAGGAGGATCATGCCTTTCAAAATATATTCATTTTTCCCCTTTACTTTGACTATTTCACGTTGATTTCGATATGAACCATTCAATCCTATATTTCTTTCTTCGGATATCTTATTTTCTCGTTGTTTTGGCGACCAAATTCCCTTGCGACCGTCTCCCTCGGCTACCCCTTTGTCGTCCTCGTCCCTCTCCTCACCCAGCCAACAGTGCTTTTGGGGGTGGTGTTTTGGCTCTCCCACGTAACAAACTGGTCATTGTGGATTGCAGTCACCATGTTTTAAGGGGATACATGATCTCATTTTTTAGCATTTGAGCTGGCTCGCTTTGTTCTTGAGGATGCTTCTCGAAGAAGGATCAACGCGTTGCCGAGGGAATGTTTGCTCTCTTACTCGAGCGGGGATTCCTGTAAGAAATACGCTAGCCTGGAGGGGGAAGAACAAAGGCGATGGCCATTATCGGACGAGAGTGTTGGAGAGGCAATTAACAGAGTAGACTGCTTTTACTTTTGACTTCTCTTGGTCGTGTTGCTAGAAAAGGTGAGACTATGTTGATCAAACGGCTTGTGAACAGTTTGACCTCTGCCATAGCACTAGCTATACTGATCTTTCGCTTGTCTAAGGCCAGTCATTAGTCATAGCATCGGCCGATTCTTTGTGAGACCTGGATCTAAACTAAGATCAACAAGCTCATCCCCGCGCCTACTAATGTCAGATATCGGAAGAAAGATGTGTTCGTGATCAATTGATGTTTTGCCTATGGACTTGAAAGCAGGCTATGTATATACTTTGGCAATAGGTGGCGATGACGCTGTGGTGACGATATTCGCGTGCGGGGGTGGCGATATTTACCACTATTCAACAACTAATATTCTCTTCATTCATGAGAGCACTTGCTGCGCCGTCAATCCCTCTGTTTCTAAACCAAACATTAAGCATATCACTTTCGGTGACATTAACATTGCTGGGATCATAACATATAACCGCAACCGCAACCGCAACCGCAGTGGAAATGACGCGGAGAGAATCCTCTACTACCCCTACTTAAGTGAAAGAGCTGAAGGATTGCAGTATGGTACCAGATGTGGCATCTACTAACTTGAGTCTGATCAATAGAAATTGCGTTATATTATACATTTTAAATGCCTAATTAGCTGGTTGACCATTGTTCATTTATCTATATGCGAGATCCAATCTCAAAAATTAAACACCCGATAAAAGCACATGTGTACAAGATTGAGATAGAAAACACGAGAATGCAATATTGCACGGCACCTTTTAAGCCCTACAGCAACCAAATAACAAAAGGACGCACAGATTGTTTCCCCGAGAGTGAACATTTTGGAACTGTTAATATGCTTGCGTGGCGCATTACTTCGCTACAGACGAGAGTAGCGCCGTCCCTGGTGCCGATGTCCTGTCATCACTAGCCAGTATCCCGTCAGTCCTTAGCCGTCGAAAATGAAGTAGAAAAGATTCGATGCTTCGAGCAAGAAATCGGCATGAAAAGCGTTAATCGACGAGATTGCGTGTTCAGTGAAAAGTCGTTCACTCGACCTTGAGGTTGTGAATGGTAACACTTATACCTTAACACCTGAATCTCATACTTCTGCCAGCACGACCTTTACTTCAGGGCCCTCAATCTTTTTCACACGCCTTCCTTCCCACCATGACATGACACCAGCCAACATGCCAGTGCCGCATCCCAGAGCAATGAAGGTGCCAGTGGCTGGCAAGCGTTAATGTGGTTAGCAAGCGTTTCTTAGGATTAGAAATACAGAAGAGAAGGGAGTATGTAACGCACACCACCCCTAGGTACAAGTTAGCATGTTTCTTTGTAGTGGTGGCATCAATAGAGAGGGGAAGAATGGCAACTCACAGGTCGTTGAATTCGGTTGTAATGCCACATGAAGAAGCAGAGGGCAACCTGCATAAATGTGTTGAACACCATCATCCAGATGGTGAAGCCAAGTTTCCAGAGGGGGGTGGGCGGGGCCTTTTCCCCCGTGAATGTCGTGCTGGTAGGTTTCACCGTGTCATCAGTGGCCCAAGCAGGCGGGCGGAACCAACCTTTGTTCTGTTCAGCGAGCTTCTGCATCGCAGGCACATTCTTGCAATGGACAGCGCGAGTAAAGTAGTAAAGATCACGGAAGCGCCATGGAGCTAAGCCGAAGCCCGTTACGCAGAACAAAGCATTGAGAATCTGACTATCGATCTCGATCCATATCTTACGCGCTGAGCTGTCATCGTCAGCGGTAGGGTGATTCATGGCGGGCGCGACTTTGAGGAGGAGGAAGAAAAGCATTGCCTGGGAAGTGTCAGAAATATTTCAATGAGGGAAGAGGATCAGCAATATGATGTGTGCATTCGTGTATGGATTACTTACACCCCACGCCTATTATTTCAATTAGCAAGGTACACTGGATGAATGGGTTGGGATGACATACAACAATGTTGAGACAATAAAGAGTAATGAGAAAACCGGCTGGGGTTTTGAAAAACTTCCAGAAAGCCTTGAGACCGTTCAGTATAGTTGGACCCCATTTTTCTTTGCAATCACCCTTGTGCTTCTCATAAAGGCTGCGACGGCGTTGCCGCAGTTGGTGATGCTTTTCGCGCAGATTAAAATGATGTTGATGATGATTCTGATGATGCTCGCTTGACGACGACGCAACGGCCGGGACCGACTCAACCTGCTCGGGCTCTTCAGCAATGACGATGGGCTCCCCACCGCGAGGCTTATCAAAATTGGGAGTCGTAAAAGTCGGCCTCCTTGTGTTGGATCGGACCAGGCTTAGTTCACCATCCGGCTCGTGCACCGCAATACGGGCAGAGTGGCCCTGGGAGTTAAATTCAATGTTATTGCCGCCGGATTCAGCATCACGGAGCTCAGTGAGATTCGGGGCCTGGGCGATGGCGGTACCAGCAGCCTGCCACATTCCCAGCTGGGGATTGGCATTAATGATGGAGATGGAGGCCCCCCGGACGCGGCTGACGATGCCATTGTTAGTAGGCGGCGAGCTCGACGTCGGTGAAGACGGTGAAGTGGGACGTTGTTCCGCCATGATGATGCTTTGAGGTGACGGCATTCTGCGTTGGAGGTGGGATCGCTCTGTAGGCGCCTTGTTTCGGGCCTTGAGAAAGTCCGGGCGAGCGAGCAGGATTTGATTCGGCCGCAAGCGTCGTTCTTCGTGTCGGTTGCAGGATGGAGTAACTAGTTTAATAACCTCCAAAGCCATCAGTTTCATTATCTTTGCCTATTTCGCTCTGGCTTGGTCATTATCAATTACCGGTAACAAGCTGGAGCAAAAAAGAAGCGTCGACAGCCCAGCAATCGCCCCACAAGGCTGTAGAAGTTGATGAACAGGGAGGATCAGGAAGAAGATGCTCTAGACAAAAAACTCTGGCCTCCCAAAGTGGCGTCGCGCCTCTATTTCTATTGATTGACCTCGCCGTCGCGCCCGCACTCACTTCTCAGTCTGACCCTCTACATCTCTGCATGGTGCGCTTAACCCCGGACGTCACTCTGCATTAAATTTCTCGTGGCGTGTTTATCTCCGCAAGCTGAACTGGCCCAACTGCCGTCTTCCGCTGTCTCGCCAACTGTCGTCGCTGGCGATAAATCTCTCGCCTATCTCCATCTTCTTCCCGATCTTTCCATCTGTCTTCGGCCACATCACGTCTCAGCATGGCGCTCAACCGTACCAGGACCAATGGCCTGGGCAACTTTACAATTGGCGATGACAACGACTCCCAAAACTTCACCTCGGCCAACGTCGGCGCTGATGGTCGCGTCAAGCTCCAAATCCACCAGAATGCTCAATCTGTCGTTTCATGGTTCAAACGCTGCCAGCCCCCCCAAGCACCTGAAGTGCCTCTCAAGAAGAGAAAGTTCAGCACCGTTGCCATTTCTGGCCACAGGCCAACCGGCCCAAAGTTGAACATTGCCATTCATATCGTCGGATCTCGTGGTGATGTTCAGCCATTCATTCCCATCGCTCAGTTGCTCTCAAGCCCTCCATACGGCCATCGCGTGCGCATCTGTACGCATCCTGTCTTCAAGGATTTCGTCGAGTCACAAGGCCTCGAGTTCTTCAGCATTGGGGGCGATCCTGAGGCCCTGATGGCCTACATGGTCAAGAACCCTGGGCTCTTGCCCAACCGCGAGAGCGTCAAGGCCGGCGATATTGGAAAGCGACGGAAAGAGATGTGGGAAATCATCAATGGTGTGTGGAGGAGCTGCATTGAGGCCGGTGATGGAATGGGAGCGCCTATCAGAGCTAGGGACGTCGAAAACGGGCGGGACCTCTTCATTGCCGACACAATCATCGCTAACCCACCGTCCATGGCCCATATCCATTGCGCCGAGAGGCTATCTACTCAACTCCACATGGTCTTCACGATGCCGTGGACACCGACTGAGAAGTTCTCCCATCCGTTAGCCTCCATGAAGTATGGCCGCGACACAGATGCTGCCACCGCCAATTATTTCTCATTCATGATGATGGAGCTTCTGACTTGGCAAGGGTTCGTATCTCCTCTCACTACCTGAAATTTTGTTCTAACCAGTGAATACCGCAGCCTCGGCGATCTCATCAATAAGTTTCGCACTCAAGTTCTCCGTCTTGACCCCATCAGTCCTATGTGGGGATACCAGCTTCTTCCCAGGCTCCGTGTTCCATACAGCTACCTCTGGTCCCAAACCCTAATCCCCAAGCCAGCTGATTGGGGCTCCCACATTAACATCACTGGCTTTTCGTTCCTGAACCTCGCCAATTCTTATACACCTCCTCAAGACTTGGCCGATTTCTTGGAAAAAGGGCCCCCTCCGATCTACATTGGGTTTGGGTCAATCGTCATCGACGACCCGCAAGCCTTGACCCGACTAATCTTTGACGCCGTCAAACTTGCCAACGTCCGAGCCATAGTCTCAAAGGGATGGGGTGGTGTTGGCGAAGGCGATGATGTCCCCGACAGCATCTACCTCATCGGGAACGTTCCACATGATTGGCTATTTCAGCGTGTCTCAGCCGTCGTCCACCACGGCGGTGCTGGCACAACCGCCGCTGGCATCGCAGCCAGCCGACCGACTGTGGTCGTTCCGTTCTTTGGCGATCAGCCTTTCTGGGGTCAGATGATAGCCCGTGCGAATGCTGGTCCAACGCCTGTGCCCTTCAAGGATATGACTGCCGAAACCTTGGCAGCCAGCATCAAATTTGCTCTGAAGCCCGAGGTCCAAGAGGCGGTGCAAGAGATGGCCGACCGTATCTCCATCGAAGATGGAGCTAGCGACACTGCTGCAGAGGTTCAAGAGAGGCTGAACATGGACGACTATAGATGCGACTTTTGCCCCGATAGACTGGCCATTTGGGTACACAAAAACACCGGGGCTCGTTTGAGCGGGTTTGCAGTTGGGTGCCTTGTCACCAACAATTTGATAGACGCACGAGACCTCAAACCTATCCGACACAAACACTGGTACGTGGACGAAGGCGCTGAACACCCTGTTATTGGTGTCATTGCGGCGGCTTCAGGCTACTTCTTGACACTGGGCACGGCAGCGAGTGGCTATCGTCAACGGTTGAAAAACAGGCCTCGGTCGTCAAAACAAACCAAGGATGCTGTCGCAGCGCAAGCTTCCCCGGATACCACCAAGGACATTGATCAAACCACTCTGGCAGCAATCCCTGAGGTGGACCAAGTAACTCCGCCTGTAACGAAAGACGGAAACCAACAATCTCTTTTGAACAGAGACGGCGACCAAGTGACCATCACCGAGCGGACAAATCCTTCTCAAGTTGACAATGACGTTCCCAAAACACCCATCCGCATCACACCTAGCGTAATAGAAAACTATGCCCACAAAATAGCCACCAAGTCTCTTCGCAGCGGCGAAATGGTCACTGACAATATCCAGCGCACCCCAACTCTTCATGAGCGAAGGAAAGCTAGCTGGAAGGCGCAAGAAAAAGGTCGGCACGGCAGGACTTTCTACATCGCACGCGCCACCGGACGATTCGCTGCAGACGTGACCAAGGCCAGCCTCAAAGCTCCAGTGGCCATGTTCTATAATGTTGCCAACGGGTTTCACAACTACCCTTCGTACAGCATTCACGCAACGGAAGTGAGGAGACGAGATGAGATTACAGGTTTCAAGAGTGGCTTCCGTGTAGCTGGAAAGGAATTCGCTTACGGGTTCTACGACGCTTTTACTGGCACTGTGATCAAGCCTTACGAGGGAGCGAAGACTGAAGGGTTCAAAGGGCTTGGCATAGGCGTGATGAATGGCGCGTTGGGATTCTTTTTCAACTTGGGTGCTTGTAAGTCATCATTCCCTCCATATTGCCCACCAAATTGGTGCTCAACCGGGTACGCTAACACTCTACTAATTAGCAATATTTGGTCTACCTGGCTACACCCTCAAGGGTATCGAGAAAGGACTTGCCAAGCAGCACCTGACGAAGCTGAGGGCAGAGATTTACCTGATCAGATTGAGGCAGGGGATTGAGGACTATCGGGAGGCTACGCAAGAGGAGAAGGATGCGGTAATTGAGAGGTGGAAGTCCGCCAGGGCCTGAGTGCTAAACGTCTGACTAATGGGGCAACGGTGAGAATATATCCTGGATACTTAATTTGGCATATAACATATATACTCTATCATCTCAATTTTCCAAAGCCAAAGCATCGTAGGCAAACCGGCTGCAATAATGCGCCCCAGGCGGAAAGGGCATATCCTTTACGTTACTCTCATTTCCACCGTCAACACAACAGTACATTCAGAAGCCAACTCAGCTAGTCCATGTTTTCCAAGTTCAAATCATGTAGCCACAACAAGGAGCGAAACCCGCAAAGCTAGCACATGAGGCCTCTTAGTCTATACGAGGGCGGGGAGTACTGTGGGCTGTAGTTTTGCAACTATCCTGTTGGCGTAGTCATTATCATCCACATTGACCCGAATACGTGACTTTACTGGCATGATAAAGTTGCAGCCAAGAAATCATACGTAAATTGCTGCATACAAGCATGCAAAGCATTTACACGGCAACTTTTCGCGAGGTTCAGATGCTTCGCATTTAAATAGCCTGAGCACGGATTACCCAATGAGGGACGTGTCAGCTTATTACAGCAGGGCTGTGATTTAGCCAGTGTTTTAGTCACTTACTCACGTCTTAGTCAGCTCTCTAGTCGCTTATTAAACAGCTGCAGTCAGCACTCTAGCACCGTTACCCGTAAATGCCCAGTTATAAGTCCGAAAATTCGGTGTCCCTTCTGCTGCCAAGCTGTCAAAACCCACCGATTTATCCACCGGATCGAACGCTTTAGCCCATAAAGAGAAAGGCGACAGTCAAGTAGTGGATTTTGTAGCTTCCCCTTGATACCAAGGCTTGAATTTGTTAATTTTTATGGGCTTTCCGTTGCCGCACGGGTACCCTGCGCTTATGTATTGGGCGGGCTCGCTTGGCTGGATTTGGTTGACTTATCTAACTAGCCGATCTTCTAGTTGACGTAGCTAGCGCCCACCTTCATGTCCAACGAAATTAGCCTAATGTACGCTATTTCAGGGCTGGAGAAACAACGACCATATCATGTTCTCGGGAAGAGAGATGCAATTGGATGATTTGGATACTTGAATTTCTATTTCTCAGGTTGTAACCTGTACAATGACTTCGGATTCTCCAAACAAAATATAAACATGAAATTCGCTTCATCACCGTCCCAATACACAAAACTGATCTCCCATGCCTCTACCCCATGCAAAGTGTAATTTAATACACAGTCGTGATGGGAGTTATCACGTAAGATTGCAAACTAGTCGTTCCATTCATCTTCTGGTAGATTGCCTGCGCAAAGGCCTGCGCGCTGAGCTTAGCCCCGGTTGGACTGGTGTGGGTGTGATCGCTGGGATACAATGCATTGACCGCCGAGCTGCCGAGCTTGAGGTACATGTTGCTGACGGCTTGGAAATGATCGACAAATGTGACGCTGTTGCTGTTCAAAGCGGTGGTGGCCGTTTTTTGGTAGCCCACGAAGCGAGGGGGACTATAAACATAGGTGCCGGTTTCCCATTCGTTGTTGGGAGTCTGGGAGCTAAGAATGACAGTGGCGCCCTTGGCAGTCATGAGCTTAGCTGCCTGAATCACGTAGAAGACAAACGTGTAGACCGTCTCGCCTGTGGAATCCGAGATGCATGTCTCCGTACCGGTTCCAGGACAGTCGGAACGGCCATTGTCATTGGATTCCGGTGATCCCCCATCATTGTGACCAAATTCTATAACGACAATATCTCCCGAGGTGACCAAGTCCGCGACAGCTTGGAACCGACCCTCATTCCAATAGCTACGTGCCGAACGACCACCTATAGCCTTGTTTACTGTCGTCAACGAAAGATAACTACCAATGTAGTTGCCCCAGCCGTCTGTAGAGCCATCACCACTTCCACCTTTAGCCATTGTTGAGTCTCCGCAAAAGTAAACGGTTGGTGTAGCTCTGGGAGCCAGCTCGGCTGGTGCAGGTGCGGCGGCAACCTGGAGGGTACCAAGCATCAATGCCGCGAAGGATGAAGAAGTAATCTTCATAATGATGGAACAGGGAATAAGATAAAATATAGTAGTGATTTTACGATAGTGAGCGTTATGAACATTTCCATTTACAACTAGTTGGGTCCAGCAGTGAAATATAAAGGCCTAGAACCGCAACTATACTAGACACAACTGTAGCCAACTTACAGCTAATAGACGGATAATTGATCATTTACGTAGAAATTCTCCCGTGAATTTGGCTCCGTTTGACCAGGTTTGGTCTTGATTCCGTCCCATGTCCCGTTGTTAGAAAACAAGCATATTTTCCACCAGTCAATACCCTAGAGGCCACTCCGTATACCCCATCTTTATTACTCCGTAGCACCAAACGAACCAGCACGCCGACGAAGTCAAATTTTAGACTACAGAACATAGTTATTGACCTGATTTCAAGGGCGGGTTCCACTGGTTGTTTCAATCGCATCCTCCGAGATTCCCCTGTTGTGGTGGATAAGGATATTATTCTAGTTCGGGAAGAAGACCTCCCGTATTCCGCTTCGAGAAATGTGCATGTTATGTATGCTGTTTTCATAGGTGCGCTTGTCACTGATATGCGAGTCCGGAGGAATTAAATAAATTTATGTTATGGTTATCTAGTGAGAAAATGGAGAGGTTTGACCTAGTTTATATTCAAAGTCAAAAACTACTTCGTACAATCAATAATATGGATTTGGCTTGTAAGGTTCAAAGCAAGTTGAGCGTGGGTCTATACTAACAGGGTCATGTCTTTAAGTTAAGGGGTCCTTGTCAAGTCTCAGGTTAGAAATCTAAAACGCCAAGCTTGGCCCACTGCTTACTTGTTGCTTCGCTCGAGTAAAGTCGGCGTGTTTCAGCGAGCTCGGAGCTCCTTTTCTAGTCAATTAGTGTCGGGTGATAAATCTCAAACGACGGCTGCTTGATCTCGCATAGCTTTGGTTAATCATCTCCCTCCAATAAACAACCCAGAACAATTTCGACTTTACGTCTCGATAACTCCTGGAGTTCTTCTAGAGGAGTTGAAAAGTTCTGCACCTTGGATCGAAGTGTGTTCAACAGTGTGCAAGCGAGGAGCCGAAAGCTATCAAGTATTCCTGTTCTGTACTAATTACAAGACGCGGAAAAATCTCTGAACTACTACACACCTCGACCATTAATTAAGGCTCATACCATATCCGAACCTGCTATCAACCTTCTTTGACAAATTCCCTTCCTTTCAGGCTATTTCAATTCGAGAGAAAAAGCGAGACAACACAATTTTAGCGCCAACCAGCCCTTTATCCGAATGATTTATTTCTACTTATGTTTCATCGTAGTGATAGGGTATAAAAACAAGCATGGAAGCATTTCTTATCGTCGTCGGCAAGGTTTTACTATTTTCTTGAGTAAGGAGTCCAATAGTGATGCCGCTTTGGGTATGTTACTGTCTAAAATGGAAACGGAAAGGGCTGGATGGGCATGTGGTCGTTTCTCGATATGTGAGACTATGACCCAACCATCTAGCCTGCTCACGGTCATAAGTCTTGCTTCGTTGACTACAGTCAGTATATGAAGCACACTCATTTCGTTGTATTGAGAAAGCTCGGTTATGTCAATATATGATTCCTCTTTCTCAATTCATTGCGTGTACATGGTAAATTCTCAAGTAGCGCGAGTTCCTATTACTAGCTTTAAGCATCAAACACCTTTCCAGTACTGATATTAATCTTGTTCCAAATCCCACTGACGAGATATCTGGCAAATTTCAGCGGCCAAACAACATGACACATCCACCAGAAAGGCCAAGGGTCCCAGATCGAGAATATTCCGTCTTTCCAATGCATAACGTAGTGAAAGAACATTTTCAAGGAGTTTCGGAGTTCTTCTAGGGTGATTTGTCTGGTAAAGCTGAGATACAACGGGTAGAGAACAAGCTCTACGAAATCTTGAGCGATCCAATAATACTGACTCGGGTTTGTAGGCGTTAGAGGCGATTTCGGCAAAGAATCCGCTGAAGAGGGTACCGACAAAATGGAAAGATATTCGTCGACTAATTCAGGCGTATCATTGAAGAGTATGGTGGCCGTGTGTGTCCTTGGATTACACTCAATTGGATACAACTTGATTGAGTCTTCATCGAATGCCTTCTCAGCTGCTGCTTGACCTTTCTCAGCTATGAAGTCAAAGCTAAGGTGACCGGTAAAGTTGGGGCCAAGTTCATCTGCCTGCTTGACCGTGAAATTTAACATGGCTTTACTTAGTGGTAGATCAGGAGGGAGTGCAGTATAGTGCATCAACAAATCCGCAGATGGACAAGCAACAAAAGCGCGTACTTGACCGCGTATGATCAAGGAGTGAGTGCAAAACTCATCACCACTAATAAACTCTTGTATGATGTAAGATGATTCTGATGAAGCGAAAGGAATTTTGTCGAGACGATTGAGAGTGGTCCTCTCGGAGGCCAGGGGCAGGAGGGGCTTGTCGAAGCGGGCAATGTCCTTGATGCCGAGGGGTTTTATCACATATTGCTTTGCTCCAGGCTTTAGGCTCAAACCTCCATGCTCGCGAAGGAAAGTAGCGACATCTTCTCTGCTGTGCACTACCTTGGTAGCCGGAGTATCCAAGCCGATCCTTTTGGTGTGCTCCATAAACGAGTCCTTTTCATGAAGCATTGCGGTATCTTTAACGTTGGACTGGATACATTTTATCCCAGTTCTAGCTTCCACAATTTCCTTAGCGGCGGCATCCTCAACAGCGGTAGCAACGTCTGAGACGGAGATAAATAGATCAACGTCCTCTTTTTGAACTATATCCAAGAATACATCCAAATAATGATTGCTCACGCCGTTACCATGAGGGTCTATTGGGTGGGGAAGCTGGTAAAATGTGTCCATAGCGCGAGACAATCGTCCAATTGAAAGAGAGTGCCACTCGGCGCCGATGACACGATGACCACGTCCATGAAACAGCCGAGCGATTGAAAGGCCTTTCGTCATGCTTATGCCGGTGACGAGGACTGTTATAGGAGCTTGAAAATCTCGTGACTTTGCTTCCTTATTGCCGCAGGATCTGTGGCCGATGATCTTAGTCCACAGGTAAGCGGCCACAGCGATGGCCGTGTCGATTGGTAGGAACAGCTGGCTGCATAATAGCAATAAAAGATTCTTCGCAAAGTGCCACATTGCAATAGCTCTAACGGAGAGAAAATTTGTCCGGGAAAAGTACTGCATGTTCAGATAATGGTGCATGAAGACAAGTATGTTTTTAAGAGTTGATGGCACCATTGCGCAACGCAGAACTCGAATACGTAATGGACTTTTACTCATATTCTGATATCTGGCATACGCGATGATGTATTTTAGTTAAACTTTACTGGCGTTATCTTGAAAGTATCCTAGCGAGATACAGTATTGTCAGGGCACCAGAATGTTAAAGTGTTATGTCATTGTCGTGACGCGTTGATATACACAATAAGTATTTTTCTATGGGCGTACGATTATCGCATTATCTAAAAAGTGCAATAGTATACTAGTAATATGTAATGGCGTCTTATTCATGTTGGAGCCTTCTTACACAGTATGATACTTCCACCCCGTCCTTTTGCACGAGGTTAATCATGTAGCTTAGAAAAAGTAAACATTTCAAGGGAACATTAAACTCACCGGAATCCCCGTGGGCTCAAAGCTTTCGACCAAGTTGGTCTCGTAGACGAGATTGGCATCACCCAAAACTTCTTGATCAGAGTCTGTACTCTGCTGTGCCCTTTTTTCGGCTGGGCTGCTTCTCACATATTTGAGGTAGGGCGGATTCCCTGGCTTGATCACATTGTCGGCTACAAGCAATGACCCAGGTTGAACAAGTTGTAACTGTTCACAAAGTTTGAGGTCATTGAGATACGCCGGCTTGTAGTGGTCCAAAAATAGAAGGTCGATGTGATCCAGCTGGTTGTTTGCGTGCATTTTCCACAGGGATTCGTGACTGAGGCCCACGACAACCATCACAGTATCACTGAGACCGGCTATTTCTACTAATGAACGGATTATGGCAGCAAATTGAGCGTTGGCCTCAAGGCTCCAATATTGCTGGCCCCCTGCCCTTCGTAGAGCATCTCCAAAGAGGATAGCTGAGTAGCCAACATAACCACCAAGTTCGATCTGCCGCACTGATCAGCTGTTTGTGAAAAGCTCTTTGGAAAATATAAGCATCTTACCATTGTCTTAGGCCTATATTTGGCAATTAGATTTGTCACAATCTTTCCCTTCTCCTTGCCGATGTTCATCAGATACCTTTTGCTGCCAAACTCGTCGATGGCCTCTAGAACCCGGGCCGGCGATCCTCTGAGCTCATCAATATTGGATTTATTCTGAATATACTCCAAAAGCTCATTTTCGCGCCCATCATCCCAGAAAACATCCTTTTCTTGAGGCGCGTACCCAGTTTGTTTGCTCATTAGTGACATTGAGGTAGATGGTAAAGAATTTTGTAGTCCTTCGGAGTATAGAAGAAAATAATTTCCCCAGAGAGAATGAGGATCGCCTGCTTATTATTAGTCCGCGCTCCTGCATGACCGTCTGCTTGTCACTGCCCCCCAATGTATCTTTGTCTGGCTGACATTTTAACCCCAGTAAACGAATGCGTAATAAGTTCACGGTCGATTACAAGTGCATTTTGCGAGTTTATAAAATGTTGGGGATTGGTGACGCGATGACCTAAATTCGTCATTTCGCGACTAATAATAAGGTAAGTTAATTTTCTAGTTGCATAGGTCAATGCTGACACTCACAATAAGACTCGGGAGATCGGCTAGATCTTACCAGATAATCTACCGATAAAATGGATCCGATACTCAAACAAAACAGATAACGAATAGAATTCGGGGTCCCACGTGCTGCGGTTGTGAGTTAAAGGAAGCGCTTAGGTACATCGGCCCGGAAAGGAGAGACTTTGGGGTCTATGACGACTACAGAATCTAACAATGAATCCCGTAGGCTGTCACGTATCATACATTTAGGGGATGTAGTCCCAGTGTTTAAAATATGTTTCACGCAGTAACTTCCATCCGTTTTTGTTGGTTACTTTGCCGTTGATCACGAAATTACAAATTGATGTGAAGAATGAAGTCAATAACATCATCATTGTCCGTAACAATTTTTTTGGAGTTCTTGGTACAAAATTGATCTCAGAGAGGACTTGAGCGAACAAAGTATTCAATACAAGAGTAGGATGTTGAGAATGTAATACGACAAAACTGTAGCAGTCTGACTGAGTGGCGCCACTCACACAATTCGACCATCTTGACGGAGGCTAGATGATGAACCCATACCGACGAGGCTGTAGATGAAGATGTAATCGAAAGGTCAAAAAGAAAATTCACCTTGGCCGTCTCGCTGCCAGAAAATAGTATAAATCCCGACGAGGAAACTCCCTCAATATGGTTGTGATTCACACTCTCCGCCACACCACTTCAGCCCATCCAACAGCCGAATATAGACATTCCCATCTGCTTGCCCAGCATGTCTGACATGAATGCAAGCGTCAAGCCTACTGCCCAGGGGTTCTCTGTTTGTGGCTACGAGAAGATTGAGTACGATTTTGAGTTTCTCGATGGCATTTTTGACATTGGAAATCCTCAGCTGGCCGAATGCTACCAGCCATGGAAGCGATGTCTGGCAGTAATGGATCTCAACATCTTCAACATCTACGGCCGAGAGCTGCAAAAGTACTTCGACCATCATGGAATCGCACTCCAAATTCATAAGACTATGATTGGAGAGAAAGCTAAGACCATGGATACAATGCTTGAGGTTGTCGATTCTTTGACTGACTTTGGCATCTATCGAAAGGAGCCAGTGCTTGTTGTCGGCGGTGGCTTGGTGACCGATGTTGCTGGGTATGTCTTCCGATTTTTACCGCACTAATGTTAGCTTTAGACTCTGACCTTGACAGTTTCGCCTGCGCTGCTTATCGTCGTAATACCAATTACATACGCATCCCGACCACGGTCATTGGACTGATCGATGCATCCGTTTCCATCAAAGTGGCTGTCAACTATGGCAAATACAAGAACCGCCTTGGGGCATATCATGCGCCTATGCACACCTTTCTTGACTTTACTTTCTTGCGCACTCTGCCTGTCGCTCAAATTCGCAATGGTTTTGCTGAGCTAATTAAAATCTCATCTTGCGCTGATCTTGAGACTTTCAATCTCCTTGACACCTACTGCGAACGCCTCATCGGTACATCATTTGGCAGGACAGACGATGCGCCGGACGATCTGAGGAAGGTAGCCGATCGCATATGCCGTAATAGCATCCACGAGATGCTCAAGTTGGAGACACCGAACCTCCACGAGATCATGCTCGATCGAGTTATTGCTTATGGGCACACGTGAGCCTTCTTACGCTTCTCATCCCTCAATCGCGTTAACAAAGCTGCAGTTGGTCGCCTCTACATGAACTCGTTCCCGAGACCCCGCTTCGACATGGACACGCCATAGCAATAGACATGGCTTATTCAGCTACGCTGTCACACATGCGTGGCCTGATTTCAAGTGAAGACCACACTCGTCTGTTGCGACTCTTCTCACGTGCCGGCTTGTCCATGGATCATCCCCAGTTTGACGGCCCTCTGCTGAAGAAAGCTACTGCCGCTATTCTCAAGACTCGCGATGGCAAGCTACGTGCTGCTGTGCCTACGAGCCCTATGGGAAGTTGTATCTTCCTCAATGATGTTAGCCACGATGAAATGTGCCAAGCACTTGACGTTCACAAGAGCTTGATGGCCGAATATCCACGTAACGGAGCAGGTCTTGACGCTTACGTCGATGCTTCCGATACGGGATATACGGTTCAGGATAAGCCGACTGAAAGTGGCGACCATCACCACAGCTCGGCTTTCGATGGAAGCAACTATGGTGTATGGAATGGTCAGCATGGATGTTTCAAGTCAAGCAGATACTCTGAGGGAATGGACAAGATTAGCAGTGGGCTCAAAAGCAAGGCGAACGGATTGGACAACACTATTCGTAGCACCTTGACAGTTGAAGGTCTTTAGGCCTAACACTTCGCTTGGAAATTGCCATGGAGACATGTTTAGCTCAGAGGTGTACGTAACTAGCAATGAAGAAGCACCTTCTTGTTTTAAATGGCTAACTAACCATTTGGTGTATCATATTGGTTGATTGATTACTGACTGCTGGATGTGAAATACTGGAATGGTTGCGGAACCATCCACCCACCTGCCCAAAGCATAGTAGTGTCTATAGGCTATTTCAATACCGCATTCAATACGAGGTAGACTCCTCAACTCCGCTCGGGGCACCTGTGAATGCCGAGGCTCCCGCTAATAAACGGCGCTATTTGCTCAGCTTGTCTAGTTGGATTCATGTGATGGATCAGTCTGGGTGGTCGGCAATTTGCGGGGTACTGAAGCCTTTAATTGGGACGACCTCTCATTTTTCTATCAAGTCAACTCTCTCAATTTGCAATTCAACTTCCAAAATGACCGACATATGGACACGCATTGTTCTTGAATACAACCCCCACGCAATAGATATTGCTGGGTCGTTGCTCATTCAGGTCATCTTCTGGTGGATCCCATCAGCCATCTATGTCTCCCTGGATGTTCTAGCTCCCAAGTTTGCTCAGAGGCACAAGATCCAGCCCGCGCCCAAGCAGCCAACGGCAGCTCAGGTTTGGAATGCTGTGGAAATATCGGTACGGAATCAAGCCTTGAGTTTAGCCATCCAGACCGGATTCGGCCTGCTGTCTATGTCGCAAGGTCGACCACCCGCTTTTGAGATTTCGGCTTCATTTCCTTCAGCAACCAGTTTCATTCGAGACTTTGCCATATGTCTCATCGGAAGAGAGATCCTCTTTTATTATTTGCACCGCCTATTTCATACGCCTTACTTGTATAAACGAATTCACAAAACCCACCACAAATTCACAGCGCCTGTCGCATTCGCCTCCCAGTATGCCGATGTCACCGAGCACCTCTTTGCAAATATTCTTCCAATCATTCTTACTCCGATGCTCTTGCATACTCATATTTTGACATTCTGGGCATTCATCGCCTCGCAGCTTTTGGAGACCGCAACAGTACACTCCGGTTACGATTTTGGAGGTATCGCAAGACACCATGATCAGCATCACGAGAAGTTTAATGTGAATTATGGCGCTATCGGGTTGCTTGACTGGCTGCATGGAACGGATGAAATCAAGGGCTCGGCAAGATCAAAGAAGGAATGATAACAAAACTCGTCGCTTTAAATCTGTTCAGTCTGTATGTTCTAGTCATAAAATACCAAGCATCGGACTTCAATACTCCGTCGTGGCTTCGCTCCCTCGGGCGTGTTCGGGTCTATGAATGCCGTATGCGGTGTGAGTGCCGCTATGCCTGTCTTGCCGCCTGGTTGGCCTTCGCTTCTTGAGTCATAGCACTTGATAAACATGACCTCGTCTGGCCGCATATCCTTTTGATAGTAGAACTGGTGCTTATCGTTGGGCGCAATAGAGTAGGTTTCGCCTTTCACTTCGTAACCCTCTGTGCTCTTTGCAGCGGTGGGATCTGGTCTGACTTCCCTTCCTCGGTCATCTCCGTCATCATTCTCGGCGTCTCGTTTTGGATACAGCAAATCAACAGCAATAAGATCCTCTGGATCTGTAGTCCTCCAGTCGACTACTGCGAGTGGAAAATCCGACGCTGGGTGGGAGATGGGCCGCCAAACATTCACGAGCTGGTAGCGTCCTGCCAAGAGCTTCTCCGCCTCTTCTGAGTCGGAGACGTGGCGCCGAACCCGAACTTCGGCAGCGTGAGGGGTTTGATCGACATGGACCTGTTGGACTGGCTGTCGAGCTGCTTCAGGATTATGGACCCGAACTGTATGGTCAAAGATGACGACTTTTTTCACACCAGAGAGTTGCGAGCGGATGATGGCCTCAATGGAGTCGTAGTAGGCGCCGCGAACTAGAGCGTCATCCTCAAGTAAAAGATTCGTATCAACGGGAGACGGTGCTTGATACACCCCAAAACCGGAAACGTCAATGCCGAACTTGGACTCGGACCCGCGAATGTTTGTGACATTCCGGCGAACTTCCGTGCGGCTAAACGATGTGACATCCGCGTCTACCTTTGCCCAAGGCTTCAGACGGGATCCATCTTTGCTGCTGGTAGCAAGAGTCGCAGGGTCGAGATAACGAAAGAGGCCGGTAGTCATGGTTTTGCGAATCAATCGTGACATTGGTGAGTTGGGGTTTTTTGGGCTTGCTGTGATGTGATGGAGTCTCCACCCTACTTATATCCAAGGAATAGCGTATGCATTATTACAAATAGGTACCAACCGTGATGACAAATGCGCTTATGAATCCCACCCCAATTCTATGCCGTGTAACAAAATGTTTTGACTGCGTTGACATATTCATGTGGAAGTGGTGGCGGTCTTGCTCGGGTTCTGACCTGCAAGGCGGGGTTTGCTGCCTCTCTATGATCTGATTAGTTATTGCTTAATTGGTGTCTAGGATGACTGCGACATCCGTGAATCTCGGTCTTTTCCCGGAAAGATTGAAGCTATCTTGAAGGATATCGATACCGGCCCCATTTCGCAGAACGATGGAGGGACACGGGCAAAGCTACTCATCCTAATCGTTTCATAGAGAGACCCTCTTGAAACTTAGCGGTCCAAGTCCAATAAAATTGCCGTTATGAACGGTGCAGCGCACTGCCGTCTACTAGCCAGTCCGTAAAGCCGCTGTGAAGCTCTCAAATATGCTGTTTTTGTGGTATTCCCAACCCAGTCTCAAATTCATGGTATATGGTGTTCGAAATACTTCTCACAATTCATTGTTTTAACGATGGTTTACTCGAGATAGTCTCAGGTGTTATGGTGATTTCTTGACCAGACTAGGTCATTGAGGTTTGATGCCGAGTGTCATTTTGATCGCCTTAATAACGACGTGAGATTGACTTCTTTCTCACAACTGATGCGCTGGGTCCAGACACAAGCTTTGGGCTGTATTGAGAATTGAGTTCGATAGATCAGCGAGACTTCTACGGTGAAGGGTTGAATCTACAAAGATTGCAACATGTCATGAAATATACTAGGGAATCACACATTCCCCTTGTGAAGAAACGCTGTGCTAATTATCCTTTCGATAAAGCTATGCTGCATCTTGTTTCTGCGACTGAGTGACTTTCTCGAGTCGACAATAATGTCAATGATTGTATCATTATGACGATTGATACGAAAAGGAATGATGTCATTATAAATTTATTATCAGGAGTTGGAGCTGTTTTTTTTCTTACACTGAGAATGTGATTAAATCGCGCTTACTTATTGAATACGTTTTTACGCTTACTATTAATTGAATTCCCTCTACGCCTGTTCTATTATCCATCCTATCGCTTTTGTTGTTACAATTAGAGCGGTATGCGTAAGCCTTGCTCCTTTTTAGTCGAGTTTCACACTCCTCGGACACGTCCAAGAGCAGATTCATATTCCCTACGTTAATCTGGCGTGCCCTTCCTCTCTATGCTGGGTATATGTGACCTCAAGGGCAACGATGGACAACGATACAAATTCCCCAAACCAATCTTCGGTCACGGGAGTACGTGGGCGATCCCGAACAGAACGTGGTCTTGAGGCTGCAACTGAAACCTCGATGCTATCGCTGTCTGTCATGACTCAGGATTCAATATGAAAATGAACTTTTCCCTCGCCTCGTTGGCTTAACTACACTCCGCCACATAGTTTATTGTGCCTTCTCGTAACTTAATTAGAACATGGATCGAGCATGACGTCAGAAAACCCCCCCGCCAATTGTGTCTAGACCTGACAAAGTTTGGCTTCGCCACATTGGCGTCTGTACGGTGTAGCTCTTTTACCCGGATCGGTCGGTTAAGCCGGATAGGTCGGATGTCCATTGCTGTATAACCTATCCAACCCCCACGCACGGCAAACCTTTTCTTCACTGGATGAGTAAACAAGCCTGTGCGCAGATTTTCAGAATGACGGAATCTCCGACTGAAAACGATGAGCCGGTCTTCAAGCGACGACGAGTCTCACAGGCTTGCCAGACATGTCGCAGAATGAAATCAAAAGTAAGTGGATATTGTTTCAGCATTGAAACCGGCTCACTGACTTGACACGATCTGCGCAGTGCGATGGCAAGAAGCCCAAGTGCGGTCGCTGTGTAGGCTATGGCTTCAATTGCTATTATTCCGCGCAGGGGACCCGTGCTGAAGCTGCAAGTATGCCCAGAAACCCATCAATCGTTGCTTTAGATCATCTACGGGATACTGTTAAGCAGTACGAGACGTTGATAAAGCAGGTTCTTCCTCAGTCGTCATCTTCGGAAGATCCTGCAGTTGGAAAACGAGAGGCCCAATTGCTTTTCTCAAGCACAAAGGTGCTTGTCGCTCGGGCTTTCAATGACTTGGAATCGATATTAGACGACTGCGGGCAGTCTCCGCGTATGACTGAGGATGATCCTGAACCCTATCCGGCAACACCATTACGGAATCAGCGCTATCTTGGCGAAGTGAGCGACGTCCGCTTCTTTAACGTCATGAAAGGCCTCTTGCAAACAAAAAGCCCCGTGATTTCGGAGCGAGAATTCGATAGCTATGAGCAAGAGGGCGAGGCTTTCGCAGATAGCAAGCTCGTAGGACAACCAGTGTCACTTCCGAATCTTGATGGATCATTCAAATTTATCGAGGTTTACTTTTCGACGATCCATTTAGCATATCCATTCTTGCCTGAATCGACCTTTATCAAACGCTACTATAGCGCTCAAAATATGCCGGACCACCATCAGAATATTAGTGCCACGGACCTTGCACTCTTCTGTTTGTTTAGTCCAGCCATGGGATCATGTAATCCCTGAACGCTAATAGCTTTCAGATGTGATTTCTGCCATTGGGTCCTATTATACTTCATTCCCGGACACAGATTCCACCTCTGCTCACCTCCACGATGCATATTTCCGACGAGCTATGACTCTTGCTTCGTCTTCTGGGAGCGACCGATCTATCAATGGGATCTCGTTACTCCTGGCGCAATGTTTCTACTTTCTCGCCGTGTGCAAGACAGATAGGTTGGTGGTACTCACCAAAATAATTGGATCATTACTGAATCATGATTAGCTGCTGGACAGCACTAGGCAAAGCGGTTCGTATTGCCCAAAGCATCGGATTACATGTCGAGACATCAAAATCAAGCCCCAGAAGTCCGTTGGAGATTGAAAGACGTCGTAGAGTATGGTATTGTATCTATGTTCTCGATCGTCTTCTTTCTCTTCAGCTGGGACGTCCTGCAGCAATTCATGATGAGGACTGTAATGTACCTCTACCATCGCGGCGCGCTGACTGCGATATTGACTGGAACTCTGACACCATCCCCCCCGCAAATGAAGGACCTTCGGGTGGAGATTACTTTTTAGCCGTTATTGCCTTCTCTCGAATCGTCAGTCATGTCTTGCGCGATATCTACGGCGTCACTCGCGAGAAGACCCCAACCAAGGACGTGCTCCGTACACAAAACCTGGACTCTCAACTTACCCAGTGGAAAATGAGTTTACCCAGAAAACTACGATTTGACCTCAGCCATGCATTCGACCAGGATATTATATTCAGACGACAGGTCTGTTAACTCGCCTAGTTTCTCATCTGTATGTGCTGACTTTCATCGGAAACAGCGAAATATGCTGGCAGTGAAGTTTCATCATCTGCGTGCCCTGGTTCATCGCCCATACCTATGCTATCCGCTACTTCTTCAGTTCGACGACGACTGTACGGTGTTCCCACAAACTGACTGGCCATTGATCAGCCACTTTGAGGAAATCTGTGTGTTAGAGGCGCGGGAAACAGCACGACTTTTACACAATGTATTAAGTGTCAAAGACCTGGTCCACGAATTCCCTTGGTGGCAAATGGTCTCTTGTCTGATATGTGCAGGGACTATTTTACTCGTATCTAGCATATCTAGTCAGGCAACTGGTGATGACCAGAAGAGTTTTGAGAACGATTGCTTACGCGATGATGCCGAAACATGTCTTAAAATGTTTGAAGCGCTTGGTGTCAATTCAAGAAGCGCAAGTATGGCTCGAGACATGATGGAGGGACTAAAACATTGTACCTGGAACAGTATGGTCCCCTTGTCAATGCCAATAATTCATGCTGACCGAGTTAATAGATCAAAGGGAAGATAATTTGCCTACTGGCTCATTAAACCGAATTCCCCTGCCATTAAATGATCTGACGGCATCCTTGAACGAGGCTCCGCTCACTGACACCAAGAGATCGGATTCCCATTTCACAGGTGTTGAAGGGCTGGATAGTACATTATCTGATGGAACGGCGATGTCACCAACCTGGCCGGCCGAAATTTTGGACTCTATGACATGGTCCTCACAAATGTTCTACGCTTTTCAGGGTGCAAAGAGTGGAGAGCTTTGATTCGGATGAACCCAGGTTGAATTGAACCCTGGATTAAACGCCTTGTATACGAAAACAATCGTATGGCTTTAAGTATATATACCCGATACTGAATCCCTTACTGTGCCTTGCGACATTGTGGCGAGGATTAATGATAACTTCGGAGATGAGACAATGAGATTCCTGTTTCAATCATGAATCACGTCTAGCAATTGTGTTAGAAGCAGACATTGAGGTGTCCTAGGACGTTTCAGGAAAGTAGAAGGTGATATTGTTGAATACAAAACATGTAAACTAATCTGGCTCCTCTCCAACTGCCGTTATTCACCCTTATGATCGACCCGGATGACAACTTTGGAAAAGTGTTTTTGTTCCCTTAGACGCCTATACGCATCTTTTGCATCCTTCAGTTCGAAAACAACATCATCTACTGCGGGAAGGATGCCCTTTTCGTCAATAAAACGCACAAGGTCCCGAAATTGGCTTCTGTTGCCTCCAAAAAAACCTCGGACTATGCAGCTATGCATCAAGACTGAGAAAAGCGGCACTGGCTCAGCATCACCACCGACGCCTCCGACCACCAAAACAACCCCATCCACACGTACGACCGCTAGGGATTGGGGGAGCGTCTGGTTTCCTCCAATGTCGACTACTATGTCGAACCCTCTTCCCTCTGGTGTCAAACTACGTGCCTCTTGACCCCATGTATCGGGATGGGAGCGGTAGTTGATTGTGTGCTTCGCACCGATTGCCTTCAGTCGACTTGCTTTGTCTTCAGTAGAAGTTGTCGCCACGATATTGGCTCCAACTGCATGTGCAAGTTGAAGAGTCGCAATGCTGACACCACCTGTGCCTTGAACGAAGATCCATGTATCTGGGCCGGCTTCCTTGCCTTTAAGTCCGAATAGCGCATTCCACGCCGTAATCCAAGTGCAGCACAACGTCGCCGCTGGCAGCCATCCAAGAGATGCAGGTGCGTGCACTAGAGCCTTTTCAGAAAAGATACCATCAGAGCGCAACGTCCCATTAAGTCCTTGGCCCAGCATGAATGGGACATCCGAAACACTGGAAAAGGCTTCGTCACCACTAGCCTCGACGAGTTTTGGGGCGAAATAAGTTAAGACTCGGTCCCCCGGTTGAAAATCTTTGACAGATCGTCCAACTGCTACAACGACGCCTGCACCGTCGCAACCCGGAACAATGGGAGGAGTGATGGGTCCATTTATGCCCTACCAGGAATTAGTACTGCCGAAGAAGTCGAAAGCAATAACGTACATCTGGCTCAGCTATGACAAGTTCGCGGTAGTTGAGACTGGCAGCGTGGATTTTGACAGAAACCTCGTTTGGGCTAAGTTCTTCGGCGGATGGAACTTTGACATTTTCGTCATATTGAAGAGAAGTCTCAAAGCCTTTCTGGCTGGTCAAGATCCATTGTCTGGCCATGTTTGAATCTGAGAAAAGTGACGAATTTTGAAGTTATAAGCAAGGAAATCTGAGAGGTTTAGATGAAACTGAATGTGAGATTCGTGGGTGACTTAAATAGTCGTTAGTTTCATGGAGCATAGAGTCGCTTTCGTAGAGCCTTACAATTCCCGACAGAGTACCGCTCTAAATCCGCATTGAAGCATCCCAAGTCTCTAGTTCCAGATTCAGATTCATTGTGGTAGGCCGTGACGACAATACGCCGCTCCTAAATACCTCATCTGACTTAAGTGTGATTTGGAGCGGGTTGTGTGCGGAAGTATGTGGGAGTCTGCGGAAACGGTGCGGATTTCCTGCAAGGCGGGCGCACTTGTTAACAGACATGAACAAGCAACGCGGAATATTTAAAGCCATCTCCTGGCGTACAACGTTAGAGGAAAATGCGCCTGAATACAGGCTGTAGGCATGTATTAGCGGGAACATTTGTCGGTCACTTGATGGCTCAGATAGGCGTGCAGAGAGTGAATATAATCAAAATATTAAAAACATGAAACTTCCAAATAGCCAAATAAATCCCCCTTTTACATTTTAAAGTGCTGAATAAGTCATGGCCTTCCAATCTGTCAGCAACTCCTTCATAGTTGTTCCGCAGCGTTCCGTTTCCCTTCCAATCGCGCCGATGTTAGATTGGCATTTAACCCAAAAAGTTGACTACTGAGGTCCAGCAGCTGTTAAAATCAAGTTCACTTAGTGAGTTCAACTGAAAGTATATTAAGCACATTCAAAGACACCGGTGACGAAAGGGTCTGTCGCAGTGGTGGTCGCCGTAAACTGAATAATGGGCCCTGGGCCGAAAACCATGTACGAGACTGTATATGTGTCACACGGGCTGCAGTTAATAGTCCTCGTCAGTGTTGACGTGGTGGTCCAAATAGTTTTAGTAGGACCCGAGGTGAAGGGCCGCACCATGTGAATCGTTATGGGGCAACTGAGTATAAGTTGGTTAATTTTGTTCAACGCCCGCGAAGCTTCTTGAGAAGGTTGTCTTACACGTTTTCCTCATGAGCGTCGATGCCATCAACGGGCATGGGATTGCCTGAAATTTTACTGGCAGCAAACGCCAGTATGATGATCGAGGAACGGGTAATAGATAGCATATTTTTTTAGGTCTGTGATATCACAACACATTATTGAGACTTTGACAAATTGACGGAAGAAATCAACGGACTGAGTTGCGTTTATATGTTATCTGGACTCGGAACTCGGCACTGAACAGAGCTTCGACTAGTGAATGCGTGGACCTTGAACGAGTGTGACTGCTTGTTATGAGGGTCCTGCTTCGCCCCTATTCGTTGTGTCATATTATCACATTCCTTAGTATCACACCAGCGTTGCCTACGTATTCGTTTACATTTGGAATGTAGTCAGCATACCTTTCGACCTCATGTGGTTACTTGTTAAATCTAGCCATTGTAACTTAGCTGCAATGATGGTTCATACGAGGCAAGTCATTCGCGTAACTCGCTGCTGAAATCGGCTATCTCGCCATATGGAATGCGCATTCCTGTAGAGTACTAACTGGCCATGATGTGCCGTCCTTTTGTTTCTCGGTATTTCGGCACCACCCTTTTCATACTACATCCTATAAGTTGAAAAATCGAAGCTCGTAAATCGGCGTGCTCATCAATAGCTGGACCACTGTCGACATTATTGGTGCCTTTGATTTGATTCACACGCCTTTTTAGTTTAATCAGACCGATTGCAAGCTTATTCATCTACGGAGCTTGCACGAAACCGCAGAGAGCTCGTTCATCATCGCCAATATACCCCTCCTGACGGCGGGGATTCCTTCTTTTCGAATCACAGGGCACGGAAATTATTTACGTGCACTCCAGAGCCAATAGTGGTGTAAACATAATTACTGTCTACTTGTAATATTTTTCTGTAGATATTGGAGTGATGTTGTGGATTTGAAGCCTGTATCAGCGTTGCTGAGCAGGCGTCTCCAGCTCGCCGCCTTTTTAACCACCATTTTCATATTATACAACTCCACCCAACTTCAAGAGAACCGGTAGTTTTACCCCGCCCGATGTCGAAATAATGCGATCGTACAATAGAAAACCATGAAACGAAACTTTCTAGCTCCTAACTCTCCTGAATCATTGTCAGAGAAATCAACGACAAACTGCTAGGGACATCCTATCTTAGTGCCTTCCTGAAGACGAGGGGCCAACTGACGACATCAAGTTCAGTTCCGAATAGTCGGGAAGTTTCCATCCACGGCTGTCTTCAGACCGCGGCTGGTAGGTGATTCGTTCCATCTTAGACAGAGCCCATGCAGCATTGCGAAATATCCATATTCCTAATTGAGAAGAGGGGAAGACAGCACCGAGCATTGAAGTGGGCATTCTTTGGCATTCATCGATAGCCGGTTGCATTATAGTTTCATATGCCTTGAGCGCTCCCATTACATTATCGCCTTTTCGGGCAAGTTCCCCTGCAAGCACATAAGCACCGATGAGGCATGCTGTAGCTCCCAAGCCGGTGAATGGACTTGGACAGTAGCCTGCATCTCCTAGGAGTACGATCCTTCCATGGTGCAGCTGCTTCATTTTAATTTGACCTAGCTCATGCGTGTAGAAGTCGTTGCAGGTGCTCAATTCATCCAGAAAACGATCGACCTGCCAGCCAGCGCCTCGAAACGTTTCCGCAAAAACTGCCTTTTGTTTCTCGATCGTCTCCTGGTGTGACATCTTGAGCTTTTCCCCATCTCTCATAGTGAAAAGTAACACCTGTGTTCTTGGACGGCCGCCAGTTCTCGTCACGATCATTCGGCGTCCGATGGCGTTGTAGATCTTGGCAAGCTTCGTTTCACCTTTGATACTCGGGACACTGTAGTATGCAGCGTGGACCCCAATTGGGTTAAAAGCTCCATCATTGGCCTCCCGACCAAAAGCGAGGCGTCTGGTATGCGATCCCTGGCCATCTGCCGCAACGACGAGATCATACTGTCTCTTTTGCCCATTGGAAAAGGTGACATCCACACTATCACTGCTCTGATTGAGTTCAGTGACTGTCTTGCCGAATTCATAGCTTAATCCCCCTTCCTGACTTGTTTCTCCTTTGATCTCTTGGTTCTGCTTGAGACTGGCGTCGTATAGCACCTTCACCATGTCGCCACGCATGATCTCGTATTCAGACGTCAAACCAAGCCGCTGTTGGCCAGAAGGGCTGATACCGAAGAGGCCGATTTGCTTTCCATCCGAATTGATGACTTCGGCGCCGATTTCGTCGACAGTATGTGATTTAATTGTCTCCAGCAGGCCCATATTTTTAAGAACTTGAACGCCTTGGTTTTTTATATCAATCTGCTGTCCTGCTGTACGAAGGGAGGGAAAACGCTCGACGACGGTAATATTGTGATGAGGGTTGGACCGTTGTAGAAGGGTTGCAAGAGCAGGCCCGCAAACACCCGCGCCTACAATAAGGACTTTAAGAGGCATCGTGAGTGGTGATTGCAGGGACGTGGAATGGATACGGCGAAACGTGTGATTTCGTGTCTTGGAAATGAAGAATCGACGGTTTGACTGGAGATTGTGTGGGCTGAAGTTGAAGGCCGACATGGACAAATAGCTGTCTCCTTGGCTGCTTCTCGGAATGACTTGGCTCTTTCGAATGCACTTCGTACTGCGGTTGTGTTGATGATTGAAAGAGCGTCGAGTCCAATGTCGGACATGCAGGAGAAGCAGTCGCTGATCACCCACTAGTTGATGGTATTGAGAACAAGATCGGCTCAAAGAGGAGCAGCATGTACTGGTATAAATACGCAGAGATTAATAGCCTCGAGACTAGAGAACAAATGGACAAGACGTAAAAGAAACATGACGAGAACGAGACCACTACGATGCTACCCAGCCGAGACAGTGCGTTATGTCCGTTGGCCGAGCATGACTCCACAAATCCCCGACGGCGACCTTTGGTCAAGCTTCTCTAGCTAAGACGGCAGAGTTATTCTGAAGTCGAATCAATTAAATTTCTTATTTGATTTACTTGAGCGACAATAATCCGGCACCTGAGTTGCAACATAGAATGTCAAACGAGTGCATCTCACGGACTTTATCATACGGTTAGGCTAGCAAAGCTAGGTGACGCGATTTCCTTTACAGTTGCTAAACCAGCTGCAAGAGATTCTTATTGGAGAAGCGGAGCTATCGGTCCGGATGAAATTTAAATCTTGGCCGTAAGTTGAGCTCGGCCATAATATGGAAATGGCACTGGCGAAGCTGGCTTCGGGCGTCAGCAAAAATAGTCAGGCTTACAGCGGCCAAAAGTCTTCAAGCTCTGATAGTGGAGGATTCTATGCCCATCTTAACTTAACGATGTGTAAGCTTCTCAATGAGTAGCCAAGCAGTCATACCGTAGTAAATGAGTCGGGGACATGCATCTCATTGGGTTTCCGGCTTCTTGCCATAGACTATTTTTTGCTAGTAGTAAGATGGTGCCTCATGGACTTAAGCTCGTTGCGGGGGATTTCAATAACAACAGTAATGTCTTCCTTTGTCTACCTGAGTACGGTCGTGAAGAAGAGAATGAAGCCTTCAACGTCCGACATGATAGCCAATTGAGCAAACTGGCCGATTTCCTTCAACTTGGAATCTGCCGGTCACCCACCAGCGGGAACCTTGCACATAAAATTAACCATTTGGGGACGAGCATACGGGCTTTAGTTGCTCACTCTAATCCAGTGTTCTTGAATGTCGACGAATCCTGCCTCTTCCATGGCCTTTCGCTGCGTGCCGTCATCTACCACTTCAAAGCTACGACTCATCTTTTTGCCGCCCTCGACAAAGAGCGGCCCCCATCTAGCAGTGGTAGCATCCTCAGGAGCGTACCGTCATCAGAGTACACGATGGGTGAGCCTTCGTAGCTCTCTAGATATCCCCCAGGCCGGATGCATCGCAAGGCTTCTTTGAAGAACGTAGTCTAGTCGACAATGCAGCCACTCAAGTAGCGGATGTGAACGAAATCGAATTTGTCAGAATCAAAGGTTCAATCTTGCGTGTAGTCTTCGATCTCGGTTTAACTTTGCTATCAGCGTGCTGGTGCGGTAGAGGGGCTAGGTCACAAACAATTTGAGGTTTGGCGGAACCCATGAGTGTTGGATGGGCGAAATGTCTGTGCCAGTAACCGCGCAATCCGGATGCTCATCGGTGAAGTCGCTATATTCGGTGAGCAATCAGCGTCATTCATTACATGAAAGGTCAAAATCAGACTAGGGTACGGACACTGCCCAGATACCTAAGAGATGCGATCAGTTGTGAAGGATATAATTCTCATATTTTTTAACGCTTACCAGTTCCAGCTCCCACGTCAAGAATACTCTATCATCTATCGTCAGTCTGGGTACCGGCATGGTGAGGTTAGAGCACCAATCTTGGGCTTCCTTATGGGCGCCATAAAAAGTTCACCATCGAACAAGAGCGTGAAGAGATGATGCCTCCCATTTGTCAGTGGTCATTCAGTTCACTTTCCTTAGATACACTCACAGAATATCAAGGGACTCACTGGCGCCATTCGTGCCCCTGCGAGAACCCAATCAGTATGTACTACAGTCCCAGGTCGGTGATTCGTCGAGTGATTAGTATTTATTACCAGTATGAGGCATTTCCAGTTTCTTTATGGAATGTACGCCAACGAATCGTTCGATAGTCAGGAATCCTCGATCTCAGAGACTCTGTTGAGTCGATGTCCTGCACATCGAAAATAGAACTGCCTTCATTGTCCGTTAGAATGTCGAGAGCCTAGGTAAGGTTCGTAGCAGTCTCGATGTTTAAGCTCTATGTCATATGAGGTGACTGGTGGGTAACATGAGGGACCAACGAGCCGGAGCGATGGGGGCGACTTCTAAGTGTGCCGTATTGACCCCAATGGCTGGCTTTGCCGTGGGAGGCGTGGCCGGTCCAACCGGAGAGTGCTCAGACTGCCTTTTAGGTTTAGTCATGATAATCGAGTTGGTAGCTAGGAAGAACCTGAGAAATCAAGTGCGGGGTTTACAAGGAGCCTTTTAATCCGTCATGCATGTTGGTTGAGCTGAAACAGGTCACAGCTCAACTGGACAAGGGTAGGTAATTCGATTTTGGGAAGGTCATAGGCGATCAGCGCACGAATTATTTGTGTTCAAATTCGGCAACATCAAGGTGTACGCGGTTGGGATAGAGCATCGAGTTCTAAGTCATCAGGTACTCAAGCCACCGCCGTCATTAAAAGATAGGGGAAGGGCACGTCTTCAATTTACGTAGGATGCCGGTTATTCGAATCTTAGTATCGTTGGCGCAGTCAGACTTTGAGGAACTGAACTGTCTCCGGCTGTTTTCGGAGGCTGCAATATTAAGATGGGCTCTTGTCGCGAGGGTTTGGACTTCTTGGAAATATACTTATATAACGAGAGGGAATTAGATATATGGGGCTTGCTTGTCCTTCGATGAGAAATACTGGTATGTGGAATATAGAATTCCACGGTCGGGATTTGCCTTACACACCTATGGTCTAATGATAAGAAAGGAGTAGAGATGGGCCTTTTCAATTATCGCGTTTTGATCTATGACCTGATACTCTCCCGAGATGGCAAATAAGATCACGGAGTCAAGGTCGGGTTTCTATTCACTTTTCGGGTTCAAGTTCCCATGAACAGAATGAAGATCGCTGATAATTAGCCCTGGGCTCCTTCTGTACCGTTTAGTAGAAAATTCCGGAATTTAATCGAAACAACTATGAGGAATAACCCAGCAAGAACATTTAACTTAGCTTCGACTTAATTACAGACAAGCCGCGAATGAAATGAATCCTGTGGGATTGAAGTGAGCCTTGGACCTATTACCGCTGGTCAATTGGGGTGCGATTCGAATCGCTTGGCAGGGAAGTGAAAATTCGGAGATGAGCGTATCACGTATATTCTTCATGGAAGAGCCTAGCGAATAGAGAGCGGACAGAACCTCAAGCGCTGCTGATTTCGTCAATAGAGCTGTGCCATTGAATACCATCGCTTAAGATGGTTCGGACCTTTTCTTGTCTCTTCTTCGAAAGCTAATGAGTTGAATAGAGTTGGATGGAAAAGCCTATGTTTACTGCGCAACTTGACACATATTGAATGTGGACGAGGCGTGCTCTGAGTCCCAGTTCCAGCCAGCAACAACGCCAAATGGTCTCAACCTAATAAATTGAAGATATCCATTGAAAGAATGCCCTGGGGTCGCGGGCTCGAAATTCTTGGATGTTGTCGACACGGAATAATTAATTACCTAAACCGAATATGAGACTGTAATGTATAACATATTCTCACCACCATTCGTTTAAACCGACGAGTTCACTGACCGAGTTCAGATTTTCACAGATGTTACTAAATGCGAGAAGGGAAACACTAAAATTTCAAAGCATGATGATAAGGTGACGAGGAAGAAGTTCTACGACAACTGCGTCAACTTCAAGGCAGAGTTTACCGTATTCTGATCGCCAATTCAAGGCTTCGCGTACCGGAATTTACTGTATTAGGCTGCACTATGAGCGAGTAACCAGCTGATGAATTTCAATCTGTTAAGTGTGAGACCATTTATAAATATAAACAAAATTCCCTTCCAAGGCAAATTTCTCTTCTGTAAAAATTAGTGTACAGTGGATGCCAAAGAACCCTCCCACGCTATTCAACCCTGGATAAGTTCTTGGGCCTAAAACTACTGATTTTTCAATTGATATGTTTTATAAGTTAGAAACGAGGAGTGAGGGCCATTTTAGACCAGGAAATATAAAGTCATGCACATAGAATGGTTCGCAAAGGAAACAGTAACGTTGTGGATGACTTCCAAGGTTCCCTACCTGTTATTGCTCGTAAAGATTCCATTACTTGGCCTTTATCTCTAATAAATTGGTAAAATAATAATTATCCTTCATCCACGTTGCCGAATGACTTCGGATATTATTCACTCAGTACCGCATGCATCCGGCACTAAAACAAAACTAACAACTGTATTTCAAAGTATCACAAACTTCGATCTTAGTATCATCAGACACTAACGAAGTAAGCACATAAGATCAATCAGGTTGTGCAGGGAATAACTCTGCATCATGGTGGCACACAGGTGAGACCACTAGATGAGATCGGTAACAAGGGAAGCAACTATTCAGCGACAGGGTTTGAAATTCATGGCGGTGAGAGAATTTGTGTTCAGTAAGATGACTATTCCACCAAGTAGAGTTAAATGCCTCAGTTTCACGAGTACTGTAGTCATGCAAAGGGCTAAATTAAGATATACTAGACAAATTGATAAGTAATCCAGCCCGTTTCCGTCCATTGTTCTCCTCAACCCCATGACGCAAACTAGTGGTTGTTTTCTTATCGGGCTCGCGAAACTTGGCCATAAATGAATATCGAAGTCCTCCCGGGATTTTCCCGGGGAACAGCAATTCAATACTCGAGCTCTCGAACGTGTGATAAGCGGTTTTCGGAATTGGGATCTGGCACAAGACCGTCATTGCCGGTGTCGGGTTTAACTGGGTGTTAGTATGAGGGAGGGCGGGGTTCGGACCGGCCGGTATTAGTGGTCCCACCTTTGCCAGATATCGTCTCAATGTCCGCGGCTTGAAAAGATGTACATGTCCGGACAAGACGATCTTGGAAAGAAATGGCGGGGGAAGTAAAATAGAGAGTCAGCGGGCAGGGATCTATTAATATGGAGCTGGCATCAGGAGCCCGTAGGTCACTCAAGACGGGATAATGATTAGCAGTGCACTGAAGGCCGAGGTAAAACCCATCACGAGTCAGTGATGGACATGTGTCCAATGCGGGGGATAAGGCCAAGAATGCTCAAACAAGCTGCGATGGGTGATGATAAAGGGTTTGCTACGGAACAATTACAATATTGGCCGAAGTAGCATCAAGGCGAAGAGAGCTCTTTCATGCATCACCTTAATCTAACAAGGGTGAAATTGATGCTTAAAAAGTACCAAAAGTAAGGCGTTCCTGGGGGGAGCCCACCGGCACCTTCGGATGTAATTTGTGGTCATGTTACTGTGCCGATTGCCGCTTCAACTCAGTACGAGGTGCCCCTATTGGTCACTCGGTTTGCTCGGGCTGTTCATTACATGATCACCTCCGTCGCATTATTTAAATGACCCAGTGGCTGGATGTCCCTGCGCTGAAGCAACGTCATAGATACCTAGAAGCCGCTCCTATTAATCCCGCCGGCAGGAAGGTTTTAGTGCGAAAACGCCTATGCGTGAATTTAACTAGTCTCTAAGTCCAGCGGATTTTAAAGGACGATGCGGCCTCCATAGACAAGCAACACTTAGATAATTACTACCTCCACCAAATGCCTCATGACAAGTACGTTGATGGATAAAGAGCCACCCGGGCGACCTTTGGCTTGTCGCCCTTGCAGGCGCCGAAAGATAAAGTGTGATCATGAGAGCCCATGTAAGAATTGTGTCAAGGTACGGTACTTTGCTTGACGGTGCGGACACGTATCTAATGGCCGTAGGTGAACATTGCGTGCATCCCGAGCTCACCAGCTCCACCAAGGCCTAGACGCCGACCTCGTATTGAGCTTCAACAAAGATTGGCGCGTTGCGAGGAGTTGTTAGAGCAGCTCAAAACCGAGGACATAGAAAGTATCAGCCCCGTTACTAATCCGAGTGCATCACAACGATCAAGCCTGGAAAACCCCCAATCCATTCAAGGCCCCTCAATACCAGATGGAAAGGTATTGATCGATCAAGGTGCGGTGCGCTTCACCGACAAGTGGCTATGGGGTGCCGTTTTTGAAGAGGTAATGGTATTTCCTACATTAAATGCCCAGAATATTGACATACCCAGGTTCTCGCAATGAAGTCGCTTCAAGATAGCGACACCGCTTGCGATGAGTCTCATTTAGATAGTAACCCTCTACCAAATCATACCTACTTCGGCGGTTTTAAGGAGGAAAGCGGGTTGGACGAGTTAAGCGACCTGGAGCCTCTACCAAGCCAGATGCAGTATCTCTGGCAGGTGTTCCTAGAACGAGTTCATCCCCTGACCAAAGTCATACACGCACCAACGTGCGAGCCATATCTAGTCGATGCAGTTTGCAGCACCAGAACTTTACCTACTGATGTTCGGGCGCTCTTGTTCTCCATATTTAGCTTGGCTGCACTGTCATTAGACGAGGAGGAAGCTTGGAATATGATGGGAAGTCCCCGAGAATATGTATTCCAACGCCTTGCTGCTGGTATTCGAATGGCCCTTAAACGTGCGCGATTTCTCGAGTCACCTAACTTGACTTTGCTTCAAGCCTTCACATTTTACCTGGTATGTGATTGCCATGATTGGCTGACGATTAATTATTAATTAATAGTATAGATGTCACTTCATGGACGATATGGCTCACGCGAAATATGGGTTCTGAACGGCGTGTGTGTACGAATGGCTCAGAAAATGGGAGTTCACAGAGATGGTGAGCTTCTAGGACTGCCGCCATTTGAAATTGAAATGAGGAGGCGAGTGTGGTGGCAGATTGTGATACTTGATCTCAAGTCAGCGAGAGCGTCTGGGCTCAGCTTGTCTTCACTCCCCTCGACTAGTGACTGCAAGTTGCCCACAAACATTGATGATGCAGATCTTCATCCCGATGCAATTGAGCCATTCAAGGACCAAAACGGCCCAACAGAGATGATTATTAGTTTACTAATGTCCAAAATTGGGCAACTATCTTTGATGAGGCCGGGCATTCAGGACATTTTGTCAAATGGCGAAGCCGCCGTGTTTGGTCCACCCTCCGACACTACCCAGAGATTGGATGAGTTCAAACGGGTTTCTCGCGAGATCGAAGAGGGGCTTGAGAGCGTCATGGAGAAGTACTCGAACCCCGGCGCAGGGCCAATCCATGAATTCGCATCGGCCGTCAAACTAGCTCTCAGCAGCAAAATCAATGAATTCGGCGAGCTCCCAAATGAGCAGCCAGAATGGGGTACAGAGATCATCACCGTAAGCGACCACGTGTTCAAGCTCTCAATAATATCAATTGAACAATTTGCGAAATTGCACCAAACCTCAAGGAGCAAGGGGTTCTTGTGGTCAATACTGTTCAATATCCATTACGACATATTCGCCCACATGGTTGGACAGTTGTCTTTTCGGACCTATGGGAGCTTGGTAGAGCGGGCTTGGAGCCTAGTTCCCATCATTTATTCGATTCATAACGAATACTTCGATACTTCTCAGCCATCAAATGCTGCACTTGCAAACTTTGTATTGAGAGCTTGGAAAATCAGATCATCTGTGCTGTGCACACAACTCGGTATCATTCCAGATGTCCCAGATTACGTCCAAAGATTAGATCAGAGCGTGGGGTTGGGAAGAGCAACATAATATAAGAATGTTCCATATACACTCGTGAATTAATATGACGCATATGCTCTTCTGCCATGCACTTAAAATCACGTAGCCACCTTTATGGGACTCATACCCAGAACGTTGGTTCATGAATGCTCTATAAGAATCCGTTGAAGGCCACATTCTATGCGCAGCAAAGACCAGCAGGGCTTAGAGAGCAAGGCTGACAAAGGTCTTTCTGAGGGGGGATATTACTGGCTAGTAAAGAAATTGAAGGGTGTTTAAGGTTGATCCCGACGAGCGAGGAGAGTAGGATTCACGAAAACATCACATCAACATCTCGGCGTCGATAGCTCGATTTTTCAGCGTCATTCAACATGCTCCAGCTTTTTGATCGCTGACCACGGCCAAATTCCTTTATCTTACTGGGTTCCTTCGTAGTGTTTCTACCTTCACATTTATCACATTTTTTCGTTCCCGGCACCAAACCCGGGGTGTTGTCAGACAAATCTCATCAACTAAGTCGAAACCGGACCTTTCTCACCTCTAAGCAGTTATATTGGCGGGGGCATGTGCCAAGAAATCTGATTCCCTGTGGGTAATTAATATCAAAAAGTACCCCATTCAGCATCGACATCGTGATGGGGACGACGGTGGGCGCGGCCACAAAGTGGCACTTGTGGTACGAGCGATTATCTGATGGTCTGATAAGATGAGTCTACGGTCTCCCATCGGCGGTCTTTTCACTTAAAGGACTTGGCGACCGTTAGTTTGCCATTTAAAGGAACCACCTCAACCGAATCACATGGGTACGGGGCCTAAATCTAGTTTAATTGAGAGACTAGACCATGGTAGCAATGTGAAAGAAGGCAGAATCCTAGTTTCCATGCCAGTTCGGGTTACTCTAGTTTAATCCCAGGCTCTAGCTCCCTCAGAATCTCGGCGTCGCACATGTTACATGTCTCTCGATCTATTGGATACTCTTCCTCTTCTAATAAGATCAAACTAACATGAATTTTCTCATTTCCTTTTTCTAAGCCCTAGACCGCTGAATAGATATATAATTACGTCCTTGTCTACTACATTTGTGAGTTGGGTTCTCTCAACTTTCGTTAGCTACGCTTAACTCGTTTTGTTATTCACTTCAACTGGTGTGATCAATTGTCGAAATGCATCTGTCTTCCATCTATGTATGCTATTGCTTCTGTGGCCAGTGTCACCGCTGCCACTGGCCTCAAGTGTGAACTTCCAGTCACAGTTCCCTTATTCGCTCGTGCAGTCACTGGGACCGAGTACGAATGTCATGCCGATTGTGGTATGCATCTCACACTGCTATACCAAATTATTCTATACTGATGTACTCCGCTAGGCTATGCTATTCTCAACGCCGCTAATGATGGTTACTGCACAGATCAAGACTGGCTAGATGACCTCTCTGGCTGCTTGAACTGTGGTCTCGTTTTTAATATTTGGCAGTACTACGGCGCCAAGATTGCTGCTGCTGCTGCTGAAGCATGTGGACTGGATGCTACTCCTAGCCCAGCTTCCACTGAGGTTGCGACGGTTTCTTTCACTGAGATCGCGTCAACTACTCAGTCGTCTCAAGATGAGGTCACTACAACCGAGTCCCGGCCAGAGGAGACGACGACTCGGTCTCAGAATGAACAGACTACGACTGCTTCCGAGGTGCAGAAAACAACTACGGAAGTCGTGGGGTCCCACGTAGAGGAGACCATTACTGGACAGATAACTACTGCAAAGGTCACTACTAGCTACTCCACGACCGCAACTTCTACTCAGGACGCTAGGACTGAGCAGACTTCTGCTAGCCATTCTCAAGCAGGTACGACCTCAGACGAGCATAACGCGTCTGCAACTGAGTCGGCCGGTGGGAACTCGACCCCAGCAGCGTATATGACTAGCGCAGTATCTACTTCTAGTTCTACTGGATTCTTTGTTGGTGCCACTACCACATACTTGACTACCAACTCACCTCTTGTCTCTCAGTTCTCTGGTGTCGCATCTGGAACTGGTACCGCTACCACGGTCATCACTTCGGTCACTCCTGGCGCCAACAGACCAGGTAGCGACAGCGCCTCCAACTCAGTAAGCCACTAATAACCCTATAGATTACTATCTAACCTTTAGCAGGCCACTTCCGTTCTGAGCAGTGTTGTTGTAGCTAGAGCTCCCAAGACTTTGATGTCGACCTGTCTTGCGATTGGAGCCGTGCTGTTCGTAGGAATCAACCTCATTTAAACCTGAAAGTGTTTAATTATGTAGTAATAGTCGGTACTTAGCTATCACGCATTGAATTTAAAATTTCAAGGGCAGTGTACACTTAATATTCATCCCATATAGAAAACCCAAATTTAAGATCATAGACATCCTAAGAGGACGGCTTCTCCTTGCGAATAACCTTCTGAGGCATTACACATCAAGTGAGATTCTAAAGCAAACTACTGCACTTCTATACATTTTCTAAACAGAATCATTATGTCAATTTTGAATTTAAGATGTTGAGACAACTTCGCCTTACCCTATAGCTCAGGTCAGTGCATTTTCACGAACCTGTGATGGTGATCAAGTCGTAAAGCAGGAAAGTCAGGCAAAAACGGTATTGCCCATCTACTGACTTAGAATATTGCTTGGTGTGAACAATAAGCAATTTACCCCGGATCTACAGATCTGTAGACTTTGCGAATTCATTAAAGATGATGTACGACTTGCGCACTGATAGCTATCACATTCAAATTGAGGGAAAAAGGAAGTCATAAAAGCTCTTGTCTTCCTATCTAGTTGATGGAAAGCTACCTATCTTTTATAGAGGAAAATGAAGGGGCTAAGGAGGTTCCGGCCGTCGGGAAGCTGGCGGGAAGCCGATGACCCGTTTGACAATAGCCAAGCCACAGCCGATTAGAGGCGACGTATTTAACTGTTTGTATTATTATTAGGATGCATGTTAGAGCGAAATTTTACTACAAAATTTGAAGTACGCGAACGAATATTGCATTGGCTATGTATTAAAATTAGTGATCACTTGTATATATCGGGTGGTTGTTGAACCGGGATTCGAATCATGATCGGGACCTGATCCACACTTAGATCTCGCCATATATAATAAGTTATAGATGGGCATTTTATGCATTGGACATTCTAGATGCCTGATCATAAATAGAGTAGACCCCATGCCAATCATTTGTCAACTGTTGCTGTAGATTGCATCACATTCGGAGAATCATTTCCCCGATAGAGGGTGCCTAGCGATGACGCCTTTTGGTCATTCGCGTTCGTGCTGTACGCAGTAGAGCTATCCCATCCTAGCCCCGCAATGACCTTTGACGACATTTGCATGCGTGATGATGATTGATGTTAATGCCTGGTGATTTGTTATCGTCTCACGTAATGTTCCTTTTCATACCAACTTGTCCCCTGTGCCGCTTCCCGTCACCTTTCCAACGTTCAATCTTTAGTGAATCTACTTCCAAGTACACCAACCTCGAGGTCTTTTAGGTGGCATCCATTACTCTGTAAGATTTGGTGAATAGATGTGCTCACATAGACCGGGGAAATAAGGCGTCTCTCACTACCTCCATTTCAGCAAGCTGGCTTTACCTAGAGACTCCGTTTTTCAGATCAGTTGAATTACTCCTCAATATGACGGGAATGAGAAAGATCGTTTCCTTGGAAAGAGTGAGGCTTTTGGATCATTCGAACTCATCTTCTGACCTTGATACGCAAACGGTAGCAGTTAGTCTGGATACTCCTCAGAGACCCTGGACGTCGTACATTTGGGATACTTTTGACAAGTCCCCAGAAGAGCGAAGATTTCTATTCAAACTTGATACGGCTCTCATGACCTTGGCATCTCTGGGGTATTTTATCAAGTATCTTGATCAAGTGAGTCGACTTAGGTACCACTGGTGATCCACTTCTCACACGTTTCTTAGGTTAATGTCAAAAATGCCTTTGTATCAGGAATGAAAGAAGATATGAATCTACTTGGGAATGAGTGGAACTATATGCAAATGTGGTGGACTATTGGATACGTGTTGGGAGAAATTCCTAGGTGGGCAAAAACTGCCATATATAACATTAAGCCAAGTGCTAACAACTCAGTAACATGCTACTCACGCGAATCCGGCCAAGCATCTGGATCCCTACGTGCGAGGTGTGTTCTCTTGTAATCAATAAACCTGTCAATAAAATGTTATTAACAGCCTGCACTAGGTAATTTGGTCCCTTCTCACAATCCTGCTGGCCAGGTGTACCAACGAAACACAACTTTATGTCATTCGCTTTTGCGTCGGACTAGCCGAGAGTAGTTTCTATCCTGGGATGCAATATATCATCGGTTCATGGTACCGGAAAGACGAACTCGCTAAACGGTCTTGTTTATGGCACGCCATGGGAAATGTTGGTTCTATGGTGTCTGGATACCTCATGGCAAGTTCATATGAATTAGATGGCGTACATGGTTTCCACGGCTGGCAGTGGCTTTTCATCACCAACACGATCGTATCACTCCCTATTGCGATTTCTGGATTTTTTTTCCTACCCGACGTACCCGAGATTACCAAAGTGTGGTATCTGACCGAAGACGAGATCGAGCTTGCTAAGAAACGTATGAAACTTGAGGGACGGGCCGACAGAGCGCCGTATACAAAGGCCAAATTTCGCAAGATCTTCTCCAGTTGGCACATCTATTCACTCGTTTTATTATACATATTATTCAACAACGGAAATGGTGGTGCCTCACAGCCGGCCCTACCCATATGGCTAAAGGAGCAGGGATATACTATCAAGGAAATCAATATTTATCCGACCATCGTTGAGGTCATCGGCATCATCACCACGTTGCTGTATGCTTGGACCTCTGATAGTTTATTTCGCGGTGCTCGATGGCCCGCAATCGTCTTTTCCGGGGTTATCAAGATCATTGCATATGTCGGACTCACTATCTGGGATATCCCTAATGCTTTCAAGTGGGTGTGCTTCCTGCTATGCGGTTTCGGTGGAGGCATCAGCGGCCTCACGTTCGCATGGGCACACGAAATTTGCAGCCATGATAATGAGGAGAGGGCTCTGGTCACGGCGACGATGAATGAAATGGCTTATGTATTTCAGGCTTGGCTGCCGTTTGTGATATGGCAGCAAGTCGAAGCTCCAAGTTATCCTAAGGGATACCCAACAATGGTGGTAATTGCGATTGCGCTCATTGCAAACGCATTTGTCATTAGATACCTACACCAACGAGAGCAGCGACAGCATCTCAACGACTTGGAAGACGAAGCATGTCATCCTTTGCTTAGCTGAAGACTCTCCGAACTATACTACATACGAGCATAGAAAGTGACATCTGAGTCACAGAAGTTGACCACATTTTGAGCCAGACGACCTGTGCCGACGTGGCTTAACATGGTTTACTATGGCTGTTGGAGACGAAACTTTTCCCTTGATCCTAGAAAGATCAGATCAAGTTCGGGCCTCCACACGCCGGCTCCGGCATTCAAATACCTGGACTACTTCGTCTCTTGTTCTATAACCCCCGGAGGTCTCCGGGGACCTCGGCTATCATAACAACTATTCAGGTAGATAAATAGGTTTCTGTTCAGTTACATAGATAGAGCAATCAAGCATCAATCTCTTTACCTTCCCAACCATTGATTTGTTGGCCCAGTCTCGCACAACACCTCCCCATCAGACTCTTTCTCTGATTCAGAACGTTGGGCCAAATCTTTGACGTGTCTAGGAGTTTTTTTCCTGCCATGGTATTTATAGTTCCTAGAAACACATTTCATTCTTTCCCTCACTGTCAAACTTGCTGGGATACAAATTATCCAAGACCTTCTATTTCTTGTCAAAAGGGCTAGAATTCAAGACCGACTAATTCAACTCTTCCATTTTGGATGCGACAACAAGCTTCCGATATCTGCAAATTAAGAATATATGCAGTCTATGTCGGATTTCTCACTCTGTTGTCTACCCAGAGAATTATTTAAATATCTAATCAATGCGTAATTATGTCAAACACAATCACCGCCCTGGAAGACATGCTATTCAGCTATCAAGCTTTTTCCCCTGAGAAAGCATCTTTTCAGACCTCAACGACGCAATAAATTGTTTAGCTATTAATTGATTTGATCAACAGGCATTGTTACATGAGCTTGTGGCCACTTGAGTTGGCTTGGGCCTTTCGCTTTAACAATACGCCTAAGGCAAATGAAGCAGGACACGACATACCAACTCATCAGGCAAGTAGTATAATCACTTTTCCATCACTGATATCCACGTCTTAGATGTCTCGAATAGTTTCCTCTCGTAGAAGTTTAGTAAATGTTTTCCTACTGTACAGTTGATTATATGCTAGCTCGAACTCCCTGGCATTTCTAGTCTGACTAATGGAACGTCGATATCTGAAACCCCCCAACTCAACCTGCCTCTAGAACAGCATCACGTTGGTCTATTGAATGAGCTTGTTTAAGAATGGCACTTCTTTCCTCCACGAGGAGTACTTGTTGGAGTTGTAGAACTTGCTGGGCTTGATGCGGTGGCTGGGATCTCGGCGCTAGCTGGGGTATTTGAGGCTACCAAGGGTACTGAGCTTGCCGATGTTGCAAAGGTTGTGAATGTCGCTGGGGTTGCCAATGTTACTGAGGTTGCCGGGATTACTGAGGTTGTTGGGATTGCTGAAGTTACCGAGATTGCCGGGGCCACCGAGCTTACTGAGCTTTCTGAACCAGATGAGCTTGCTGAGTCGGAGGTGCTAAAATGGACCAGGTTAGTTTCATATACAAAATTCCGAGTCTCAATATTTGGTTATTCATATATGAACCCACTCAAACGCCCAACATGTTCCAAGTATATACGCGTGCTTCTTTTGATAGTTTATGCAGAATTGCAAAAGCAATATCATGTCACATTTCGAGATAAGTTGAAGGACTCATTCCTTCATAGGTCCATGAACACTAGCCTGGAGAACTTACTCGACAGAGATACTGTAGGCCGAAGTCTTGAAGACAGCATCGGAGCCTAGTAATTTGTAAACATAATAGGTACCAATAAAACATCTAAAGGGAGCTTACCAGTAAAAGGCTCGGTTCCGGCCTGAAGGCTGGTCGCATACAGGCTGGTGCTGACGCCTTGGTTCTCGGTAAGATAGGTAAAGAACTCGTTCAAATCTCCGTCAAAGCTCGCGATGCTGCTAGTTGCGACAAAAGAGAAAACAGTGGTGTCGCCGTTAGTACCGGAGTAAAGGCTCCACTCAGAACCAGCAATGGTAGGAGTATCAACGGGCGACCCAGTGCTTGAGATTGGTCCAGCGCCACCAAGGGCAGCAAGCCAAACCATAATCTCATAGGTGTTGTCGGCACTGGCGGAGGGGGCGAGCCAGAGATCGTATGAGACGTCAGCTACGATGTCCGATCCGGTGTAACTGTGAACGAGTCAGCGCCCTAAAGACACAAACAAAGTGAAAATGGCAATAAAAAGAGCAATGTTAACGTCCAGAAGAACTTACGTCCAGTCCCACTTGGATGGGATTGAGCTAATGGCGGAGAGTTGCTTGTTGACATCCTCGAGAGCTACATTCGAGTATGACTTAACCGAGCTCGAGCCTCCAGCCCAGGTCCACGAACTAGACCAAACAACAGAGCCCGAGGTAACAGAGTCGAATGTGGTACACTGAGAGCCAGAAGTCGCCTCTGCGGCACCCCAATTGTTATGATAGATGGTATATCCGCCGGTTTCGAGAGACCCGTAGCTGCCGCACCAGGTAGTGGCACGCTTTTCGAGCACTCGAGTGGGAGAAGCTTCTGCGGTAGCGGCGAGCACAGCCGAGATGAGGTATGTGACCTTCATAATGAATGGATTGAGGCACAAAATGTTTTTTAAAGAGAGTAATAAACGAATGAAGACAAGGGCAAAGACAAACAAACAAACTCGACCGGCGAGAAAAAAATGATTCGAATGACAGCAGTGATTTTATGAAGACGAGAGATTCTGACTTAGGATCTATATAGTGCCAACGTTCTTCCCTAGCGAATCTCATCGGTACTAGAACAGGGGAAATCTTCCTTCAATTACAGGCATGCTTTTGAATTGGGTCCATAACCACGTGTTGAGTTTCATCCGAAGCTCAACACATATTTTATCTGAAGCCTTGACCCCTCGCAGGGCCTGTTTGTGGAGACAATGCCTCCTTAATCCGCCCATAATTGCGTGGAACCTGCAAAGACCAGGATTTCCCACCAATGGCGTAGCGGCTCCGGATTTCGAAACAAGAGCCTCCCGGTGGAAGACAGTTGGTCTTGTTCGGAGAATAACGCATTATTCCTCCGTGGTATGGCAAACTGCTGATGTTCATTCAGATATAGATTAGACACTTTGTCAATACCCATGACGGCATTGAGTGATAAGTGAGACTGTGAGTTTCATTGACTTGCGTGCATAGGTGGAGGTACAGCTGCCCATAAATTTTCTTGAAGAGATGCTCTAGCTAAGCGTTTCCAACCCGTCGTTCCGTCCACAGGATCGGTTTCTACCCTCCAGAGTCAACAAGACAAACTACCAATTAATATGACATGGACAGGGATTCGGGAACAATTTCCAATTCAGTTAAAGTATTATCGGCCGGCTGTTTCTCCGAAAGCTACGGTACTCAACCGCTAATAGACCCTCTAACGTCAACCCGACGATACAGGGGGGAATGTCCACTTCGCGGCGTACCAAGCGTCCAAGGCAGATCAATATTTTCCGTCTGTCGTTGAGATGGAGGCAGAAGTTGATCCTCTATGCTCGGCAAGTATAGGATAGGGGTTGCTGTGAGGCCGCACACTCGTACTAATCAGTTTGTCAGCCCTCAACCAGCTACCATCTCAAACATGAGAGCATCTCACCAGGTAGTAAGATTGAAGAAATCCTCTTGCAGGATCCTGATTTCATGAATACCCATTAAGGAAGCCTATTGTGAGCGATCATATGTCCGGTAACTCCTTCATAATTTTCATCATGGCATGGCCGGTCACCGTCGCATACCAGAACCAACTGTCCAAGCCCGGGGATGTGACGAGGCAGCATGTCCGGGACACCTGGTTCTTTGAGCGCATTGAAGTCTCCCGACAAACGGTCTCTGAATATCCCGTTGCGTGTCAGGAAGAATGGTTAGCACGTTACTGATCTATGGAGCACTGGCAAGCAAGTCGGTTACTTTGGGGTGTGGCATTCGTATTAGAATTGAGCTAGCGGCACTCGAGACCTCCGTTATTGAAGCGGCCAAAATTGAGTTGAAAAGATGGTAGAATGGATGTTGGGCTATTGATGGCGGTCCAGGTCGTGGGACAGGTTTCCGTCTGGGGTGCCTGGGGTGGATTCAAGGTCGCTCAATATGCCTTTCTTGGTGAATTCATTTCTTGAGCGGCGACCTCATAGAAATAGCTAGCCTTCCGAGTCTATTCTCGTTTGAGGTTGGGAGCTTCCAAGTAGAACCACTAGGTTTCTGGAAAATGGGGTTTTACGTATTCAAAGGTTTTAGAAAAAAGCTCACGAGGAAGAGGAGGAGCTGCCTACCGGATGGTTGCTTTTGAGCCGTACGTCACCTCCACGTGCTAATGGGTGTTAGGTCGAAGCTGTGGCTGGTTTTCCCTAGGGCGATGCTGAAGTAGTAAAATAGTTGGAGGAGGAGTGAGATATTCCTGAAAAGAGCAAGGAAAGGGCCCGAGGTTTTGAGTAGTATAGTCTATACAAATATGGACTCTTCTGAAGACACGATCTTGCACGACATGCAAGCAGACAACGCAGAGACGATGCTTGAGTCTGACGAAGAGAAACTGGTTCAAATCCGAATAAAGTGCGAATGCATACTCAACTCTTTCCGGTTAGCGCTTACACAAAGACAGCAACTATTCGAGAGTCTAGATAATACAACAACAGACAGCTCAGATTGGGAGAGCCTGAAGGATAGTAATAAGAAAATTGAATATGTCTATAACAATAAGGGTAGTAATACAGGTCGATGATAAACAGGACCACGAGATATAAGAAGACATTTAAGATGATAAGGAAGATTAATCTTAAAGAATATAAAGCTGGTAAGAAGGCGTAGAAGGTGGTGCAGTAGGCATAGAATTGGTTTGAGAATAAGAACTGTAGGGCCGGCACCCAGGATATTAAGGTTCATAGTTACTAGCGCCCTTGCACCGCGCATTCAATTCGGCTTGTACATGTTGATGAAACTGTACATATTACGTCTAAGTAAGCTAAGCTTGTAGATAGTCCTCCCAGTATTTGTAATATTTATTTACATACTTTTGGCTAGTTCAGGCATAAACTCATGCTACGATTGCCATGAGTGAGCATATTTTGGAGATCAAACAAGGGGATATGGGCCAACTCCTGAATAAGATTGCATTTCGTCTTCTATTAACAGATCGAGATATGCCAAGGGGAATTTCTTGTGCGCTGCAACCACGCCATCAAGCCGGTGAGACTTGCTGCTAAGTTTAGCGAAAGGAGTTGAACGCCCTGATACGGGACCGTGGCCGTCTTGGAAGGGCCTCCACACCATCCACGTAGAAATGTAGCACATTGACCAGGGCAATGGAACACGGATCAAGGAGTTAAGGCCCGGCGGCGCGCGCCGCTCAGCTGACCCTCTTCAGCTCGAAACGGCAATTTCTCTCTCGTGGATTAGACCAGGTTACCCTGTGAGCCTTGCTTCAGAGCTTGCTGAAAGCTAATGTAATACGAAATGTAATGCGCAATGTGGCCTGGATTGTCCCATCTCGTATCGTCCAACAGGTAGAACTGAGCTTCGACATGACCCTGCTGATTGGCACCAAATTACACCGCCCTCTGATGCTCCAACAGACAAAGCTGTACCTACTAGTTACAACATATTAACTTCATTATTATAATTTCAATACAAAATAATTAGTTTTCAACTTTAGTAAAATTATCTAGTTATACTAGTTATACAGAATTGCAATCATTTAGTAGAGTAACTGTTATTCGCAGAATCTCAGTCCCCACAATACTCTTTGCCTTTGCACTAAAGGACTGATTAGGTCCTTAGCTATGCCTAGCCAGCGGAGTTCGGCGGACAGCAGCCGACGCTTGCCGAGTGTTAATCCGTTCCGGTCGATTTCGTCAGTATGAGGTATATAATCTCACTATTTGCTCGACGTACACTATTCAGTTCTGCTAATTATTCAAATCAATAAGTCAGGCAATTACACAGCTGAACCTCTCTGAGCCATCAATCATTTCTGCAACGCCTTTTATAATTACGAAGCAAGCAATATGGAAGAGGTAGCGGAGAAATCAACGGGCCTGGTGAAATGGTTCAATTCGGACAAAGGTTATGGGTTTATTACGCCTGACAATGGAGACAAAGACGTGTATGTACACTTCAGCGAAATAATGGTAAGATATAGCCTGGCTGTTCATTCCCATTTCATTTAACTTTAACTGATGTATCGCCAAAAAGGCTAGGGGTTTTCGATCATTAGATGAAGGGCAACGGGTTTCATTTGAGGTTAAGAACGGCCCCAGGGGTCTACAAGCAGTACAGGTACAGCCAATACAGGGGCCGTGAAGGCTAGTTTCAAAAGGCTCTGGCAATAAGGCTACATGCATTGCTGTGGTCTTTTTTCCCCTATATATATATTATAGCATGTCACTAGCGGAATCTACTTTCAGCTAACAAGATGCAATTATCTCGGTGATAGTTTAAAAATTGACATTTTTTAATACATAGGTGATGAGATTGTCCTGTGCTCACTGTTTGAAGGCGGGACTTTGGCGCTCAAAGCCAAGGTTGACAAGTTGCGCTGAGCCACTGCTGCGACATGTTCAGCATCGAATTGTGGCTTGATCATGCCTCACGTTTGAAACTACTGATGCTGGGCCTGGTGCGAGACCGCAGCCTGGCCTGAAAAACCAAGCTCTACGACGCTCTCAGGAGTGACTAGGCGCTCTACAAATTGCAAGACGTTCCTTGAGTAACAGACAGACTAGATTACAAGCGATTATAATGAAGTGACAGTATGGAGCCTGTGACAGCCAACACAAGTCATCACCCGAAGCGGTGGCGAAGCGGTGGCGAAGCGGTGGCGATGGCGATGCGCAAAATACATCAAAACGACCGAGAACGAACAGCCCCAACGAAGCTGGGGGTTACGCGAGGCCGTCCCAACGGCCCAGTGAAACGACTCACGCACAAGGACTATACCGTTGGATGCATTTGCGTACTTCCCCGCCGCAGAAGTAATGTTGAACGATATCCACGAAGACCTCCCTAGTCAACCAAACGACAGCAACATTTGGAAGCATTGGTTCTCATAATGCTGTCATTGCGTGCCTACCTTTGGGTCATTATGGAACAACCAATGCCGCGTTGGTAGCAAATAGCATGGCTTGGAGCTTCCCATTTCTGGGGACAAGGCTGTCTATCGCCGGTATTTTGCCCTACTTTCTCCCTCTCCGCTACCCTCCGACAAACCACCACGGCCTCGCTTCGCTTCCCATCTCGCCCTGCCCGGTCGCTCTCTTGGCACGTAATCCCGCAATCGTGTCGGCATGCCTGCATGCACGACCAATTGCACATCTGGTACGTCCACTCCCAACCCCAATGCATTCGTTGTCACCATTAATGTTCCCTCCTCTATCCACATCTTCAACCATCTCGCCTTGCCTTCGTTTGCGATTCCACCGTGCTGTGAAATCGATCACATGCTAATCTCTCCACCAGTTTGTCTACTCGGTCCCCGGACGTGTCCCACCCCAATCCGCTGCCCCGAATCCCAAAAACCGATGCCACTGCCTGCTGATCGCCTGGTATTGATCCCTACGCGATGCTGTGCTGAACGGACCCTGTTATAATTCTCGTGCATACACCATCCCTGCAATGCGTGTTCCGTGCCCGGTTGTAAATGTTATCGTCAATATTGTCTTTGTCCTCGTCATCCTCCTCTGTATCGCTCTGCCCGAATGACCGATTTAAATATCGGTTTGCTATTGCGATTGCAAGGTGTCGCCATGCGTTGATGCCCAATTGGTTGCTTAACAACCGCTCGCTGTGCCGCTGTATGATGCGCCTCACCCGGTCTGATGTCCACTTTTGCTCCGCTTCCATTCTGCAAAACCTTTGTCTCCGGAATGACCTCCTCATCCTCTGGCTCTTCTCCTTCTTCCTCCTCTGTCGGCACTCTCCCCCCTCTCACCTCTCGTTCTTTCTTCTCTTGCTCCCCCCTTTCCGTGTCTCCCTCCTCTTCGGTCCGACTGACAATCCCGTTGGCTTGTAAAAACTCACTACGGTCATCGGCCTGCTTGATGACGCCCTGCGCCTGCTGCCAAAACGGTAATACCAACCACAAATACCGTACCAGCAATTCCCTAATCTCTCGTGGCAAATATCGGTGAATAACATTGACGTTCCTGATGCTCCGGTAATTCTTGTGATATGATGTAACGAAACACATCATCTTGTTATGTGTCGAAATGTTTCGTGTTCCCCCGTTGATCATATTGACAACCCGGATCCCCAAAATTTCTGTCGACCGCGCCGGCTGGCCGGCCACCATATGCATGACCATCCATAATCTCTCGCTAAACTGCTCGACAATGCGGCTGTACTTTCGTACAATCTCGGGTCTGTACGGCTTTGTACTGCCCTCTCCGGAAATCCACTCCTTTCGGCCTTTGTTCGATCCCAAAATCCGCTGTAATACCCAATCTTTTCCCTTCTCCAACCATCCATTACGGTCGTCCTGTAAAAATGAATACCCAACCTCGTCTTCGCTGTGATCATCTTCTATCTTCGACCATTCAATTGCCAGTAATTCCTCAATACTTTCCTTTTCTGCCATTATCAACTGCGCTAATAACTCCCTTGACTTATAATGTGTGTAACATCTCAGATAATTGACCCATCTTGAATCCAATCCGCCGGTGCTTGATTTTGCCGCCTTCCCAATTAATGCTGCCTCCTGCTGCCGTATTGAATCGTATGTGCCGGTCGTATGTTCGCATTTCAAATATCCAAATTATCGGCATCGGTATTGCACTGCGTTTATGTGTTGTTCATGTCATAAATCGCTGTACTTTGGGCTGCACAATCTCAAATATGCCCTTTGCCTCACGCGCCTCATCCTCGCTTATACTCCATCTTTCCATAATCTCTACCACTTCATCTTCCCGCTCCAAATACGACTATACACCACCAACACTCGCGCGCCTTTAATAACGGCAGAAATATATCGGCGTGTAATCTATTGCGTCCACCTATCGACCATCCTCTTCTCGAATCCCTAGCACGGCTAATGCGCTGATGATGATGTTGTCGTAATGACTCTGTTTGATCGGATGGTTGAATAAACTCACAACCATATCTAAACACAACCGGTCAATATCATCCTCGTTTTTCGTTGTATCACCTTCCGCGACTGCTGTCACCGCCTTCTCAAGCCCGTCAAACCTCGCAGCCTGCTGCACCATCAAACGATACGGTGGCCATATCTTCTTGTCCCAAGTCCTTGTCCGCTGCCATATACACATCAGCTTCCGCCACACCGTCTCGTGCTTATCCCATGTATCATCCTCCAACCGATTATCGAATGGTCTCCTCGGCTTGATGTGAACCTCCCTCCTCTCGATTTCGAATAATGTTGGCGCCCCGACCGTTTTTGCCCTTGCTGTTGCTCTTGCACTTGCATTCTCCATAATTCGTTCCAAGCTTTTCCACATGCCTCGTAGTACGGGTTCGTCATCCTTGATCGGGCATGCCGCCTGCATCATCAAGTCCGGGTCCAATTCATCCAAATGATCTGCCTATCTGACGTAATCTAACCATCCATTCGGCTCGTTTTTTTCTTTCGCCTTGCTATCGAAACGTTCGGCCTGTTCCTGGTGGATTCGTTTTATCCTCCCAACGGCATCTTCCGTTCCGCTATCACCTACTTGCTCCTCCGGCGCCTCCCTATCCTTGCCGACTTCAAATCAACCGCTTGCGGCACGGGACGAGAATAGTCTTGCAATGGACTCCCGTTATCCACAACACTTCCCTCTCGTACTTCGCCCTTTGCACCATATTCCCTCCTCTCTTCCAATCATTCTCCCAGCCATGTTTGTCTCGGCAATGCTCTTGGATCCAACGTAACGTACAGCTGATGCATGGACATGTACGACATTTTAGCCCGCTCGTTACGGGTTGTCAAATTAACGGTATTGGATCGGTTGTTGGCGGCGGATATTGAAAATCGCACAAACCCTGCTGGTCATGAATGATCCCATCGATAGCTGTTATGGCATCCGATATTACGGTCCTCTCCCCAATCGGAATCTCTTTATGGTGTTGTTGCATGTGATTAAATGCTTCGTTAGCTACATATGCATACTTACACAATTTACCTATTGGAAATGTGAACGATTGGTCCAACACGAATAATACGGCATTTCTGTGGATGTTGACTCATTTTAAGTGAAGATATCTCAATTTTTATATGAAATGAATAGATTGAATGAATGAAAAAAGTGTTTGATCTATCTGCAACCTATCTTTTCACCTACGCCTATCCCCTATTATAAATGAGTACGGGTTACGCCTCTCATGCCACTCATTAAAGGTTTCTGTTTCCTTACTCCCAAAATGTGCTAGTCGAGTCAAAATCAACATCATCTCTACAACATCACCAATATATAATACTAACCACTTGGAAAAGTTTGAATTTATGAGCTTTTACATTTGTTAGCCTTCCATACATACCATTTTTCTAAATTTCGGGTTGAAAAAGTCTATGGAGTTGACGTCAACGGTTTCATCGAAGTTGACCCCCTGCAATCATTAATTAGCGCGACTTGGAAATAAGTGGCAGTTTCATCGGAGTTGACGTTCACTCCGTAGGCTAGCTATGACAAGAGAAGTTTAAAAAATCAGGCAGTTTCTTGAATCAAAAGCACTCCCGGAGGAGCTAGGGTAGGCAAAGGAGATTTTGAAGGGAGATCTCGCCTGCTGTAATGTAATATCAAGGTTATGCTGCATAAATATGGCTCATTTTGGGTTCAACTCAACGTCGCCCATCTCCAAGCTGAGGGTAAAAGCAATGAGATGTTGGAAAATGCTCACACCCCAAGTTTTGTGTAGTCCGAGATCGCTTCCAGCTCCATGACAACGCCATTATACACCGTCTGCCGAAAGTCTTCCTCATCCAGTCCTTTGGGCTCGGTACATCCTATACACCGTTCGACCACTGCCTTGTACGCTGGGTTGATCAAGGCGACTCTCTGCTCCAGCATCTGATTTGCGATAGTCAGGTCCTGGATGAGACCGTCATCATCATCACTGGGGCTTTTCTCATTTGGCTGCCGGAGCTGTTCAAGTGAAGAGCCTAGAATAATCTCCAACAGCAGCATGCCAAGTGCGAATAGTGTGGGGTTGCTCGATAGTGAGCAGCTCCCGCTGTCCGCCCTGTCGTTAAGGCACTTGGATGGACACTCAGGAAGTCTCCTCTGTAGGAATGGATGCTCGTACGAGAGTTTGTTGCCTCGCCTGAAGAAATGTACATTCTTTCGGGTCAGCGCCTCGGGAAGCCAAGGCGTCTTGCTCAGCTGAAGCACGCTGGAGGCGATGGCGAGTGCCAGTGTGACCTTTTCTGTCAAATTTATCAACGGTCGAAGGCCCTTTTTACCTTCGAGAACATCTTCAAGAGTCACTATTGACCAGCCGTCGCTGTTGATTGCTGTTCCCAGCGGGTATACCTGGAAGTGGCGGTGGCTGCATTCCGTGTCAATCAGGTGGCCATAACAGGCAGGCCTCTCTTCGTGGGCCATTTTCAGAGTCAGGCAGAGGTCGAGTGGACTTATTGTTGTCATGACGCTGCTTTCTTCAGGAGTATTGATAAATGCAATGTCGGTAGCAGGCCGCGTGAAGATAGCCACGGCCGTCTTGAGATTAGGCTTGACTTCCGTAGCAGGCTCCGTGAAACTCAGGCGGGACAGTGCCCGATCAATGCCGAATGAGACTCGCTTCATGCTCTTTGTCTTTGTAGCCACAATGCATGGCGGCGCGGATGGCCCAGCCATTGATATGGACGCAGTTTTGATGTTGACCTCGTCCCAGAACCTCTTCTTCGTTGGACCTTTGACAACCTCGAAAGAGATGGCCACTTTGAACTGAGCATCCTGGACAATCTTTTCATCATCACACTCGTACCCAACCTCAATAAATCGGGTTGCTAACTCGAGACTGACATCATGCAAGTCGGTACAGAGAATACTAGAGCAGAGAGCTCGATAGATGCTCGCGGAGAGATCCCGCAAAACTTTGAACACCTTGCATCGAGACTGTTTCCGGCGCCTGGGCTCAAGGTCGACGCTCTGCTGTGCCAAGCCCTCAAGGCTTGTAATGCCCTTGGAGATGGTTTCAAGAGCTTCTTGGTAGTCCTTTCGGTTTAGACGATATAGCAACTTCTTGAAATCGCGAGTGACTCGTTTCCGGTCAATCCATTCGACCTGCATCCTGTCAGTTATTACTCATTCAAGGGAGCACAATTACCCACCTTTCCATCGTGTGATACATCGATTCTGAGCCGCTGCATCACGCTGTCTAGGGCTTCTCCGACCTCCTTGATGGTGTCTTCAAACGGGCCGTACGAGTCCCATAGTCTCCGCCGGATCCGGTCGTTGGTGTCCTTCACTTGCCAGAGCGGCCCAAATGGATCCAGCAGCATCGGCTCAATATCTCTTTGCGACACAACATCGCTGATAAGCTGCTCACAGACGTTGCACAGTCTCACACGCTCCGTTGACAATTGCCGGTTGAGGCTCCTCAGCTCCGCCGGAGCCTTGCCCCAGTCCCGCAGGAAGTTGCTGTAGGCCTCCAAGGCTGTGAGGATGAGGGGGAGCGTCCCCAAGACTATACCTGCAACCTCAAAGCCAGACATTGTCCGAGAAACGGGCCGTGTACCATTCCATTCGATTTCGAGCGTGGTTGAACGAGAGAGCGGAGAGCCCTTGAGCAGTTATTGAGGTTGAAGGAGCCGCCGTCTTACGACCTGCATATGCCTGGACCAATGATAGCTGCTTTCAAATAACCCCGCACGCAGTTGAGACTGGCAATGTACGCGAGTCTGGTAAGCTCTGAACGTGCTATTTCTAATCTCTAGTTAAGTCTTTTGCAACAGTTACGCACTCAAAGTCAAACGCCGGTCGTAACAAAGCTCAATAGCGCATACGAAAAATCCAACTTCAAGAAACCTCTCTCTCGGCCGTCTGGCCTTCGCCATGGTTATTCGCCGCCATGGATCGTAACCAGGAGCGAGGTGTGATTGCGCACAATGTTCAAAGCGTCCTCAACTCATTTCGGAAGGTTGCGACATCGTTCAAGCAGGTTGCCGAGTCTCCTGAAAGCCAGTCCGAGTCTAACCGTCTGCGCGAGCTGCTGCTAACCTTCGAGAATGAGATTGTCCGCTTCAAGATGTGGGCTGGGAATCTGGCAGCTCACCAGAGCGGCCCGGCTTCACTTGATCATCGGTTGAGAGAGGCGCCTCATTTACAGGAGCAAGTCGTCTACCTTCTCCAAGACATATCCGAGTCTCTGGAGGATACCGTTGCTCTCATTCCTCACGGAGAGTCTCCCAAGGGCACTCAGGATGAACTAGAATCTTTTCACGAGAGCCCAGACCCAGACAGCGACGACGGTTTCATCGATTCAGATCTAGATGACGATGAGGACATCTCGCTAGACACAAGATTATCCACGCTCTGTACCGATATAGCTGAGGCCATCGACTGTCTTCTGCGTCTCTCTGTGGCCATCGCCAATCCCGCCCCTCATGAGAGATTCCGAAAGCTCGGCGCTGGCCCTGATGAGGACGTATCCTTCTACGAAGTACATGACGTCCGCTATGTCCAAGATAAGTTCCCAAGGACCAATCAGGGTTTGTCCGATGTCTTGGGCAAGTTCATCACCCGCCGGCGCCAGTTCTTCAAGTACCGAGAGGCACACCATGCCAAATTGGCGGCAGGCCTTGATCAAGAGACTCGGAAGGATACGAGCCGGACAGAAGTTGTCCCAAAAACTGTGGCGTCACCGCTTCCTGAACACTTCAAGGGGACTGGGGTGATGGATGAGGACAATCGATCTGACATGGCCATGTCGGAGACTTCGTATGCTACTTCGGCTGGCTTTTTGGTGCAGGAGGACGGACAGATGAAGCCGGCTCCTCCACTGAAGGTTCCTCCGCCACCATCTGAGGCAGAGAAGGGGGCCTTTGAGTGTCCATTCTGTTACAGGATGATATCAGCCAGTACTCGAGGGGCATGGAAGTAAGTGTCACTCTTTCGTCCACCTTTTCATGCCTAACACACCTGATAGGCGCCATGTCTTTGGAGACCTCCGGCCGTACACTTGTCTCTTCTCACGGTGCACTGAGTCAAATAACGACTACGATCGTCGTCATCGCTGGCAACTTCACGTCTCCCAGTATCACTGGCGGACATGGTCTTGCCCGTTCAAGTGTGGTGGCACGTTCCCATCTGCCGTGGAACTCGGAGATCACATTCGCCATCAGCACCTGCCAAACGCAGGCGACGATCATCTCAGAACCATCGTCGCTCGCGGTGAGGTCTCTGTCTCGGATGATGTCACTAAAGAATGCCCTCTTTGTGGACACGCAGTTTCGGGTTTGAAGTCTTACATAAAGCACGTCGGGCGGCATCTTGAACAGTTGGCTCTGTTCGCTCTTCCCAACATCGGAGATGAAGGAGTGGAGGATGACGTCGAGAGTGACGAGCAGAACGACGAAGCGTCCGAGCTGGAGGCCATTTCGGCCGACGACGACAGTGCTGAGAATTCTTCCAAAGTTCGTGCACAACCAGAGACAGGCGAGACAGATGACCAAGCCGAATCAAGCGGCCATCAAGCTATGGCCGTGGGACCTGACAGTGAAGGCGACGTCACCACTGGCGAAGTGTCAGATGGCGATGCTCCCAGGCCATCAGCCGCCTCTCCTGTCTCTTCTGGTCGACCTATAATCGAACCAGCTGAGATTTTAGAACGCATCCCAGACGAGGGCCTCACCATCGCCGAGCTTGTCAAGCTTTTCGCTTCGCGTGTGGGCGATAGACCTGATCAAATGCCTAAGAGTGAGTTCATCGATTCTGTCACGGCGCTCTGCGTCTATGGACTGGATAAGCGGCTACGACGCAAAGCCTCTCTTAAACAAGAGGAAGGTTCGATAAGGGTAAACGAAGAGCAGGCCCACGCAGCTGAAAAGCAGTACAATTGCTCCTTCTGTGGAAACCGATTCAAAAACAAGAACGAAGCTGAGCGCCACCAAAACTCGCTTCATGTCCGTCGCCATTCTTGGTCTTGCTCGGCACTCTCTGGATATGACCGAGCTTTCCACGAGTCTACCCACCGACCTGGAGAGGCTGACACTTGTGGCTACTGTGGTGAAGACTTTCACCGATCAGGTCGAGGCCCCAGTGCAGATGCCCCGAAGCATGCGACTGATCAGGACTGGGATGAGCGCATCCGACACTTGCAGGAGACGCATAAGTTCAGAGAGTGCAACTCTTCCAAGAAGTTCTACCGAGCGGACCATTTCCGACAGCATCTTAAGCATAGTCACGCCGGCACAAGCGGTAAATGGACAAACATGTTGGAAAATTCATGCATGATGGAGGAAGATCCACCAAGGTGAAAAAACAGAAATTCTCCTATCACCAGAAACTTGAGATTCGAGTTTGTGCATATTTGAAGATTAGACGGAGGGCTGGGATGATAGAGGCGGGGTATAAAATTGAGGAGTCAATAAGGAGCTGATTTACATGCCCCCCTTTTGGCCCAATTACGGCGAGTCGATTTCGGACAACATATTGAAACACGAAAACGAATGAGGGTAATAACAAGAGTGCATCCAACAGCGAGGACGCGCAGTTTCGCAGCAGCATATCAAAACCACCGAAAGCGACTCTATGCCACGGCCTGCAGGTGGTAAGCCTAGAGGACGCCTCACAGAAGCCTCATGTAAGCAGTTCTAGCCCTTCACACGACAATCCCGGCCCAAGCGAAATCCCATCAGACCCTCCTGACATCCGTCGCAACCCTAAGATTTCGGCCGAAGATCTAGTGCGAGAGGTCAACCAAGGTAAGTCCTCGGGGTCTACTACTATGTCTACAGACAAAATTTATCAGACATGGCCGAGCCTGGGCCTGTCAAGGAAGGCCTGCTTCCCACCAGCGCCGACGACGAGGCCGGGCCAGTTCCGCTGGATGCTCGGCCGACCTATACACGCTTTGCTCGCAAGCATTTGTCTGTCAAGACTTTGCGGACGTTCAATGTTGACTTCGATATCGAAGTGTGGAACTCCCTACCCTGCTTGAAGATTGTTCATGGAAGCTGAAGGTATGCTATAAGGCCTCTAGGAATAAGCAAATGGCTGACAGTTTCAGGCACGAGAAACGCCCATGCCCAACACTTATGGAGTATACAACATATCGGAATCAGAATCATCCTGGGCGCCTGCCTCATGTATGGAAGAAAACGTCCGGCCTCTTCCTAGAGCGAATCGCGGCAGGGCCAGGCAATAAAGCCTTCCTAATGCCACTGCCGCTCGGTCAGATCGATAGCTTTCTCACACAACCCGAAGCTTGTGGCGTCAGCATCGGATGATCGGACAGTACGGATCTGGCGCGCCGACATGGGTGACTGTGTCCAGGAGCTAAAGGGTCATGACGACTAGGTCAGATAGATAGCCTTCTCACACGACTTGGCGCTCATGGCATCGGCCTCGAATGATCAGACAGTACGGATCTGGCGCACCGACGCCGGTAACTGCGCCTAGACAATTTACATTGGGTTTATATCTCATCTTAGTAAAAAGTAGAAAAAATAGGAAAAAATAGGTATTATAATATTACAGGCTGTACCTGTAAGGGCCGGCTGTACTTAGCTATAGGGGACCAACTGTAAGACGGGCTATACAAAGCAATACAGGGTAAAGTAAATATATTGCTAAAAGATAGCTAGAGCGACCTTACCACTAACTGCAGCCCCAAACCTTCCTGCTGAAGGGTCCCTAACTGTACACTAGCTATATGCTAGAGTATATATCTTCGAAAAACACCCTGTCCGCAGATATGACCTAGGGACAAGGCTGTTATACATATTGGCTGAGGACAATGCTCCAAGCCTTATCAAAGCCGCCCACTGGCCAATTCTGACATGCATCGAAGTGAAGAATGAGCGTCATGGGTATCCTCTCCTAGCAGCCATCATCAACAAGAGCGATGGAGCTTTGGGAGCTTTTCAACAAGTTCTGGCTGCGGGTGCGTCCCCAGACTGTTTCACCCAAACACAACACAGTATTGATCTCGAGAGCGAAAGATTCTCTCAGCTCGCCACTTCAGGTTTTCAAAGAAGAAATCAATACTATCGTATCTAGCTGAATTTGGTCAAACCAGGCTTATTACTCTTCTAATCATAATCATGGTCTCCACTCCGACCTAAGGGATAAGGACTATAAAAATCTACTGAGATGGGCTGTTATGGGGCTCATGAATCGATTGTCAGGCTTCTTCTTCGGACTGGCAACGTAGATCCTGACTCGCGAGCTTGTACTTGCCAGACCCCACTGCTATTGGCGGCCAATGGTGACCATAAATCAATTGTCAAGCTTATTCTTGAGACAGATAAAGTCGATCTTCCAGTCAAGAGACGCTAGTGGACGGACTCCGCTGGCATTAGCTGTTATGGAGGGCCATGACTCAATTATCAAGCTTCTTCTTCAGACTGACTAGGTAGACCCTGACTCGCGAGATGGTACTCGCCAGAATCCACTGGTATTGGCCGTCAGAGAAGGCCATGGATCAATTGTCAGGCTTCTTCTCGAGAAAGGTAAAGTCGATACCGAGTCAAGAGATGGTATTGGCTGCACTCCGCTGCCGTTAGCTGTCAGGAATGGGCATGGTTCAATTGTCAAGCTTCTTCTCGAGACGGGTAAAGTCGATTTCGACTCAAGAGATGTTAATGAACAGATTACACTCTTGGGCGTCTCAGTGTGATAACGCAGATACTATTAAGCTTCTTCTTGAGACTTCCAAAGTGAATCCTGATTCGCAAGATCACTCTAGGTAGACTCCTTAATCTTATACGTCTCGGTTTGGTGGAGTAGATGGTATCAAGCTTCTTCTTCAGACGGGCAAGTTAGATCTTGAGTCGCGAGATGATACTAGCCAGACTCCACTATCTTGGGCTGTTCAGAATACCAGAGTTACCACAGTTAACCTTCTCCTTGAGACTAATAAGGTTGACACTGACTCACGAGATAATGACGGGAACTCGCCACTACTTTATGCGTCAAAGAAAAACGGCTATTAAGACCTAGCTTAGGCGAAAACGATAAAAGCGCTGCTTGACACTGGCAAAGTTTTTCCCTGATCTACGAGATAATGCTGATCGGACCCCACTATCTTGGGTTGCTTATTGGACTAATATTGATGCGATTAATTGTCTAATTGAGACTGGGAAGGTGGACCCTGACTCACGCGATAGTACTAGTCGAGCCGTATTATCGTATGCTCTCAAAAGGATGGAGAGTGGGTATCTCCAGAGTGCACAAACAGAAATCATCGAAATTTTGCTCAACACTGGCAAAGTTGATCCAGAATCAAGGACTCACTTGGAGAAAGTCCTCTGTCATTGGCCTCACAGACGGACAACGGGCGAGAATTGGTAGATCTTTTAGTCTTACTTGGTCAGGGCTCTTCCAGTACGGAAAGATTGATGGTGCATTCTATTATGCTCTTTTATCGATATGGGATATGATTAAGCGGTCCGGGTTCAAGCCACCTAGTATAGCAAGCTCATTCATAAAAATAAAGAAAGGCATAACGTCAAACATTAAAATCAGTTTCTAAAGGGACTTCTTGTAAAATCAAATTTTATTTCAGTGGCGCTCATAAGCAAACGCACATTTCCATATAGTATGGAGAGACCTAAGGACTCTCAATTACTGTCCTTGAAGGAAATTTCTTTTTCTAGGCTCGGGATACGAACAAGGTACTCAACATGGCAAAATTCAATCTTTTCCAGCTCACCAGTGAGGATGCTCTCACGAAAGCCACACGCACTAAATTTAAGCGTAGCCTATGCCAAAGGGTATTCAGCAGACATCTCTGAGCCACAGAGTCTTCTGGACTAGCAGTAGCTGCAAGGCAACACTGCAGAAGTTCTGGAGAGTGATATCCTCATCCTAGTCCGTTTACCTGATCGTTCAGTAGCGAGGATCCATCCAGCCTGTCCCAACTTAGGACCGGTTGGATTATTCTAAGACAGATTATGAATTATCCTCTCGGGTCTATTCCCGCCTTTTCATCATCAAAATCCCCCATGATGGAAACATCTGGAACTGCTGATCATATCACATAGTTATTACTAATTATAGCCTTCACCTCTCTCGGCTCGCCGTTTTTTCCAGTCCAAATGGGCTAAAAAGGTATGTTGCCGCGAGGAACCCTTGGGGGATACACTGCCAGTATAAAGTTTTTAAGCCTAAGGAATTCCCCAATTTAGGGCTGCGGGCGCTTGTGACTCGCGTCCTCATCCGCTTTCAAAAACTCTTATATGATTCGGGCTCAATTCCTGATTGACGACGCCACTCTTACCTGGGAGCCTGCGTTACATACCTGGTCAAAGCTGCATGTTGGAAGGGGGGTGAGAAAAAGAACCGTCTCCTCAACCTCGTCAGGGAGGACAGTGGTGAGGCCTCTACAAGGTAACCCGAATAAGGCCCTGTAAATCCCCGTCGCGCCCTTGGCAATGTATTAAAATCGTCACCTTTAGACATATTATCAAGGTGGCCATGCTGAAATGGTCTCGGAAGCAAGTCCATACATGCCCACAGATATTACTTTTTCGAGGCATGTTGAATGGTGATGATGGTTCCCGTGGAACCTTTGATATAGCATCCCATCGATTACTAGATGCTTGTGGGGAGCTAAGAGAGACACTATGGAACGCCACGTCGGTTGAAAGTGATTGCAGCTAGTGGAGCAATGGGTAAGGACAAATTTCGCTATGGTCGACCTAACTAATTATCATCTCATTCCAGATGGCTCAGAGAGATGGGAGGCTGGAGGTCTGATCAAGGATCCCATGCATTAGGTTTATTAGGAACTGGTACGTAAGCGACCACCCATCTGCGCGTGTTATCGCGTGGGGTAATTCCTGTCCTGGTCCATATCTGGTACATCCCGTCCCGCCAGTTCTTAGGGGATGTTAGGATCACATGGCCCGACAAATTAGCATACGGTACCTACCGGATTCCTTCTGACCTACATCTGTACTTGCTTGGATACTAGGCCCGCCATGGAAAGCTTCCAGTCTCGGCCTCTAAGCTTAGAAAAGCCAAGCACCAGGGGTCGGGGAGCTGTACCGCTACTACGGATTACTGGCCCTACAGTAGCTTCGGTTCATCATTGCCCATGTGAGCCCCCTGGGTAGCAAATGTCTCGTGGTGCGGGGTCTTGCTTAATCAATCAAAGAGCGAGTTATGAATAGCAGTGAGAGAAGAGACAACAAGGAATCGGGGACCCATATCACGCGGGAGGATGAGAGATAGCGCCCCTGATTCGGCCTACCCAAAATTAGCCATTGACTTCCCTGCCTATTAGGATGATGAAAATCGACTAGGGTGGGGAAAACTGGTGGTTTGGCAGCCCTGAGGGTGCGATGTGATCACATTGCCGCGTTAAATTATGGCACTAAGTTTGCGAAGAATTAGCCCACTGGCGAGTCATAAGCTGAGGCCTGCACACATCGAGGCCACCTGGCCCACTCGTCTAACCATCTGCCCACAAAGAAGCTGCTATTCATGAACTAGTCTGTGCCACAGCGCGTTTTCCCGCGTTCCCGACCTTGGTCTTCAGCTTGACTCTGACGTGTCCGCTGCCTTGTTATGGGGCGATAATGAAGTAACGACAAATGAGTCTGTCGCCCACCTGTTGACTAGCGTCTCATGTGACCCGTCACCGTTGAACCCAGATACATGTGGCGCTTTGTTGCTTTTCCGTGTCGCTGAGATGCCTCATCGTGTTCTCCTCTCTCAGGGCCTCTGCGAATACAGTCGCGAAAATGGCAACTGATAATCCGATTGAAGCTGTAAGTGCGCCAGGGACAAGCGAACGTGTGACCAGAAGAACATGGATGACTGACGAGGGATCTGTGGACCAGGAACCCGGCCTCGGGGGCGAAAGTGACTTCGATGCAGAGAGGCAAGCCGGAATGTTTCATCCAAAATGGGAGCCATCCGCTAAAACTACAAACTTAGTGTCACGGACTCAACTGCCTCCATTACCTCCAGCATCTTTGAGAACCGTTACTTCCAAGGTAGAGCATATGCCAATCCCAAATATGGTCGACATTGGTACGAGCTTTTTTCTTATGGTTTTTTTTTTTTTGTTGGTTACTTTGAGAGTTAGCAGGGCTTCGCTAACACATCTTCAAAGGGCTCCCAACGATGAGGAACAGCTTGAGGCTCTTGACATCATGTACGCCTCCTTCGAAAACCGCTGATCGTACTTTGTATTGTGACTGATTCACTTCCAACAGCCATCACTGGCTGACGCTGATGCTGAATGAAAAGCTGTATCTTGCCCCCATTGGCGACAGTCCCCAGGTAACTAAATAAATCGTGCTCCTTGTTTCAACGCATCCTTGCTGACCCTCAACAGCGCATTCTGGATATTGGGACTGGTACCGGCATCTGGGCTATGTAAAAATCGCTTTTTGGCCCCATCTCACGAATAACCGACTGATATCCTTGTAGTAATATAGCAGACGAATTTCCCTCAGCAAGTGTCATCGGCACAGACATTTCACCAACGCAGCCATCCTGGGTTCCACCAAACATTGAATTCCAGATTGACGACGCCCAACTTGAGTGGACCTTTGAGCCTGAATCTTTCGATTTTATCCATATTCGTTATTTGCAGGGCTCTATTGAGGACTGGCCCAAGCTTTATAGCCAAGCGTTTAAGGCTCTGAAACCTGGTGGCTGGATCGAGCATATCGAGCCTGACCTTCAAATGCGATCCGAGAACCCCAACATCGAGGTTAACAAGGAACAGTGCGTGCCCTAGCTTCTTCACACAAGCCAGCATGACGACTAATAGCGCAATACAGTATCTTCACCCGATGGGCTGACGCCTTTCGCAAGGTTGGAAACACTATGGGACGAACTTTCGATTTCACCAACGGGAAGCTAGAAGAGTTCGCCAAGGATGCAGGCCTGACTTCCATCAATTTCCAGACTCACAAGATTCCTATTGGAAGCTGGCCAAAGAATCAAAAAATCAAGGAACTGGGAACCTTTGTTGGTCTCTCATTCAGTCAAGCTCTGGATGGCTTTGTCAAGATGCCCTTGTGTGATATTCTTGGCTGGACTCCTGAAGAGATGCAAGTCTTTGCTGCCGAGATGCGTCGAGCCCTCCTTAACCCAAAAAACCGTGCCACCGGTTTTGTGTAAGTTCGAAGTGCTTAATTTGATCCAGATAAACTCGTTACTCACATTGCAATAGTTTCAGTATGTATGCACAAAAGCCACTCACGCCTTCGCAGGCAGCCCCAGCTACGGGTGATGAGTAAAGGGCGGTAATTACGGAGGTTTAGATGGTTATGGAAGCGATTGTTGATTATTTTCATTTCCTCATTACCTTGATGCTCGTATGATTCCAACGCACAAAGTTGCGTATTCCAGGCATAATCATACGCTATTTCTCTTACCGTCATAGTTGTCTGTCTTGGCATGCGTTGCAACTGTCCACCGGTGTAGTAGTTTAGTAGTTGATACGAAGTAAGTGTAACTGGTCTACTGGATATGCTTACAATCGGTCCCCCAACCCAGTAGTCTTATATTTTCAATCTGACCAAACCTCAAGCCCGCTTATTTCCCTTCATCCATGATACGTGGGTAAATGCGTATTTGAGAAGCAGTTTTTAGCCAATTGTAGACATGATACGAGCTCTAGACGTATGAAAGCAATTCGCATAGACTCGTGACTGGCCTGATATCAAGTGTGTATGAGTCGCACCATATATAACGTCATAAAAGATCGGGACTTCTATTCCAGGTATATACATTACCATTATTGCAATCAAGGAGCGTACTTAATCATGTTGGGACTATGGTAAGATTACACGCATTCATTGCCGAGCATAAAAACTCGTTGCTAAGCTTTATATTAAGGAGACTGACAAATGAAAGGTCCGGAGCAGTATATATCTTTCGTTTACTCGGCCCTCCTTAAAATGTACTCATCATAACCCCAAAATTCTCACTACGTACTTCGAAATGGAAAGTTTTATGTCCATGGAGATAAGTTTAACTTGGCTCAACAGTTTTTGGCGTTTCGAATATTAATTCAACAGACTGCCTTTCAAGATTTTGTTTGTATAAACTGAGCGAGTACATCATTGTATTCGTGGTGAGTCAAAGCAGTTTGTCTCGTCAATTTCTTTTAAAGGGTCGCTGTCTCACCAGTCACCCATTAAATAGTTCTGTGGGATACCTTGGTCTCTAGAGGGAGTTATAGGGTGGGAATTTGAAAGGAGAGATTCTGAGGCATCAGTATGTATGACGTAGATCTCACTTGTGCTGCAGATTACGAGTTTGCTGATACTCGATCTCAATTGCATCGGCATCTGTTCTTGGTGTATTTTTCTAGCTTGGTCGACATGGACTTCATGGCACGATTACTAAACTCATCCATTAAAATTCAATGCCGAGACGAATTGATGTCATTTCTCAGGTGGTTAAATAGCTTGATACAATCAAGGGATCTCAGAAGAAGTAATACTGGGCTCGAGGATTAAAGCCTTGCCAATGACCTACGTAGCGTTGAGTGAAAGACATAGCGCTAACATAGTACTGGGTTAATGGCTTAGACTTCTGCTAAATTATATCTTCGTCAAATCAAATCCGTCCAATAGTCTTCTCTTTTTATATGAATTGATCGAGATAGAGTACCTAGAAGAGTGGCTCCTGGGTTCCGCGCATGAGCGAGACAGCTGCTGACTGGTGCGGCAATTCGATTGCTACCCCTGCATTCATAGCGGCCCGACTCAACTTAAATCTTAGACATAGTACTTATGAAAAGCAATGGCCTCCTCGAGAGCCAGTGAGAGTTGCATTTCACCACTGAATCACGACTGTTCTGGCTAATTAGCGGGCAGACAATTTTCCACCACTGCTTTCGAGAGTTACATATGATTGTGCTCTTTTGCTCATCCGCTTAGGCACTTGACGGCTTAACGGTCATTGGTTCTAGCTCACCGTCACTGGCGTTGTAATTTACAGTACTGAATATAGACATATTAAGTACTACCTGCATTAGCGGGGTGTGCATTCCCCTTGGTGATCAGTTTGGCAATGCGATAGTTCGTAGTAGATCAGTAACAGATGTGTGCTTCCACATTATTTATTTCCCTAGTTGAATATATCGACTGTTGCTCTTACTAATTAGATTCATCCAGGGAAGCAATGGCTGGTTCGGGCGACAACAACATGCAAACTTGAAGCTCGGCTTGCAGACACGCCAAACCCCCGTAACATCACTCTGTTGTGTGGCGATGCGGGGTGTGCCGGCGATCGCGTCCTTTTTCGACTTTGATCGCCAAGCGTCATCATACCCCTCATCTTCGACTCCGGTTGGCCTCGCCCTGATGAGCCTAAAATCAAATCACCCGAATCATTGGAGGGACAATTTTAAGAGCAAGGAAGTATGAGTCCACTATTCGGCTCAAAATTGATTTTTTCCGGTATGCGAAATGTGGTCAAGAGTGATAAAACTGGTTCATGCACTTCGCTTTTAGACATCATCGACATGGTGATGTCCCCTTTGTAAAAACCAGTTTTCACGATGAAATTCTCAAAGTTTGGACTTGGGGGGCTAGGGGCCCTGACCTTTCTCACCGCTCCTATCTTTGCGAAAGAGAAAGACTGGCCTGTCCTTGACAACGGCTTGACTGACGTTGTACAATGGTTGGACACACCGGTGGCATTTAATGGATATTGGAGAATACTAACAATACTGTCTTAGGGACCACTATAGCTACTATGTTAATGGCCAGAGGCTGTTCATATTTTCAGGAGAGGTAAGCCGGTTGCCTTGATTAGAATCCCATTCAATTACTCATGAGTCACAGTTTCATCCATGGAGATTTCCAGTGTAGGTTGATCACAGGCGATTGGCAAAGAATGACTAATTAAATGTTTATAGCCCCGAGCTTTGGCGTGACCTATTAGAAAAGATTAAGGCCGCTGGGTAAGTAGTCTGAATCTTGACCTAAACGAAGTCAACTCACTGGAAAATCTAGTTTTAATACCTTCTCTATCTATACCTCATGGGGTTACCATAGTGCTTCACCCGATGTTCTGGACTTTACAAATGGCAGTCACAACTTTACGTCTATCATGACACTTGCGAAAGAGCTCGGCTTGTACATAATTATCCGCCCTGGACCATACGTCAATGCCGAGACTAATGCTGGAGGCTTCCCTCTCTGGCTCACGACGGGCGAATATGGCAGTCTTCGCGATGATGACGATAGGTATACCGCAGCCTGGAAACCATATTGGGAAGAGATTTCTGGTATCATCGAGCCACATCTTATCACTAAAGGCGGAAATGTCATCATCTTCCAGGTTGAGAACGAGCTCGATGGCCAGTGGAAAAACATTAACAGTCGGGTTCTCAACCCGACCATCGCCGACTACATGCAGCTTCTTGAGGACAGCGCTCGCGACAGCGGCATTGACGTCCCTTTATCTTACAATGCGCCTAATATGAATGGGTATTCCTGGTCTAAGGACTTCTCCAATGCCACTGGAAACGTAGATGTGGTCGGGTTGGACAGTTATCCTTCCTGTTGGAGCTGCAATCTTAGTGAGTGCACTGGCACAAACGGGCAATATGTGGCCTACAAGACAGTAGAATACTACACCTATTTTACCGTCCAGTCTCCGAGGCAGCCAAACTTCATGCCCGAATTCCAAGGAGGCTCATACAACCCCTGGGGAGGCCCACAGGGCGGATGTCCAACAGACATTGGTGCTGAATTTGCGAATCTCTTCTACCGGGATCTTATCTCCCAACGCGTCACGGCTATTTCGCTATACATGATATTTGGAGGGACAAATTGGGGACATTCAGCTTGCCCTGTAGTAGCAACAAGCTATGACTACTCTTCACCGGTGTCCGAGAACCGTGCTCTTTGGAGCAAATATTACGAGACCAAACTGCTCGTATTGTTCACTCGAGTTGCTCATGATCTCGCTTACACGAATCGACTTGGGAATGGTACCAACTACACAACAAACAAGGCTATTCTAACTAGCGAGCTTAGAAACCCTGCTACCAACGCGGCCTTCTATGTCCTGAGACATGAAGACTCTACCTCAAGTTCCAAAGAGGAATTCCATCTTAAAGTCAACACATCCAAGGGCGAGCTTACTATCCCCCGATATGCCAACGCCACGACAATCAATGGCCACCAAGCCAAAATCCTCGCCACAGACTTCAGTTTTGGGAAGAAGAATTTGCTCTATTCGACGGCTGAGGTCTTAAGCTACTCTATCATTGATGGCAAAGAGGTACTCGCACTATGGTTGCCCCAGGGAGAGGCTGGTGAGTTCTGCATCAGGGGTGCATCCAAGGCCAAGGTTCTGGGCACCGCTGGCGATGACAATGTCAAGGTACACAAAGACGGAACTGGAATCACAATTTCCTACATTCAGAAGAAGGGAATGAGCATCATTGCACTGAGTGATGGTGCTCGTATATTGATGCTTGACAGAGACACAGCATACCGCTTTTGGGCGCCAACCTTGGATAACAACCCGTTTGCACAGCCAAATAAGACAAGTATGTCTCAATATGTATGGAGGCACTGGTTACTAACTCACCTATTAGTATTCGTCCAGGGACCCTATCTTGTCCGTTCCGCCACATACAACGAGAAGCAGCAAATTCTCAACCTCTACGGTGACGAAGAAGAGGCGAAAAAGATCACGGTGTTTGCATCCCCGAAGTTACGTTCCATTACATGGAATGGGAAGAAGGTCTCCATTAAGTCGCGCAGTGGTCCAACATATGTTGTCTCCATTCAAGGCCCATCGACCTTTGAGCTAGAACCCTTGGGTCCATGGGAGTGGGCAAATGGCCTTCCAGAGATCAGGTCGGATTACAAACCGAGCTCGGTTGCTTGGGTGGGTAAGTGGTGTTGATCTCGCAGTCGCATTTAAATGAAATTAGGCTTATGTTCTCTAGTCGCCAATAAGACAGAGACTCCGAATCCTACAAAGCCAGCCGACAATAATCCTATTCTTTACGTCGATGACTACAAGATTCATTATGGAAACCACATTTATCGAGCCACATTCCCTAGTACGAAGAAGAACCCAACAGGTGTATTCCTCAGTCTCACGGGTGGATTTGCTTTTGGTTACTCTGTCTGGGTGAACTCAGACTACGTGGGCTCCTACTACGGCCTATCATATCTTGGTACTCAGTCAGGAACATTTTCTTTTGCCAATGTCACTCTCAAGGAGAGCGGAGATAATGTTCTGGTTGTGCTCATGGATCAGAGTGGTCATGAACTTCGTTCAGCTGCTATTGAGCCCCGAGGGATCACCAACGCAACTCTCTTAGGTCCAGGTGACTATAGCTTCACTGAGTGGAGAATCGCTGGCAATGCAGGACTCGAAGACAATATTGATTCCATTCGAGGTCCTATGAACGAAGGAAGCCTCTTTGCTGAACGTGTGGGCATGCATCTTCCCGGGTATCCTGACGACGATTGGAACGACGTCTCTGGCAGTGCCACCACTCTTGTCGTACCATCCGCCGGCGTCAGGGTATTCCGCACTACTTCTGTTCTCGACGTTCCAAAAGGTTTGGATGTTTCTATAGTATTTCGTCTAACTGCAACCTCAGACGATACTTTTACGCCGACTAAGGAAACCTACACCAACCGTCTGCGAGCTTTGCTCTTTGTGAACGGCTACCAGTACGGTCGGTTTAGTCCATATATCGGGAATCAGATCAACTTCCCCGTGCCACCGGGCGTATTGGACTACCATGGAGATAATACAATTGTGCTGACGGTCTGGAGTCAAGCAGCTGAGGGTGTGGAAATGAAGGTTGAATGGGTGGTTGATTATGTTCATACTACAAGCTTTGATGTAGGGTTTGACAGTGCTCATCTACGACCCAGATGGAGGAAAGATCGGCTCCAATACGCTTAACGCTGTCCATGATGGGGTTGATGGATTTTCTCAATTGGATACTCCAAGGATTCGTGGCCACTGCGGAGACGGATAATACGCGACTCTTTCAGGAGAGCTCTTAAATGACCGACTACGGAAAGAGGAAATATTTCAAATACACATCTTTCCATCCACATCGTCAACCCTTTCGTGATTTCACGTTCAATCTTTCCAGTAATCGGATTGGAATAATGAGAGTCCAATTTCATTGACTGAAGCGATAATTACTTGGTCAACATTTGAATTGAAGTAATGTTATTATTTCTCCTAGAACTAACCATAAAGTTACACAGCATTTACCCTGCAACAAGAATTAAGCCTGTGTTCAAATATTGGATGACTGTAATTTTTTATATGCTAGTAATTTTCCCATCAAAACAACTCTTCTTTCAATTCTTCAAGGCTGTACTGGGGATAATATTGTTTGTTCATGGTTGAAACCTTTTAGGTGAAAGAACAGGCACTATATTAGACCCTAGAGTCACCATGGATGCAAGACACGACTCTCATTGATTTTGTCGGTAATTATTACGTGTCTACTAATGTACTGCTTTCTAGTAAAACGTATTCCGCGGGATTTTCGACTAGGTTATACGCTACTTTTCTAGCATTTTCAGGTCTCTAGCCCGTAGTTATTTTTATTTGAACCAGAAAAGGTGACGAACACCATGTACGGGTTCACCAACTTGGGTGAGTTTTCACAGCGACTGGGTTGTCCTGGCACAACGAACCTTACCATGCCCAGGTCCAGAGGGAATAGTTTAGGCCTATTCTATAGCAAACACACCAAAGGATCCTTTTTTTCCCGGAATAATTACTACCTTAGTGTCTGAGAGACGGGGATTTACATCTTATATTTCGGACGGAAAGCTTTGCTGAAAAGCCTTGCCGACTGTTGCGGCATCCCTGCCGTTTCATCCCTTCGTCTGGTTGTGTCGGAAGTTTGAAACATTTTTACGGTTTCGCATAGGATATCCACCAACCATAGCAGCAGGTCACAATTGCGAACAACACAACATGCTATAATTAAGGATCCGGGCGTGGAGAATTAACATCCTGCCGCCGCCATGATGGCCATCGCGTATCAGGCTCTTATAAGAGATGGGCGCTTTACCATTGAGTTTCGGTTGTCATTGTCAACCCATTTCAATTAAATATACAAGGGAATCCTCGGATTCAACACAATGGCGTCTTCTATGCTGGTTCTTTCCGCCATGGCCGCATTGGCCATCTCTTCAGTGAATGGGGCCTTTGGTCCTGCATTTAGCACCGGCCCAGTGGCTTCGAACTCTTTTATCCGGGAATCAATAGCCACTCTAGTCCTCCCCAAGGCCCCAAGCGGCTCCTCTGGCGATACATCCCTCTGGGTTGGCATGGGAACCTCCAACGGCGACTTGATCCAGTCCATTGCCGACAACTGGTCATCTGACGACTGGAGCATCTTTGCTTACACTCTATTGTCGACCTCCGGTTCGTCCCCTGGAATGAGGCATTGATATTTTAAATAGGAGCGCTAACACGAAAAATTTAGCTACGACCCAGATGCCTGTGGAGGGCGACACCTCCACCGCTGTGGCTGGAGACGAGGTGACAATGCACTGTACGGAAACGCCTGCAGATCCGTGTGTCCATCGTAATATGCTAACATGGGTACTAGACGTCTATGATGATTGCACCGGCAACTACACGCAAACTGTGCTTGTCAATGGAAATGTCGTGTCTACTCTATCCACCAGCGATGGTTATGCTGAGGGTTGGGGTTCTGCTGTTGAATGTGCAGACACCAATTGTGGCACCGTTCCCGCTCACCGTAAGCTCTACTGGTGCCTCCAACCCAAGTTTTGCGACTAGCTGACGATGTTAACCCGCACAGAGTGGATTAACACCCAGATTATCCTAGACGTCGCTGATCCTGACTACATCGATACGTTGGGTAAGAGTGAGGGCGTTACCGGCGACATGTCCACCAGCGATGGCGGCAAGACCTGGAATGTCAGCACTATCAGCATTCCTCAGTTTACTTTTACTAGCTAAAGAGTTGCTGAACGGCCAGAGCGGCTTTGGAGAGGAAGGGATAGGTATGTCCGTGATCAAGATAGGCTAACTTCTCGCACGAACGCTTGTATATGTGATGCGCTTTTGGTGTATAGAGAAAATATCTTGGGCACAAAAATGGGTTTGGTTGGTCAGAGCGACTTGTAATTGACCGACTCTATTGCGCATAGCTAGTAGGACTCGTCCCTAGAGGGACTCGGAAGAATGATGGGTAAAAGATCCTTGATAAGGCGCGATTTGCACCCTCGCAATGTACTCTGAAGAACGGAAGCGATGTTTTGGACTTATTTGTAGGTCTAAATATTTCAGAATATATGTCACTCACAATAAAGATCCCAGGTAGAATCTAAGCCTAACTTGGTTCTCGTACGAATCGGCGATAGATGCCCTTTACCTCAAACTTAAGATTGGATCTGCAAGCATAACATAGCCCGCTCTCGAGGATGTGGCGCTTCGATGGCAGTCAAGACCTCTTCTTAGAACCAGAAGATACGTTTACCCAGAAAGACCCCAGAGAGAGTAGTGGGTCTTAAGTGGCTGCTGAACCTCGTCCTGCATGCCGAAATGTAGGCACTCGCAGAAAATAGCACCGAAGTGATCTCAAAACGCTAGTTACGGAGAAATTTGAAGGTAGGGCGAAGGACTGTGAGGCCAATACCGATTTCCTTCCTATAGCTCAAGAAATATATCTCGGCAGTAAGTGCTCCAATTCCCTTCCAGCCTGTTTCTTTGATGTGTCCCCAAATCTATTTTTTAAATTTTTTTTTAGCAATGATGAACAGATGTATTAGCTTGCCTTATAACTCGAGGGACCTTACAGCCGTTTCGCAACATCTGGCGTCCTTACGTGCAATAAATTTGCAGGCGTCGCTAGTAACCAATATTTCAGTGTCATTGATGAAGAAAATAAAATTAATATCTATTCGAGAGCTACTGTATAAATAGTTTCATCTTTTGCAATTTCATTTCAACCCCACATCTTGCGCGAAATTCTGAATAACGTTGCGAAAAGTGTTGGAGAGCCTCGACGTATTTTTGTGCCTCTTAATTGCCCAAATCTCGTGATAAAAGGCATAGTTTGGAATGATTCAACATGGAAATCCAGGGAACGTTCGAGTTCTGGACGTGGGTATCCTTTCGCGATAATGCTGATGATGCTAGTACAGCACATGTGAGAAGCCAAATATCACTACGATAAAAGGGGAATGCACATTCCACTATTAATTAGTTCATCAGGTACTTTCCACCTAGAATTAATATCACAGCAGTTAGTTTAAAGGGATAAAAGGCTGGTTGGAAATGACTTGAAGTAATAATGTATCTCAATAATGCTCTGCACTCAATATGTTCTGAGATACAACAGCTTCGCTAATCAACCCTGTCTGTGAGTCCTATCGGGTTAACGATGTTAATTCCTGTTGTAACCATGAATTAGGCAGTAATTTATCAAACTTGTGCTTAAAAAAGTAATCACTTGTTTGTGTCCTCCTGATCAGAAGCTCAATGACCAGTTTATTTTGGCCGTTGATAGACAGCGCTCTGTACACCATACTTCAATTGTAGAAAACATAGCCACATGGACTAAGGACTGTTTTTTACACCCTTTTCTGGATTCTATTAGTTCTTACTGCAACCTTATCTAGCCCAAGTCTTGGTTTTGCTCATTTACTTGGCGTAGGGTAGTCCGCAGTGCTCCGATTACAAATCTCACTTTGCGTCAATACTTTGATCTTACGCCTCGGCGCTAGGCCCACACGGCCCGCACACACCAACACCCTGGAACCCCGGCTGTACACGTCGTTAGCTTCTTCCTAGTTGTTATAACTACACCTTCCTTCCTGCAGTTGTTGGTTGGTTGGCTGTGGGCCCGGAGGACCAGGTTTATGAGTTTCCCACTGATCTTATCCGTGGTTTCCGGTGTTTCTTTTACTCATCTACATAATCTACATCCGCTCTAATAACCCCCAGGTCTCCCGTAACTATAGAGGAACGGGGTACATCAAGCGATTGTCTGCTCAAAGCTCTTGTATAAGAGATTCTCTCATATCATTGGTGTCAGAGGCATGCCTTTTACGCCATTGGGTTTGCAAGGATGAAAGCATTTTAGGGCACCCGGGGTTTTCGTCAGAGGCACAGCACATGGGAGCAGTAGTAGTCTAGACCTTTCCAGTTCTAGATCCAAAGACCAACGGAGGGCCAGTGACTTGTCCGAATACACTAAGCGAAGGGTAGAATATAGCGGGGTAATAGAGGCTCCAATCTTTCACACACAAGATATCGCGGTACACCCTCCCAAGATTCCGGGACGAACCCAACATGTTCCCTCAGAGAGGGGGCAGATAAACCCACAAAGTAGATTGGACAATTAAATGAAACGGGCAGCAGTTTTGCCATTGCAGACCGCCTGATCATGCAGGTGGCTATTCTCTACTATAAGAGGAGAGCAGAGAACAGGACACTCTCCTAGCTCTTACCCAACTTGCTGGTCTCTCGTGCTGTGTACTCTGCAAACTCAGCTTACCCGTTAGCACCGCTATGAAGAACTCCCTGCATTCGAATTCTTGAATTACAATCATGGCTGTCGCAATCAATATTCAAATGCTCGTCATGCTCATCGCTGCGGTATGTGCTAAATATAAATCCAACTGTCCCCAAACTGACAACAACTTTATATAGGCATTCCTTCTTTTCGTTGCACATGCGCTATACAATGTTTTCCTCCATCCCTTGCGTAAATTCCCCGGTCCATTCCTTTGTCGGGCCACTCCATTTTACCGTCACTTCAAGTTCTTGTCGGGGGTCCTTCCGTACGCAGTCAAGTCCTGGCATGACACTTATGGTCCCGTTGTACGAATTAGGCCCAATGAGCTATCCTTTATTAGCCCGCAGGCATGGAAAGATATTTACCTGCCCCTGAGCGGCTCCGACGGACTCGGAGAGATGCCGAAATACGACAAATATTATCGTTTTGCGGGGCCTGGTACGCCAGACACCATCGCTACTCTCAGCAAGAAGGAGCATGGTCCATTTCGACGTCAGCTGAACCCTGCATTCTCCGAACGGGCCTTGCGCATGCAGGAACCCGTTATTCAAGGATATACAGATCTTCTTCTGCGAAGACTTCGTGAGGAGTCCGATGGCGGAAAACAACCTGTTAACTTGCGCGAGTGGTTTAACTACTACTCGTTCGACATTATCGGTAATCTTGGACTTGGATCCGATTTTGAGGGTCTAGAACACTCGAAATATCACCCTTGGGTCAAATCTGTAACCCACCATGTCAAGGAGATTGCATACCTACAGGTGCTAACATACTTGGGATTCTCAAAAGTGGTGCAGATGATCACTACTAGTTCCCTTCTCAAAGGAAAGGAAGTATACGAGAAACTAACAAGACAAAAATTGGAGTCTCGCATGAGAGAGAAGGAAGCCAGACATGATCTAGTTGAACCGTTGATCAACATGAAGGAGACTCTAGTATGTCATTTACTTTATATTTCTATATAAATAAGCTAACTACTATGGGATTAGGGTTTTGAGAAGCTATTGCAAAATGTATATCTACTGATTATGGCAGGCTCAGAGAGCAGCGCCAGTGTCTTAACCGCTACTACCTCTCTACTCGTCGATAATCCGGAGGTATTGCGGAAGGTGACCGACGAGGTTCGATCATCATTTCAGAACGAAGACGAAATTACCATGGTATCAGTTAACGGTTTACCCTACCTCTTTGCATGCCTGAATGAAACTCTTCGACGCTTCACTCCAGCCCCAGGTGGGTTGCCAAGAGTTACTCCTCCAGGAGGGGCGATCATTTGTGGGCACAGCGTACCAGAAAATGTAATTATCTCTGACCACACAATCTTACTGCTTTGTTTTAGACACTAACGAGAACAGACGGTCGTCTCGGTTTTCCAATGGGCTGCATATCACAGCACGGAGAACTTTACAGACCCACTTGGATATCATCCGGAACGATTTTTGAAAGATGCCAGATTCGCCCAGGATCACCTGGATGCTCTACAACCATTTGGCTTCGGTCATAGGAGCTGCCCCGGTCGGAAGTAGGTGGTCCCGCTCCCTTTACTTGTCTGTTCCATTGCTAAGCCCACTATAGCCTCAGTTTTGCTGAGACACGCCTGGCAATGGCGAGAATCTTGTATAATTTTGACATTGAGAGTACGCCGAGCTGCAGGAACTGGGTTAACCAACAGAAGGCGTACATCTTATGGGATAAGCAAGAATTTTGGGCGTATTTGAAACCTAGTATTCGGTAAATACCATGAGCAAAGCTAAGCTTCTGGGACATTGGATGCACTCGCTAGAGAAATGGTGGTCGATTTCCTGGACACAGATTGCATTTACGGCTCGCACATTGTCTATCAATTACTACATGGCATAAATCTCATTTCACGAATTTCGATAACTATACGATTGGCATGGCTCGGTTGACCACACAACAGTAAATTTCTATAGGCATAAGAAGCAGAATAATTGAGTGGAAGAATGTAACCATATTAGTCAACTATTGCCGCAGCTAGCTTGCAATGCGCAATTTAAACAGTTTCAAAGAATACCTGAACTTCCTTATCTACACGCTTCTTATTGAACGTGCGTTGGAAGAAAAGGGATTAAAAGGCTCATCAGTCGTTCGTCTTTCGTCTTTCGTCGGCGGGCCCCGAGCAACCTGCTCCACACGCTTGGCGCTGTGCAGTGCGTCTTTTGGTTGTTGGCGCAACGTGTTTGCTGCGGATTCGTGAGCTTCCATTAATGTAGGCTACCACTGTGACCAACGGTTTCTTGTTCCTTGACTGCTGATTTGGTCTTCTCGCCAGTAGTTCGCCCCCCGCTTGTCCCAGTTCCCCTCCACTGGATTTCGGTCGAACGCGATCTCTGTCAGTTGCCCTTTTTGGCCTGACGTCGGTATGTCTCGACCCCTCACTGGTATCGGAACAAAGAAGGTATTTGTTTCCCGCCCGTGAATGGCTTTTGTTTTAGTGGCATTATCCTCTCTTGTTTTCTACAAAGACTATCGCCGTACAGACTGGAATAACTCGGCTGCGACGACGCACAAGCCTGGAGCCATTGGAATCCATGTAGAGACTCAACCATTGTACGGCGGTAAGACTACCCCGCTCTACGAGACTTCGACTCCATCATTTCTGACTTTCTTTCGATTACGAAAACGGGCGGGCAGCTTCATTGAGGCCCCTAATGCATGCTGGCGGATCTGATGACGAGAGATGTGCTAACTGGACGGTGGCGCCTGCGATAAAAGGTGTTCGACCACGTAAACGAGTTCGATTGGAGAGAAAACGTCGCATCACAGATTGTCCCCGGGCGTCATTTCTGGAGCGAACTGTCAGCCTGCGTGTAGACCATTCCCGAGGTGTTTAGTTGCACCTACTTTTCCCACGCCTATCATGCCGGGTGTAATAAGGAACCCACCTTTTCTGTCACGTATTCCGCTACTCCGGATACCTGGGTTGCGTGCTTGACCTCGACTCCAGAGGAGTTCACGGACTGCTAGCCTATCATTCCATCACACCGATTTCTATGCTTTTCATGGACTTTTACAACATATTTAATTATTTTACAGTGTTCAAAATATATTTTAATTGGTCGGACCATGAACAAATAATATTATAGCACGCACAATAATGTCTGGATGGCTCCTGAAAACGAATCTCATAAGACAGCGTTGACCAGCGACTCTATCTAACTCTTTCAGCCCAATAATATATCGATCAGACCTTTCTCTGCATTCCCGGCTGGAACCCTGTCAATTTCAGCAGCGCCCTTGGTAGAAATTCACATATTCCCGTTTAGGTTCGACGATTGGATAGAGTGTGAGTGCAACTAAGAACTCCAAGAAAACCATTCAGTATAAGAGCGAAATAAACTAGTTATGATGACCTTGATGGTGGTAGTAGTAAAATTAAAGGCGGGAGTGGTAACAGCAAAGCAGTAGCATTGAAAGGACGTAGAAATTACTACTAGTAGCTGCGAGTCGTTACTGTGGCTGATACCTCTTGAGAGGCGCAAATCATGGAAGTTCTTGCCCAACACTCGCCCCCGAATATTATACAGTAACATGGTCGCCGGATGTGATGCGGTCACATCGTCGGTCTTATCCTAGATCGACACCGCTGTGACTTGAGGGATTGTCTCAGGCATGCAATTAGTCCCATTGACGAGGACGGTGATCAATTTATGGAAGTGCTCGAGTCGGCCGTTGACCACATCCATTCATTCAATCGGGCGCATCAAGATCTCAACCCTGAAAATATTATCGTCAACAATGCCAGCATGCCAGTTCCGATTGGCTTTGGGTCGTCCCATGAGTTTAGCAAGATATTAGCAATCAGTCGTGGAAGGGTTACCGTAGGTGAGATTGTTGTTCAGACTGTTGGTCAGGCTGTCGATCAGAATGTTGGTCAGAGTGTTGATCAGAGTAACTGTTAAAATAGCGACTCGTGTCAGCTTTGTCTCACCTAACAGCAAAACGTCAATGCCGCGGCCCTGGAGGCCCCATTGACCTTGGGTAAAAAAACTGACCTCTTTACACCCATTTAATCAGAAATGAAGAGCTTCCATGGCCTCAATTGCGTACGTCAAAGTTTGAAAATTAAAATTAAAAAATCCCAGACATTTTACTCAAAGCGATACTAACCATCTATGAAAGGACTAATCCGTAGCAAGAAAAGAATACATATAGTACGCTAAACACAAATTGTTTTTTCTAGCGGCGAAAATCTCAGCCAGAAGAAGGAAGGCCGAAGGCACATCTTTTTGGCTAACAATCTTGGGTCATTTCGATTTGCATCTTTCGTTCATCCCAGGTCGATCATTGCCATAGCTCGGCGTGTCCCTTATTCTAGCGTTACGTGCCGTAGCGCCCTCTTGTCTTACCCAGTTAATTCGCCCTTGACGCTCTGGGCCCAAGTCTCCGTAAGCTTGTGGTGTCTTTAGACCTCCTACAGCAGGATAAGGCAGACAACACAAATACTGTTGCTCTAGTATGGGTCCTTCTTAGGGGTAAATGATTAATAGAGAAAATGTAGCTAGGTATGAAATTATAAGGAGAATGATGTATTATAGCTTGAGCTTCTGGCCTAGGAATTGAGGAAAAAATAAGTCTTAGACAGCAAGTTAAGCATGGTTAGGTATACCCTCCACGGCGGATTCTGTCAGTTCTGACGGCCTAATCTAAGTTATGAGCATAGATCGTACTGAATACGGCACGTGGGGTGCCTAGACCCTGGAACACGGCTCAACGTGAGGAATCTTTAATTTTATTAAGGCCGAGAACGAAATCTATTAGCGACTAGTGGTATAATTATCTCACCAAGCCCCCTCAACAGACACAATGTCTTAGTGGACTTTGCTGTGAAATATGCTCGCATTTCTCACAGAAATTGAAACTCATCTCTTTTATTCTTCCTTCAAAATGAATACTCTTGCAAGCCTTTTTCGCTCACGGGTCAGTCGGATTCAAACTGACAAGGTAGAGACTGACGAAGTCTTCCCTGTTCACTTTTTCGACGATGACAACAGAGCTCGGAATGTTATCCTGGCCTATACTATGCGCTTCGATGATGTGCTGGATGCCGAGAAGCTTCATCAGAGCCTTTCTAGACTCTTACAAATTGGCAACTGGAGAAAGCTAGGTGGTCGATATCGATTAACCGTATGAATCTTCCGTCGTACGATTAGTTCAATCAATGCTTATTTGATACATCCTAGTCCAATGGCAAATTGGTTATTCATGTCCCGAACGAATTCACAACCGAACGCCCTCCTGTCCATTTCAGTCACCAGGTATTTGAGATGCCTATCATCGAACACTCGCTGGGAAGTCAGCTCCCTAAAGCATCATACCATCCATCCACACAAGCCGACCCATCGGCTTTCCGATTATTTGCTGCTCGTGCCGATGCCCCTACATCAGTCGAAGCTTTAATCAACAGCGACGAGCCTCTGACTTCCTTGCACATTACCTCGTTTAATGATGCAACGCTTGTGGGGCTGCTGTTGCCACACACAGTGACCGATGGCGTCGGAATCTCGATCATTCTGAATGCTTGGACAATGGTCCTCGCTGGCCATGATCATGCGGTCCCTCCGCTGCAGGGTACACGAGAAGACGTTTTAGGCGATCTTGCCACACTCGCTGAGGTAGATCGAGAGCCACTGATACTAGCCTCTAGCCAGTTGTGTGGCCTCAGTATGCTAAGATTCCAACTCAATTTTCTGTGGGATTGCTATTGGGGGCCACAAACGCAAAACAAAATGATGTGTCTCCCACCACGATTCATCTTGCAGTTGCGACAACGGGCAATGGATGAGCTGAAAACAGTCTACAAAGGAGAAAACACCCCGTTCGTCAGCGAGGGCGATGTCTTGTTCGCGTGGGTCGTAGGGGCGATTGCCAATTCGCCTCAGGGCCAGCACCGACCCATCGCTGCCATTAACATTGTTGATCTCAGGCGCTTGGAGTCTTTTTTCAAGCCCGGAGATGCTTATGTACAGAATTTGATTATGCCCGCGACTACTTTATTTGAACCCGGAGAGGCCCGGCAGAAAACCTTTGGTGAGGTTGCATACAAGATACGCGAGGACCTGCTGCAGCAGACCACCGAACGCCAGATTCGCAGTCGGCTGAACCAAGTAAAAGCGAGTGGAGATCCAACCTCAGCTCCTATCTATGGAAAAACGAACTCTCTGCTTGTGTTGACCACTAACTGGACAAAGGGGAAGTTCTTTGAGACTGTTGATTTTTCCCCAGCTATCGTTGCTAGCACTGTCACGGATGGTAACCTTGCCCTACGAGGCAAGCTTGTCTATCATCATACGCAAGCTTTGGCCAACCTCGAAGAATCTATTAAAATAAAGAATGGTATGAATGTTCTTGGTAAAGATCTAGCTGGGAACTATTGGATTTCCGCCACCTTAGACCGAGACTGTTGGGAAAGGTTAGAGCGCGAAATGGAACAGGCGTCTAAGAAAAATTGAGTCTGTTGAACGGGTTTACGTAATTTTTAGTTTTTGATATTTAATAATTTTTTTTTTTTCGTTTTTACTATATTTGAGAATTCAGTTGGTTCTAGGTAGAAATAACCCATAGCACATATCAACTAGGTCATGCCTACATGCTTCTCATGAGTTCCCAAATTTTCTAACATACCCTAAACCTCCACTTAGTGAGAGAATGTTCGACTCTAGGAAAGTTTCCGAATAGTTTGTATACACACGTAGAGTCAGGGACCTAGAATGCGTATAATACAGTTCATGCCATACTCTAACGACCTGATACAACCGAAGTCGACTATATAAGAGTAGAGAGGTGTGCGCTTCAAGATTCTTAGCGATTAACCTCATTTATATCTACTTACTACCGATGACGCCTTCCAAATATGACATAGCCTTTAATGGAATAGCAGTGACACCCATCTTCCTCAGGGTGCTTGGCCACTACTCCACACAATCGCATAGGCCAGATTCCTCGGCATCTCCACACAGCATGGCTTTAAACCCTTAACCCGTAATACCCGAAGGTGCCGATGCTTCTTTCTTTATGGTGGCTCTTGTAATCTTTTTAATGCCAAATCAGGTGGATTTCGTTCCCTTCTATGCTCACTCCAACAAGGCACACAAGGAGAATCTCAGAGTTTCTTGAAAGCTGTATTCTGACAATGGTGAGAGATTATGTCTCTGAATAGATTCTGAGCAGGTAGGAAAGCAAGGAAATGGCAGGAAGTCCAACCACGAGCTCAAGAGGTTCCCAAATTTGCTCGTATAGTTCATGTAATGCTTTATAACGACAAAGTCCCCCACCCCGTATCCTCATTAGAAATAGGGTTCCGGTTAATCACATTGTCAATTGTTAAATCTAGGTTTCATAGAGCCTCCTTAATTCGTTCACCCAGATTCTGGCAAATATCATCGGTTAATCGTGCTGACGAGAGTGCATATAGCGGACAGATAATTAGTTAGATTAGTATGTGATAATTAGCTTAAATCATATGGTGTTGAAGAGAAGTCGAGTTGGAAGAGGTATTTTGGGTAACCATTTTAGGATTGGCATGATAGGAGATAGGCCATGAAAATAATTAATTATAGTATCGACTGCTAGCTCCATGGCTTGGCAATAGAATAATGGAGCACAGAACAGCCCTCTTCGATTCGGCCCCCTTATAAGCGATATAAAAGATAGATGAGGCGGAGAGGGGCATGCCTACCTTCGCTTTAAAAAGTCCCTGAGTAACAAGCAAATCGTGATTGGTTTGCTTTACTACGTATGGTTAATTCCAAACCAAAGCCAAATGTTAATGATAGTGTAATTGAAGCGATTGTGTGTTGAAGATTGAGTGGTAATAACTCGGGCGAAAAGTTCATGAATACATTAATTTTTCAGCAATTATTAAACAATAACCAAACAATCCCACTTCTATTCAGTCTCACAAGTCAAAGGCCTCACTAAGTCGTCCACTCGATTAGCCGCTGAACCCAGAACCATCATTGTTCTCAACGAATTAATTCTTCCTCGAGCAATATCACACCATCATAAAGCCAGCTATCAAGGCAATGAGTCCGGAGTTTCCGACGGACAAATGGCACCCAGCAGCGGTTGATGTAGCTGCAGCAGTTGACGCGGAGGCAACAGTCGATGTAGTTGTAGCAGTCGACGTAGTTGCAGCAGTACCTGATGCTGTTGAACTCGGTACATTGTTGCTGGACGAGCTGTTCGGCGACTCTTCTTCTGGCAGAATAACGGAATCAAGACTATTAAAAATTAGCTAAGAGTACTTGAAAAGGATATTACAAGGCCCATTGTGAAGGGCGAATGAGTGCTCAGGTCTGAACTCACATATGAATCAAGCCGTTATTGGTCAAAACGTTAGGTTCAATAACTTTGGCATTGTTGAAGTAGATTTCGGTACCCTTAACTCTGACTCGGACTGTGGTGCCGTTTAGAGTACCGATAACAATGTTATCTCGCAAGTAATTTGTGTACGTAACCTGGTTTAGCGTATGAGCTCTTCGCATTGAATTGTTAGTTATATACTCCGATGAGCACGGGAAATACCCATGGAACTGGTAACCCACAGCAGTGTTTCCGCTAACTCGCTCTGGGATAAAGAATCCTGAGGATTCCCGGCCTTCTCAAATGCCTGAGTTGAGGGACCGAGACACGTCACGTTGAAAGATGTATCGAGAGCAGGCCATAGCTCGGCTTTTTTTAGTGCCGCATCTAAGGCAGTGAGTCTGTCGTCTCCGATTGATCGAACCGTCGTAGAACAATTTCGAGGAGGTATAAGAACCCTAGTATGAGCTGAGTGAGACATGTTCCAGCTCCGTTGGCAGAACGCCGAGGATAGAACTTACTTATCCACGACCTGGAATGAGCTACCATTGTTAGAACCCCATTTACCATCAACCGCAATCATCTGTATGTTCTGAGCTAGGCCCGCCCTTAGCGTAACCGTAGGCCCGCTCAACGGCCCTGAGGCTTCGCCTTTGCCGGTGTCTTCCTTACTTGCAAACACAACCTGTCCCGTAGCGCCTTTCCCAAACTGGCCCTGAATCTCCTGTCCGGCGCTTCGGTTATTGAACTCTGCTCCTTGCAAAAACGTCGGTGCCACAGTTCCCCTCGGGTCGCTAAAATCTGACCCTTGCAGGGAGGCTGTTAATGCATGGTATGAGAAAAATGTTTCAACATCTTCCGGCCTGAGCTTGTTGATATCTGTAATCGAAGACTCGGACAGGTAATTGGTAATTGCACGATTGGTGGGGATCAAAATGGTTGTGTTTGTGGTCTGCTTAGCGAGGACGTTATTCAGTGCGTTGGGCGATGCGACGAGGAGCGAGTGAAAGAGGGAGAGAGTTGAATATTTTGAAATAGCGTCTTGGAGCTCTGATTGAACGGACTGGGCGTTTGTCAAGCTCATTAAGGCGAGGCTCGCCACGAGGCGACGTAAAGAAAGGTGCATTCTGGGTAGCGAATCTTCGAGATGCTACAGTTTTTATTGGAAGACCCTTTGGTAACAAGTGAAAAAATGCATCTGGAGCGGTGCTCTTTCTTGAGCCTAATTATATTTGCGCAATAACCTAGCAGTGCTTGTAGCTGGGGCTTGGGTCCCTCTTAAACTTGTCGGGATAGATAGCGTATTAAATACACAGCCATCACGGATGAAACCGTCCGCAAAAGTTTTAGGGTAGCAACGCCAACACGTAGAGATGATGTTGGCGAAAGGCAAATGGACGCCAGCAAAGAGCTCTTGCGGGGAGAGCGTGGCGTCGAGCTGAAAATTGATCCACCATTGAGGCGTCAAGGCGTCCACTAGACCAATTAATTTACACGGGGCTTCGGAAGATCACGTCTCCCGTGACCTCCTAAGCTTATATTTTTGGTTAAAACCAATCAATTGACTCTGGAGGCTTTACGCACCAGGCGCTGAGGGGAGAAACTAGTCACGTAACTAAATCTTTTTGATTTACGAGGCTACGTGGTTGATTTAGCTTCATAGGGCGAGGGAGACCAAACCGATGCCGCTTCAGCCCTAGCCGACAATCCGTGGAATGGTACTGGTAGATTAGGTCCGTACACGTCACGAGATGAGCTCTACACAGGAGCGGCCGCCATGGAGATGCGAACAAAGTTTGGATCTGCCTACGAGCCTCAGGAGATACTGCGCCACGATGAATCTGCTTTGTGAGGTTGATGCCGAACCCTGAGAACGATTTGTCAGCGTTAGCACAACGAGATCTCCGCCTCTCATTGGCCTAGTCAGAGTTAATATTAGGGATTATAGATGCATCTTGTACGTCTGACTGAGCGCTGTGTCGTTCAACATATAATCGATGACTGAACCGGGTAGTGCCGAAGATGGCGAGTATCCTGCACGTGTTACTGGCGATGCTATCAAACTTGAACTACTATAGGAATGTGACAGAACCTACACATTCACATGCAGAACTTTAGTCCCAAAAAGAGCCTGTAACATATCTTTCATGCCAGTATTTCAAGATGCATCTTCATCCAGGCAGGTATATAAACGTGTTTCCCAAGATAGTCTGTATTAGAAACCCCAAGCTATTTCACTCATCCCTCGCCGGACTGAATTACGGTGTTTACCCATGAAGGTGCGGTGTCATGGTTCAAAGTCGTGTTTCCGTAGTCTTCACAAGCTCTCTGGCACTACTAACCCACCTGAAACCAGTAAACCCTCCGATTTCTCCTAATAATGGGTGGGTAAACACCCGTAATACCTGTCTCGGATTTGGGGGACAACAGGCATATGTCCATTACCCATATTCATATTGAACAACGAACAAAATTTATCAACATCACAACAATTAATATCGGGTTGTAAGTTTTGGCTTCTTGGCTTGGTTCCTCCTGGGGTAATGACTGACCAGCTGGGCGCTGGCGGGCTGGCGAGGAGGAAGCTGGTGTATTTACTCTCAAGCTTTCCTTTGACCATGATATAGCTGCCCCTTGAAGTAGCGACTAGCATACCCCTTTGTCAAGTTTCTTTCGTGCTTATGATGACTATAGCTGTTAGATCGACAACTATCACATTAAAAGTACTGCTAGCATGAGAAGACAAAGCTATGGCACAAGTCGAATCCATTATGGCCGAGACCGAGACCAAGACCCGTCCACCTTCAACCCTCAACAATGTGGAACTTCCCGGCGGTAGCAATCGGTCAGCTGGCGTAGGCGAATACTCCGATGGTTTGCGACTCTTCTTCCGTTCGTCATGGGCGGCTTCTTGGTTTCCCTAGACCAATTGAGTACCTAGCCATGCTTACAATCGCAAAATTCTCGCCCATCCTACGTACAACGTAAAAGACAGACCATCATCGGAAGAGAGATATCCAAGATCGCGTACGATGTCGCGTCGTACGGCACAACCTACTTTATGACTTTTTGCGGTAACGAGGCTGCTTGGGGCAGAGCTTCAAGAACTTTGACCGAAAGTCCACCTTTTATTATTTTCATCTTCATACTTGAGGTCGATAGTCCGATTTATGGAGTCGTACCGGACTACAAGGCAATTATCATTGGTAATGGTAGCCATTGCTCCCTTCAGCTTCGGCCTCCACTATGCAAGACGTTCTCGCCCGTACGCATGCACCGCCCTCAAAGGATGTGTAGAGCAGCTCTATAGGCCATGACGAGAATCCGATAGAAGCGGTAACGCAAAGTACTTTGAGAGTGAGTGTGAATGAAACGTAATTTTTCGGTTTATTTATTTATCCTGGGTCAGACCTCGATGGCCTAGGAAAATGTTGTGCAATTCACACGACTAAGCCAACGGATCGATGATTCGGTCAGATAAAATGAAAGATGCTTAATTCTTCTATCTACCCGGGCTGAAAGGCTTCCTATTTATCTTACCTAGATGCCGAAGGCCTCTCTGAGGCCTTCGGAAGAGGCTGTATCCGGTCTCGAGCCCTTGCGGGCTCGTTGTCTCAGACTATCTAGGTTGCCTCACCCGGGTCCCGGGCAATCCCGTACAACAGAAAAGTTGCTGAAATGTCTTCCCTAGGATACGTTCGTATATGGAATAGACGGAAGGTATTCTTATCAACCTATTTCATAACAAAAGTCACTGATATTTTTTTTCTTAGCCGTGCGCTAGACTTGGTTGCGTGTATTTACTCTTGATGAATTTCTATTTCCGTGTCGCCTTCTCTCGTTACGTGACCAAGACGTCAACGGGACTGGATGACCTTGGATCTGGGACGCAACCAATGATAAAATTGGCTCATCAAAAATCCGCCACGGATGTGGATCGTGTCAATTGGAGGAAACATTTGAACTTTTTCGAGGATCTGATTGAACCATTCAACCCCTCAAACAAGAGCGAACCAGTCAGCATCATCTGCATTTTCATCGTGGGCAAATCAGAAAATAGGCCTGCAAATCACACTGTAGTTTGCTTCTCCAGCCAACCAGAGAATGGGCCTATCACCCGGGCTTTATTACTTAAGATCAAAGGGAACAAATAAAAGGGTCGAAATTCCCAAGTCAATTTAGAAGTCTTCACCTCAAGCCCGTGGCGACATAGGGGGCTTTTCGCCCCCTGACATGATCATCTATGTTTCATCGATATACCTCACCTATCCTTCTATTGCTCACGTTCTTCACGGCCTGCTCTGGGCAGGCCGATCTTTTTTTGTATCTCTGAATTTCATATTTATTTCTTGGTTTTCCGTTTCAACAACTTCAGCTCGGCTGGCGGAGTCCGAATCTCCGCGAGTCGTGCGTATTAAATAAAATTACCACCGCAGAGGAATCTGCTGATCCATGCTATCGCTGGTGTTTATTTCATTTATTAGGGTTTAACGACTCCGATCCTCTTGGGAACGAGGTCTGGATTCAAAATTATAATCGTTACGTTAATGATGTTCGTCTATCCCACCATCAACACCTTGTTTCTTGTCTTAATGTCAGTGACTGGAACCAACCATTGACCGACCCTCTCGGTAATTACCACACCAGCCAACAGCAGCACCTCCAGTTTACGACGGCAGACACTGAAAACTTTGAAACTCGCTCGTTGTCACCATTGACTTCGCCAATCCGCTTCGCACCCTCTTCCTCCACTGAGGTAGACATTGACCCCTACGCGACGCCCGCTTCATCTCCAGGGTCCAAACTTGGGACTGCCGAGTATTCCGATATCTCCTCGCCCAAAGTCGCCACGAATGAATCAATCGATACACAAGTGCGGGACGGCATTCTCTTCGAGTACTGTTCTAGATGTCCTAAGAGGTTTTTGTGCAAAATGGAGTTAAAGTACTACGTCACATATCCTTCTAGGTTTGCGTAAATTGCTAATTAATGCCATCTATTAGACTTCACGAGGCATCAGAACATCCTCGCCCAGCTTGTCAGTGCTCTTGCCCACAATGCTCGAGGCAGCCCGTCGGGGATCACCGGGATCTTGTGTGTCAAGGACCTTACAAATGTCGCTGCGGTAAATTTGACGGGAGGAATAAGGCCCAATTCAAATCGCACCTTAGGTCCTCGACGCGACGACAATTTCAGTGCAACTGCGGCAAGATATACCGGGAAGACAAATTCAGTGCGCATCTTGCCGGCTGTAGTGGCGGGTCGGAGTCATTTGTTTGTTGGCGACCAACAGGAGACCATTGGGTTGAGTTTTCCATGAAGGAACAACTTTTGAGTCATTTAAAATTTTGTGTGAAGCAGAAGAAGGGACGCCCACGAAAGACGAGAAATTCAGGTTGAATCGGTGAATGACGAACATAATTTTGTTGATTCTATATTATAGTTCGATTTCAGAACATTTTCATTATGCTCTAAGCAACTGGTTGTTATGGTACTTCTCCGTATATTCAATTTGATATTTAACTGCAACATTCCGTTTAATCGGCTCCTGATACTAAACCAGAGCCTTGTTTCAACAGCCACATAAATGATATTTCTCAAGGCCCACCCTATATTTTATTACCTTTCCACGTGTTGTTTCAAGTATAACTCCGTGCTAAGCCTCCGGCAGAGGATGGGGTGAGACGTCAAGAGATGATCCGCATCCGCTCCCATGATACACGTGGCCGTATTTAGGGAGGGCAATAGAGTCCTGTAGGCAGCCGACCCTTGCCTCACCTGCAATGTGGCAGTGACTGAGTCGTCTAAGGCTTTCTTCGGGCAAATCAGACATCAAAGGGGCTGCTGCGAGATAGGCAAATATTCTTCACGGCAGCGAACCTTTCCCACAATGCCTTGGGCGCTAGGTCAAGACAGAATCTCACAGCATTTTCGAATGGACATGGACCCAGTTTCTTCTCTTGAAACTATCGAAGTGTAGCATGGGCGACATCGAAGGTCAGTTGGAGTGGACGCAAAGAATGGCTCGCTGTCCATGTTGGATTAATCCTCAGGTAATCCATTGTTGTGAGCATTAATGAGCAGAGGGGCTGACTTGTTTTCTCCAAGTCGACAGATGTCCAAGTTGACCGAAATTCTCCAGTACTTGGGAACGGAGATAGGTCAAAGCGGCGTTGATCAATCCACCAAAATCAATGCCCTGGCAAATTTGTTGCAAGATCTGAGGCTGGAATCAACTACTAGATGCGTGGGAAAATCCCAAGCATCTTATGGTTGCGGCCATTATTTCTGGGGCTCTGGAACACCGACGCAAAAGTCTGTGTAAAGTCTGCTGCAGTCTCTAGTCCACAACATCTTTCGCTAAATCCCCGTCCGTAGTTTCTCGTGTCGGTACCTCACCATTGAAACTCGACCCAGGCAAGCAGCAGCTCTCTGCCGTATAGCCCATCATGTCATCATGGGCAATTGCATAGTTCTCAGCAACTTTGCGTGGCCTTACCACTGCAGCTAATCTTCCGGCTAAAATTATGCTTCTTTATTATTGGCTCGACGAATTTGAGGGCGATCATGTAGAACCTGGAGGGATTCTGCTCGAGGTCTCGAGATCGTCTCACATCAAACTCTGCATCTCCAGTAGGCCCTGGAATGTTTTGGAGGACGGCTTTAGACTAGATCCCGTGAAAAAGTTTCTTGTTTATAAACCTGCGTAATTCGACGTGGAAACTGTACCGCAGATCAGCCTCAAGCGTATATAAAGTAGACTGTCCGTACCATCAGCATGAGTGATGCAGAACGAAACGATCTCGTCAACTGAGAATCTAGTTTACCAACTAGGGTCATTCTTACGCTTTACTTTTCTTTACTTTTTTTTTCTTTTTCTTTTGTTTGTAGGAGTTACGGTTACCCCAGAGGGGTTGCCGGATACACAGGCCCCTATTCTATCCTTCTGTCGGTTTGGCATATCCTTCTCTCTGAACGAGACGAACGGGGCGAAAGTGGGTTTTCGGAGCTCGTCGATTACTTGACTGAAGCCATGCTCTGCAGCCATCTTTTATATCTGCTCATAGTCCATCTTGGACTTCCAAGTGCGCCAGTCTCAACATTTACCTTCGCGCCCATCTCAATCAAGATTAGCATAGATGAAATATGCCCGGAAACGGCGGCGAGGTAGATCGCAGTATGACCTATTCCATTCCGCTGGTTCCAGTCTGTCTCTCTACCAGGCTCTGCAAGAAGTATTATTGCATGTGATGGTAATTTCTCTAGCTGTAGGGAAAGCCGAAGGGACCTTATTGTCATTCCTGCTCGTCATAAACACTTTGGTAACATTAGCGGTCTCCGATATAACTTGGGCCAGGCACTCCACTAAAGCATAACGATTTTCTTCTTCCATCTGGTCAATAGCATTAAGCAATATCGTAATTGGATCCTCATTGGCGACCTCGATTATAAGATCCACGCACTCCTTTCTCATGAGTCTAGGGAGGTCTAGTCCCCTACGCCGTGCCAAATTTGATCGGCGCTCAAACTCGGAAGAGAGAAAGTCACGGACGCTATTGTGAGTTTTGTTAATTGCAAGTTGATGAAGAATACTCTGAAGAATGCCATCTGTAGATGACCGCTCTGGTTCTAAGTCGATTCTAAGGCAGTAGAAGTACGCAAATAGAGTAGAGTTATGATGTAAAGTAGTACCACGGAGAAAAGATATGTTTTGCCTAAGCCTATGATTCCGTGAAGCCAAAGAGCAGATGAGGAGCTGGCATCTCACCAGTCTCGGTAATTCTCGTGCTTTAGGAGCCATTAGCTAAAGTTCGGTGTCATCAACTGTGAAATAGTCTTATGGTAAGTGGAGAAAGGAGAAGTTAAGAGCCACAATACCATTTTAATGTGAATTTCTTCATCAAGCAGTGAATACTGTTGTTGGACTGATCTCTCAAGCGAAGTTGTTGTGCAATTCACACACGACTAAGCCAACGGATCGATGATTCGGTCAGATAAATGAAAGATGCTTGATTCTTCTAACTACCCGGGCTGAAAGGCTTCCTATTTATCTTGCCTAGATGCCGAAGGCCTTAGGAAGAGGCTGCATCCGGTCTCGACCCTCGCGACCTCATTGTCTCAGGCTATCTAGGCTACCTTACCTAGGTCCCGGGCAATCCCGTACAACAGAAGTACTGTACTCTCGAGGAAGCGCAGAACCTCGGTGTCTTGGAGTTAAGCCGGTTTCAAGATCTGATCTTCTTGTGACAAGATCTTCTGAATAGAATTCGCGTCACCCACCCAAAAAACGCTCCTTGCCAGTCAGACTGACTGTATTAGTTCTCCAGTCTTTCAATCTTGCTGCCGTAGTACATACAGGGTGTCGACTTCGAAAAGAAATCAATAGTCTGCGCCAGGTGAGTTAGGACCTCCAAGTGTGGCAGCAATTCAGAAGCGATGCGAGGAGGTTGATGTCTTGAACTTCGAGTCTTTGATGCTGAATGAAGAGCAGGAACGAGAACTCTCTCCCAAGGTCGAAGCGGAACGGCAGCATGAGCTACCACACCCTGCTGAACCCTTGCCTACTAACTCCACAAGCATCTTCTAAAATTCTGAGAAACTGGAAAAGCTCCAACTAGTTCTCAAGCCTTCCTCAACACATTCCAAATCCCTAAGAGTACCAGTGCATCCGAGTATTTCAACTTGGCTAAGTTTCCAGGTGAGATTCTAGTCACCTCCGACTACGCGAAGGCTAGAGTGCTAGAGGGCCCCCAACCCCGTGCCGACTCATACCAAAGACCGATTCAGTGTGTATTGACAAGCAGCGGAAGGGGTCAACGTAAAGAAAATTTTGTAATTATCAGTCCATAAGAAGCCCAAAACTAATGCTTTGGATGGAAATATTAACATACGTCTTCCTTTACGTCTACACCCTGCGGTTAAGTTAATCATTTCTACCGCTAGATGAACTAGGACTCTACACTGTCCCACAATTAGAAGCGGATTGGAAGTTTCCTCGCCATCTGAGGCTGCAGCTCGATCTCTTTCATTCCTTTGACTATCGAGAGACGTGCGAACTGCTGAGCCATGCGTGGAAGCCGGCTGAAGAAGGCACCACGGTTGAGGCTGACGGATTTACCCCACGAGAAGCGAATGATTCCAGATTCCAACTCAAGAAGAGCCCGGCAGCATTCTTGAAGGTACTAATGACAAGGTTACGCCGAGATAGTGAGAACATTAGCAAGACTTATTAGGGGAGAATTTTGAGCGAAGAAATATTGACGGAAGCAGATATAGTTGAGGGTGTTGATAAAATGTGAAAGAAAACTCGGAAACCGGTCGGCAGTGTGGGCAAGACTCGGGCACTTTGGACAATACACCTCATAACCTCGTCAGAGGCTAGTGAGAATATGGATGACAAGCATTTTATGATATGAAACCTCGTCAATCCTTGCTACATATTATACAAGCCAGATCATCGCACTATTCCACCCTTCTCACCTCGCATACTTCACCGATGATTATACAGATGTACCTTGTTTATATGTAACCCCACGAACTTGTCCAACCATACCCCTCTACCGTACGCAAACACCGCCAATATCAACATCCACCCCCAATGTAATTCGCCTCCCTCATCCCGGATTAAACATCCCACCTCTTTACCTCCCCCATGTAATAACATTAGTATATTTCTTTGCTCTTTGCGTCACACTATTTATTACGAGCTGTTGCTCATCAAGATTGAAACAGTTGTCTGTCGTTTCGCCATCACAGATTGGCCACAACGTCTTGTCCGACATTCTGCAAAACTGCCCGTCAGCAATGTTGGCAAAATCAGGGCCGACCGAGTTCTCGCTCTCGCAGAGATGCGCCGTAGTATGGTTCGAATTGTTGTCCATCACAAGCTGGTTATGAAAGCCGGAACCAATGGGGACAGTCTCGTTGCGAGCATTCAGGTGACGACGTGGGAATTTCGGCTTCTTCGATGGGGAGTAGGCCTGAGCGGTAACAGATCTCTTGGCTTTGCCTGGATTGTTGGGAACCCAGTAGGTGATGTCCCTGGGGTCCTGGTCAGTTCGAAGTTGGAAGGGAGGTCCGCTGTTACAGAAATAGTTGAGGTCTTTGCCTTCTGGCAGCTGACCAGACTCCTGGGGCACGAATTCGGGAAAATGGACTTGAAATCCTGTCTGAGGTGTATCTCCATTGGCATCGATCCACATGCAGTTGGGCTGGTGGTTTGTTCCTGCGATGTAAAGGTGGGAAAAATACCAGCTGGCACCGCATGCCTGGCCCCAATCGCCAATCCAGGCATACTCATTCCCATCCGGCCAAGTAATGGAAACATATGCAATGCAAATGGCATCATCATTGGCAGAAAAAAGAGCGTAAGTGGATTGTTGTCCATTATCGCCCTGATGGTAGACCTTGATGTCCTTGGTGGTGCCGTCGTCAATGTCGCCAGGGTCGGCCGATATACCAAGGAATTGGCCACCCTCATTAAAGAGTCGAACATCTGGTAGGTTACCACCAGCATTGGTGAGACCGCCGTTGGTGTCTAGGCCAACGCCAATCTTGACCACGGAGTTGGCCGTATCGGGTTCGGCGAAATTATCCATCCCAAACTGGAGAATTCCGAGAGCGGATCCGATCAGACCGATGATTTCGATAGCGGCAGCTGCCATAATGAATGAATATGAGATGAAAGAATAGATATTTGAATGATGAATGATAGACTGAAAGTAAAGAATGAAAATGACTAAATCAAAGCCAAAGAGTTAAGAAAAAGGAGAATTGTGCTGCAAATTTTCTGTCTTGTTGAAGAAGAGAGACTTTCTTCCGGGCTTGTCGGAGTCCTCTTTATAGGATGAATGAACCAAGAGTGCCAGAGCATCCGGTGGAACCAAGCTGATGATTGAAGAATATTTGAAATTAGCAGTGAATCCAATCTCCATGCTAGTCTCAGGTCGACCTATGCGGCTATACTGACTGAAGCCATAATTAGCCATAACCACAACCAATCTACCTGTATACCGTCTACCTGGTAGGCTCACCGACTGGATAGTGGATCCTCTGGCTGCCACATTACCCAGATCAGTGCAGAAACTGAGACTTCGCTTAGATTAGAGCGTCGATTGAGGTTGGGATGGCTGAGCAAATGTGGAAAGCCTCAAATTTAGTCGCGTCAGGTGTTGGTCAAGGTACTGGCCGGTGGTAGGCAATCCAATAGAGAGGACAGCCATGATGGGAAGTAGCCAGGCCACCCGGCCAATTGACGCTCAGCTGTATTCTGCATTGGGGGCGAAGATGGAAATGCTGAATATTTGTAGCGCCGCTTGTTTATATATTTGGGCTTTGCGGAGCGTTTAGTGCTGACTTCAGGAATATGAGAGGCCCATTGCCGCAAGGCTGACCAGGTTTAGACTAACAGATGAACTAAACGATCGGGTTGTTGAGCAGGCGCTTAAATCGGGCAGTGTCGCCGTCGAATCCGCGTCGACGTGCGGCCAAGCAGCCTATCCCCATCAATTCGTCTGGGGCTTTGTGGAGTCGGTTCGTGGCCGGCCGCCTCGACAAGGGTGGGCGCTTAAAACAACACGATGAGAGCGCGCGTGGTGAAACAAGCCATGCCAGCCAACCCGGTTCGAGCCTCTAGTGTCAAAGAAGGTTAAATCAAGCTTAATGAGCCTATCAAAACTCGAAAGCCTTGTGCCCTGGGAAATGGCCTCTTTGGCTTTTCTGGGGGGCACGTGTTAACTCTGAAGGATTTCCGTCTTTATTTCGCCCCCTCCCTTTCGCGTGATACCTCTCCGTTCATCCCCCATCTACTCATATCCGTGTTGATTGAGTCATTACAACCGATACCTTTAACATTTCACTTACCCAGATCCTGTTCTTATTGCCTGTATATCACCTACTTTTTCGTTTTATCTATTTTATTCTATTTTGGCGTTTGTTTTTAGTTTCCTTCCTCTTTCTTTTCGGTCTCTGTTGTATCAAACCCATTTATTCCTCTCATTTCCATCATGTTTGTTCAGCATCGAACCATTTTTTCAGTCGCAGTGGCTCAAGCCTTGATTGCCCAGGGCTCTATAGCCCAGTCTCTCGACAAGACTATTGTCGGTTGCGCAGACGTGGGTTGTCCAACCGTATCTGGTTCAACAGCAGCAGAGTGTCAACTTGTTGATAAAACCTTCGATATGATCGGGCTTGCGAGGGTTCCTGCTAAAGCAGATGCTCTGAATGGACTGTCTTGGGTTGAAGGCGTTGCTGTCGCAGACTCAAACAGTGGCAATCGCACGTTCGACAAAAGCTTCTATCTTGGCACACCACCCAGTATTAGTTTGAACGACACTGGTGCTTGTGCTCTCTTCTTTACACACGTTAGCGACCGTGTCAGGTTCGGAAAAAAGGGTGACGATGAATCGACTTCCCAAGGCACCTGCGAAGAGGCCATGTCCGATAAGTGCGTGTCGGCACTGATTTCGCGAGCTGAAGACCTTGATATAGACGGTATTTCAATTGAAGAGGCCTGCAAGAAGCTACAGGACGAGTTTGAAGACAATTTGGACTCTGAATGTGCTTCTTTTGCTGACGCGAGCAAGTGGGTTGGCCTCAAGTCTACAGGCAAGTTTAAACCCTCATACTGTTTAGCATCGTGGAAATTTTTCTGACATAATATTGACAGCTCTTTCTGGATCTGGAGGTGTCGAACCTATCTCCTCCAAAGATAATTCTTCTTCTAAGTGCTGGCCGATTGTTCCTAAACCGTACGATCTGTCATTTGTAAGGTCCTTCGAAACAAAGGTAAGACCATTCCAATAAATATTGACAGAAAGAAAGAAACCCTGACGAAACGAAGGGAGACTACCTCGTTGATACGATGTCGGACGAATATTTTAGCATCACTCCAATCCTCACCCTCTTCTTTCCTGGAGATTCTGATAATATTGTCTCTAAGGCGGAAGCCCAGATTACATGTATGAAGACAATTGACACGAGCGTTGCAAGTAATTCGACCGAGAGTTCCGGTAGCGACCATGGAAAAAATATAGGAGGAAGGTTGGCTCTTAGTGGCCGTGTGGTTATGGGTTTCGTTGTTACTACGTCTTTATTTCTCCTTGTTTAATATAACTGCCTTACTTTCTACTCAAAGAGTAAACTCAAAGCACTTATATTAGTAATACTTCGTAGATAAATTAAAATAGATACTCTTTACGCGCTTCAGAAATGTTCTTCCATAATTCAGACTGCTAAATGGTCACATAATCGTTTTCATTTGAGACTTTTACATTTTCCTTGAAAACGAGGTTGTCCTGCTGTTTGTGAATTACGATTACTGAATTCGATCTAGTCCCTTGTCCTGACTGCATGAGGTTTCCGTACCCTTCTCCCCTGTCTCCCTCCATTTCATTTTCTTCCCTATTCTTCACACTTTACGCATCGATAGGCTCCCTCCATGACTTCGCCTTTTGCCTACTCGGATTGACCAGAGGTAGTTGTGCCACAAGAGGAGGTGTCTGATGACACTTATCGTCCGCCATTGCCCCCAAAACCGATACATCTCACCCGGCCTAAGTCAAGATCCTCTAGCGGGCTGCGACAGAACTTACAATCCTCCTCTCAGGCCCAAGGACCGACGCCCTGTTGCGAATGTGCTCGTTCCATCAAGATGTGATGATTCGTTCTACGATGACTGTTAGCTAAAACAGCGACCCTATTTTGTTTGTGACTCCTGATCCTCTTTTCTCTCTATAATTGGACTTTTGCGGAAGCTTTCACTCCGAGCCCAGTCGAGTCCTTCGCTTTTTATTATTCTTCATTGTGCTGGTTACCTCCTCCATCACTGTGCTGCCCAGTCTTGATCTACTAGAATACTAATAGTGCCATAATAGCCCTGCAAAGTCGGTATCGATGGTCGCCAACATGAAAAGGTCGATGAGGGAGTTATTCGTGGGCTAAAGCAAATATTCGGCCAGCCCACACGCGAAGAGCAACACAAACGACATGGAGCAGACCTTAATACAACTCGGTTCGGGGTAATCAAGGAGGCCGGCCGACCGTTCCTGCACTACTCGAATCGACTTGTCGATATCCTGCATGAGAGCCAAGTGGGGGATTATTCTGAGAGATTCCCTCATCTTGTCTCCTTCGTCGACCAGACTGGTACGTTTTCTTGAGGGAGAAGTCAAGCTGATAACTTGTGACTGACCACTTGCAATACCCAGGAGCCGGCAAGAGTACCGTCATCAAGATGCTCATCAACCGCGAGCAGGCAAGCATGCGCAGTGAAGAGTTCTACAGACCTGACAATAATCCCACCGAACCCCTCCTCTCCATTAGCGGTTTCCCCAGAGAGCTCTGGTCGCAAGATGTTCTTTCGTTTCATGTTGAGGACGACCATGAGAGCGACAATGAACTAGCTTTAGGGCTTGAAGATGAGAAAACTTCGGAGGAATTGATGCATACGAACTCTGAACTACGCTTGACAAAGCCGCAGGAGAGGCGCTCAGGGGCATTTGAGCTTTGGACTAAGAGCCCTACACGCCATAAATCGATATGGAACCTCAGATCAAAAAGCGAAGGGGAGGTCCCCAAGGAGGGGAGAAGCAGCACAGAGATAACTCTGGCTAAAGTGCAAAGGCTAGCCTCAAGCTCGAGCTCGAGATCAACAGCGAGCAGTGGGGAGGCGCGTTTCTCAACCGAGACAAATGATCGACCGTTCAATAGTACACTTCATCCGGAAAACGTCGGTAAAGAGGATAACATAGAACTAGTAAGATATTACTAGGGGATAAGTTCCAATGGTTAGGTTTAAGCGACATAAACTTGCAAAGCTCTTCCGCGCTCCACATTAATCTCCAAGTGATGGACATGATATTTTATAAAATTCGCCGGCAAGGGCGTGGGAGAGAGCGATATGTACTTGAGTGAACAAGGTTCGGAAAAGCGAGTCGCTCCAGTTTCCCATATCCGATGACCTAGAGCGCCTCGCTATACTGAATCCGGTCGACGAGAGCGACACTTGTGGGGTGTCAGTTTCAAGGCTAAAAACCAGGCTCCCTCTCGCGACAAGGGTGTGCGGGCTATAAAATGTGCTCTTCCTCATTCATTATCTGGCCAAACCTTTTGCGAGCATCCTTGTCTCAGATTTACTGATACACGCTTCTAATTAGCATAATGCCTACCTCCACAGCTCAAGCCGGGTCTGATTGGCGGCCGAAAGCTATAATATTCGATCTTCTCACCGGGTTGCTGGATTCCTGGACGCTTTGGGACGCGTCAACACTATCGGGTACCCCATCTGAAGGACGACCATGGCGCCATCGTTATCTCGAAATCACTTTCAACTTACCAGGCGGATCCTACATACCGTATGAAGATTGCATTAAGCAGGCTGCGCGAGATGTTGGCCTACCTGACTCCGCCCCTGAAGCTCTGCTTCGCGATTGGGCTAACCTGCAAGCATGGTCGGACGTTGCAACTGTGCTGCCAGCATTGAGAAACAGAGGCTATAAGCTGGGCGTTGTGACGAATTGTTCAAAACACCATGGTCACATCGCAATCCGACGAGCGGAGGAGTGCACAAGTACAGGGAGCGGGCAGGAGTTCGCTTTTGATGCAACCATCACCGCCGAAGAGAGCGGATTCTATAAACCTGTCAAGCAAGCGTACAATGCTCTTCTGACAAAGATGGGGCTTGAGGCGAGTGATGTCTTGTTCGTTGCTGGAAGCGCCGGAGATGTTCAGGGTGCGACGAATGCTGGCATGCACGTTGTTTGGCATAACAAGGCTGGATTGCCAGGGAAAGGCGAGGCAGTTCCTATGACGGAGTCTAGTACGCTATATGGTGCATTAAAAATCTTTCTGTAAAACACTGGACTCGGGGCAGGTAGATATAAATACCATTATCCACTTGTATCGATCTAGCCAATCTCTAACCAGCAAATCAAGGCTATAGGCTGTCCCTGGGGCTGTCCAGCATGCAGGGCCTAGCCTTATTCAGCAATCATTACCCGTCACTGATATTCGATTTGGTCTTTCATGGACAATAGACTCATCGCCCAGGGATTTACACCTGGTATCCCTTGGTGATTGCCAGAGTGATATTATACACGGCATTATCTAACTTACTTTTCCCTCACCCAGCCATAATATTCAACACTAGTTATTTTGCCAAACCGTTTTTCACGAAGTTGTCTTATAATTATGCGCTTCCTTTGACTCTGCGGTTCTCAATGCCGCAGCAGGACTTGGTATGGCTGGTAGTCTGTCTGTGGAGAAGGATAGAGGAGTAAAAATAAGCCCAGCAGGTAAATAAGTACCAGATATCAATATCCATACCAACGTAGCCAAGTAAACCTAATCAAGTATCAATTGTATTACCACATTCGCAGCTAACCTTGGCTTCCTTGTGGACGGCCCTCCGCCTCTTCGAGCTGCTCTTGTAACTGCACAAGCAACGCCATAAGTGTCTTCGTAAATGTCCACGTTTCCGGCTCCCCCCCTTTAACCCAACCTTGTACAGGCAACGAATCAGTCACTCTATCCATATAAATCGCTAGCCATGATGCTACCCAGGAGGCAATCGTTTTGTCCTCAACAATGCCAACCTGACCAATGACTATGATAGCCTCCACGAACTCATCAGGCCCCATGTTGCGATTGCGCAAACGATTGATTGCCACAGAGCAAGCAGCATCAGCCCTATGACATCTACTCTTAGCATTTGTACACATATTATGCCAAACACTTCCATTACCTGATAGACTTCGCCAACTTATACATCCTCAAAAGGAACGCAGCATTTTCACGGCCAGTTAGTAGACTATTGGTACTATCGACACCGAAAGAAGTTTCTCCAAGGAGTTGAAAGACAACTCTAACAATTTCCGGGGCACAACCACGAAAATGAATGCAGCCGCTCTTTATCAACGACTGCGGAACTTGCTCAGGATTCTGGAGCCAATCTTCCAGGATAGGCGATTTGTTTAAAATAGACAACGGCACATATACCGGAATTGCGTCCTCGCCAGCGAGGAGACAAACCATTTGTTCGGTGCGCGCCCATGTCTGGGACATTGTTGTTTCTGTACTTCTCCCTGGTGGATTATTGGAAAGAGTCGGTTCTGGGGATTCGGGGAACGGCTTCGGTCAGCTTCCATTCAAACCAACAAACAGGTGGCGTGAGCGAACTATTAAAACATAGGGTGCCAGTGGCATCAAAAAGATCGACACTGAACATTGCCAATTTAGTATTTTTCAGGGTTGCAATCATGTTGGTTGACAAGCGACACAACCAACATGGTGGTGTGGATCCGGTAAGCCGAGGTATTCTGCCCAGACCTGCCTATCGTGGAGTAGATTTGTGTGCGTAGAGGTGTGTGTCAAGGGGACGATGAACTGATGCAAGGTTCCAACCGATGCGACAGGTCGCCGAGAACATCGCCATGTCAACAGCAAGCCGCTCTGCTAAGCTTCTACGTTTTGTCTTGTAGAGCAGGTCTTGTTGCATAATGGAGACGTATGGTGTTGAGATTTACCTTCATTCCACTACTTGCTTACGGGTGCCTCCAATTCTTCCGTGTTACAATTACTCCGAGACAGTTATGCTCTAAAGAATGAGACAGGTAGAGAGAGGGCATTCCAAACCTGGTATCTCACGATAGTTTCGTTCTTTTCAAGTCCCTAAGTAAAGCTGAGACATCCCTACCTTAGTAGCAAAATCAATCTCGTCGATCTCTGACTTGGCCAGGATTTTGATATAACGATCCACTTTCTCTCAGCTGAAATATCGACCCTGGAATTCTGTGGCACGCACGTGGTTTCTGCAGGTCACAGGCACAAACGATCGGATAGGGAAACTCGGCCCGCCAACCGTGGCGGCGACCCAAAATCGAAAGACAAGAGATGGGCAGAATTTGCTTGTACCAACCCAAGTTTGTTCACTATATCCTTGAAGCATCAGATTAGATCTGTTCACTCTACCGATCTACAAGGTCGGGCACCGCAGACTCGATCAAACCATTTGAACCTATTAAATTTCGAGGATCATAGCGCTATTACCTGGTAAATCTCACCATGAATGCCCCGCTTGAAAAATGAATCATGTTAAAAGCAACGCTGCCTCAATAGTATCCTGGATAAACTCACTTCTAACGTATATAAATGTTAGTAGAGCTGAAGCTGTTGTTCTTATCAACCGTCACGGCGAGCTATCCCCTCAATCTTTAAACTCCAGACACAAGCCAAAGTCACTGCTACGGATGTCAAGTTAGTATAGAGCAGATGAATTCACAGTAGAAAGGTCTGACCGGTCCAGGTAGAGAAAACTTTTGTTTAAACTTAACTTTTTTGTTCTATGAACTAACTTGGAATAATTTTAAAGCATAAGATCAAATTTCAAATTAATTAACAGAATAATTACATCAAAATAGAATTACCCATATCGGATCACTCTTAGAACAAAAAGGGCTCGTTAAAAACCTCACCGGAAACCGCCATCGGTGAAGGATGAGAACTAAGAGAGGGTTGCCAACAATCGAAGGGAGTTGAAGGCCTCGAAAGTAGCGAAGGGTTAATTGTCTCTCTGTTGTCGTAGGAATTGCAATCCATCACTGTTTGGTACATGTCCGTGAACCAAGGGTTCCGGCAATCCAGCATCGTTTTCGATAAAGTATTGGCAAATCCTGCACCGAAATAAGTATATGTCCCTATATCCTAAAGCAATGACAATGAACAAACCTAGTAGAGAATAGAGGACGATAAGCCAGTCCGCTCCGTACTCCAGTTCTTGCCGGGAAAATATATCTCGAAGCCGATTGTCCAAAAGCTTACTCGCATGTAGCTCCTGTAACCCGAAGCAGTGGAATGCTGAGCGATTGCTTAGAAACCTTTCTACGAGAAGTTTCCACTTGTCAACACGATCCTGAGTTGGCGTTGAAGCATAGTCAGGGCTACGGAGGGCGTCCAGGTGCATCTTCAGAGTTGTGTAATCCTTGAGAAGCACCTTGCCGTCAAAGCCCCGGTCGTCCAATTCCCTGAATCCCGCTGGCATGAGTGACTTGAGGTCTGAATACAGCTCATGACTGAATACGGTAATTTTCAGCCGTTGTGGGGACACTGACACCTCAAAGACAGTACTTGGTGGTTTCTGCTCCTGGTCTTGGTCACATGTACATAGCTTGTATTCCTCCGGGAGAGTTGAACGATCCTTCAAGATGTGACTATACTGGGAGAAGCTCCTATCAGGTTCATCAAGTAGCAGACTCTTGCCATTTTCTCGGTTCAAGACAGACTCCGAGCGAATTTCTTCGAGGCGAAATGTCTTCGGGAGGCGACGTAAACAAAATTCTCGTCCTGCACATGTACTGATCCTGGAGCTGGATTCAGATTCACGAATATCATCTCGCTTTTTTGAGCAAGAAGGCGAGCCATATCCAGGGTCATTCGGAGAAAATTTGCAAATACCCCCGTCTAGGGTTTGTGGGGTACACTCTGTGGACGTTGCTGCGTCACGGTCGCTATCTGAAATTGAATCGCTTTGTGAGAAATGAGGATACTCTAACAGGCCGTCAGCTCGAATGCACCACTTATGTAGTATTGACCAAGAAGATTACCTAGCAGGTCTCGGATCTCAGAGATGTTGGTTGTTTGCCGTTTTGCAAAAGGTGTGATATTTCCACCTTCAGCTGCTGGGGTGGCAGTGTATTTTTCGCCTTCGCTGTCTCTACGTCGTTTCTTAATCGCAATTTCATTCAAATTCTCGTCGCAGCGTTTCGCGGTCTTGTCGCAGCGTATCGAAGTCTTGCGCATTCCCCACGTCTCTAATTTTTGGAAAAGCCGACGACGGCTAAACAATATGTGAGCAGTGATGCGACAGCGAATGACTTGCAGAGATGGTACCATGTTTTGAAGCCAAAGTCTCTCTCTAGAATCCCAATGACTACTTCAGCACTTCTGCCCTCGATGATGTAGAGCTGTTCAACGACTCGCTTCTGGGTCTCCCAATCGGCTTCTGTGTGATGGTGGCGGCGCTGTTTCGCAACGCTAATGCTTGGGTGGATAAGCGCCGGTACGGTTGGCTTCGGGGCGAGCGGTCGCAATTGGGACATGATTCCTTAATCCCGTCACCACATATGAAGCAGATGAATGACGAGCGTCTTGTGTCACCCCCAGATCAGGGTCGTTACAAGTAATACCGACTGAATCTGTTGAGGCAACCGTAGGCAGGCCTTGGCATTAGCATTGAGCGAGGCGCAGAATAACTCCCAACACCTGAGTGCATAAAACGTGACCAACGAATCAAAACAGGGTGCATTAGTTTGCGCGAGCCAATAGAGTGAAAATGCACTTGAATTACGTCAGCGCAATCCTAACCAGAGAGAATAACGCAAAAATGCGTTTTTAATATCTCAGCGCGACGAATGACATGACGACCCGATGGTGCATTAACGTTAGGACCTCGCCCGGCTGAGTCAACTCGAGTGATAAGCCAGAATTGGCTACCAACACAATTCCGCGAATACCAGGGCCTAATATGAGTGCAGTAGTTGACGACTCATATCTTTTCTCAACTCAGACCAGCATAAGGCGGGGGCCTAGGCCGGCAGGGTCTGTTGTGGTCCGAAGTAGCCAACGAATTCAATCATAAAGGTGCATAAGCCTTACCAGAGCTCGACCATTGTAAAATTCGGGCACCTACCGTAGCAGCTCAGCCCAGCCCATCTCCATTTCAACTTGGCCGGGATGAGTGAGCTTTTTGTCAAATCAGCTGGCTGGAAAGAGCCACTGCACTATCGTATCTCGTCGTTCTATTCAAGTGAATGACAATGCAGCGCAGTCGTTCCAAGAGAAGTATAAGTAGATGAAGAAGTTAATAATTGGCCAAAACATACGAAAGTGTTTTTAAATATAAGTATTCATTGTTCCTCTTCATTCTTCGATCAAGATTTCTCCTTCAAGATTTCGTGGCTCGTAAAATTCTCAATCGAATTTGTGTAAACCTGAATATTCTGTTTTATCGCTTTCTCAAATATCTCCCCTCTATTAAAAATTACGGCTATAATCGAGTTGATTTGGCATCCGAGGACCTTTTGGCCAGTCTCGATAGCTTCAGAGGGTCGACCAAAACTTACCCATTTGTTTCATATTGCTCTTCATGGCTCAAGAAACGGCTCCAGGTGCCTCCAGTAACTCTGGGGCTCGGACGTAAGACATGAAATTCCTCTTCCTCCTAGCACCTCTGCTAATCGAGCCGTCCAGCCATGATTGCGTTGAGATTATTGGCGTTGGAAGTTGGGTGAATACCCGGGATTTAAAAGAGGAAATGGCCAAGAAGACCAACACGAAACCAAGATGGGAAGACAGCATCAAGCAACAATCTCTCGTGAAGGAAATCGTACCGAACGAAGGTCCCACAGCAAGGTGGCTGAATGAAGGAAAGAAGGAAGGCCCGTGGACTGATTTGGAATAGAAGACACGGTGGTAGATGTTGTTGAAACCATGCCCAGAGGCTGTCCACAATTCAAATTTATACGCAACTAGGCCCGTACTGAAGTGTTGCTTATTTCCAGTCCTCAACCTCAGCCAATATCATGACGAATAAAAGGGAATCGTTACACAAAACCAGCCCCGATAGCTGGTGGGCAGAAATATCGCGAAAAAGCGAGCGACAAGTCGCGTGTACTAATTGGGTCATCCAAGAGTGATTGATCGTGTCAATTGTCAAATAAACAAATTACAACTAGAATGAGATAAACCAACTGATAAAATTGAAAAGAAAGAGCATCACTATGCCGGTTGTACCGGCAGTAATAGAAGAGGGAGGAAAATAATATTGATGATGATTCTACTGATTTGTTGGTTTAACTTTCATGAGCTCTGTATATGCTGGTTCAAGTTTAGCAAGACAGATCAAATCATCCAAAGACTTGCCTAGTCTAATTAGACACATCTCCGAAGAGAAATTTTCTAATTAAAATCACTATCTCAAACCTTTCTACCAATTCCTCTAATTTATCCATTCATGAAAATCCATCCACAAAATCTACAAAAGAAATGTTGTACACATTCTACCATTGGTTATAAGTTAAGGAAGGTTCGTCTTTGATCCCATATTATACTATCTCCCTTTTATTTCCAATCCACTTCGCTCGTCGGCAGCTAAATGGGGCAAGGCGTAATGGTAGGGCTCTTCAAAACTTCTCGGTGAAGATCCTGCCAGTAACGAACACCAAGAAAAAGAAAGGTAAGGGCCGTGATATATTCCGGTAGTAAGCACATCAAAGCGAAGGCCACGGCCGATCCATAAAGGGGACTCCAGATTGTAGAGAGCTGATCCGCCGTGAATGCATAGAGCAACCCATAAACAGTACGAAGGAGTAGCGCTGGCATACACGCTAGAGTAAGTCTGATATACTGCCCGTACAGGTTAGGTCCGCCAATCAGTTCAGGATCGCGCATACTCACAATGAATCTCTCAGCGGCAATACAATGTCTCTGGGTAAAGAGATGAATCAACTCGACAGTCATCAGGATGACTACAGCGGCAAGAGTAACATAGCCAGCTTCGGATAGAGACCTCGCTACTTTGGCATACTTTTCAGAGCCACTGAGACCTCCGCCAGTTGCCAGGAGGATGATGGCAGCGACAGTTGCACTTCGGATGAGTTTGAGAAGCACATGGGCGCGCTGGTTCTTAGCCGTGCTCAATTTTAAGCTATAATATTAGCACATAAGTTGGGCAATGCTGCTGGCATGAAAACTTACATCAGACGGATAAACCCGACAGTAGCTATCAAGAGCGGGATGAGACCAATGTTGAGAAGGACGGTAGTGGCAATGATCAACCCAATATTGCTTGGGTTAGACTCTTGGACAATTGTTACAATCCCCCCTCCGAATCGTACTTAGACAAGGCCGCTGATCAGTCGTGGTAATATAAACGGGTAGTGGGCCACTTACAGAGAGAGAATGTAACAAGAGGGAAACATACCATGCGAAGTCCATGGTTCCAAATACGAACGAGATTGAAAAATGCAATCGGAAGGACAGGAAAGTAAAACACGACTTGCGCGATTCCAGCAGAGGTATGCGAGTTTAACATTTTCCACGGTAGATGAGAAAAGATCCAAAATTCAAAGTGATGGTGTTACGCGAGCGTTTGATTGGGAATCAGAAACTCGCACGCGGAAGATTGGTTTTTTATAATGCTTTGACAGGAAAAAAGCGACACAGCCTGCCGCTTCTATCACGGCCATTTCATTATACATAGCCATCGAGGGCCGCGAATTGATGCCAAAAGAGGAGTAGTGTGACTAACATAGTGTTTTATCGGTCTTGTTGCCAATTCAGCTTGAGTCACATGATCGGTTCCCGGCACATCGAGTATTTGGCTGAGCCACACGATGAGCTAGCTCTCGCAGATTGGCGCTCGAGTAGGCTTAGCCTTTGGGTCTTGTCTCCCAAGATGGGAGGCGATTGGCCACAACGGCGGCTCAGAGGTGGATCAACTAACTTGCAAGCCTGCTCGGCAAAGACAGGGCTTCGTGCAACGAGCTAAGATGACTCCATCTCATGCTGGGATGCAAAATAGCCAATTCACAGAACAAACCCTGAATCTGACGGCAAGTCGCAGTTCTTCTTCTCTCATTCTCATACGTTTCTACTCGCGATCCTGGTTGGTCCGGATGCTCGGCAAGACCAACCCGAAAGCAGAACCATCTCCACCATGGTAGGGGTCGCAGGGCGTTCAAAGGCATGCCACACATGCAAAGAAAGGAAAATTAGAGTTGGTTGCCTCTCATCATCCTCAGTCTCCAGCATTCGTCTAATTCAATAGTGCGACGGCGAGAAACCCGCCTGCATAAACTGCCGTAAGTCGGGTCGTTCATGCGCAGGATATCGGAGAAAGCAGGCCTTTATTCTATCTCAATATACAAAGACGACCATTACCGAGTCAGCCCAGGGAATGTTGCAGCCCGCTTACGAATCCGGAGCTGCTCCTTTATTGTTATCACGTTGGAGAAGAGACCAACTGACGAGAGTCTCGTCCCCAACACCAAGGCCACATTCGTACATATCTTCCTCTGTGTCTCTTCGCAACGTTTCTAGAGATCAGTTTCTGGCCCTCTACCTCGACGATCAGAATCCACCGACTGCCCTTGACCAAGCTCACATTGGTAACCATCGCAAATGGCTTCTCCATCTAGCCAGTATCTCATCCTTATCTCCAGCCCTCGAACATGCAATCTTGGCTCTTTGCACGGCAAAACTTGGGTCAAAAGGCAGGCACGAAACTCTTATCCGTCAAAGCCTGCCACTGTACACAAGAGGTCTGCGGGAACTCCAGCGCGCTATTGACAACCCCATTTCCCGGTATGATAATCAAACTGTTACCGCTTGTGTAATGCTCGGCATGTACGAATTCTCCGAGTGTCCCGGTCGAACAATTAGTGCATATATGAAGCACTACCTTGGGGCTATGGCAATTCTACGAATGAGAGGACCGGAACAGCATATTGGGGGACTAGCGCACGATATTTTCCAAGTGCTCAGGATGCATGCTGTGAGTTTTCAGAACTCTTACAAGCCTTCTTTGAGTCACAACCCTAACTAATTTTCAGATCTTTCACGGTCTAAGACAACGCCAAGTAACGTTACTAGGTCAACCTGAGTGGATGGAAAAGCCGTGGGCTTCCAAACCCAAAGATCTTCACGACCTCCTTTTAGATATATTTCTTCAAGTTCCAGGCGTCATGGCCAGAATGGACGCATTGCTCTCCGTGCCATATCCCCAAGATGCCTTCACTGGCACCTTAAATCTACTTCACTCTACCCTAGCACTCGACAGGAAGCTTAATGATTGGTTTTCGACCTATCAGACTACAACGGGTTGCTTATACTGGCCCGAATTGTCAAAATTGGCTAGTCAAACCGACAGTGCTGAGCAGGGCAAAACATTTCCTGTGTCGTTTCAATTTCCCTCCTACGCTGTGGCCGAAACCATGGTCTTATATTGGACTGTACAAGTTCTCCTCCATTCACAAATTTGCGCTCTACACCTAAGATTATCTTCCCTTGGGAATACAATAACGTCATCAAGAAATGAGAGTCCTAGCCCGCTCAGTCTGAAAGGTACAGAGCATGCTCAAGACACAAATAAATGCGAACGGCGGCCTTTCTCTGGTACATGTGTAGTTCCATTGGGCCATCAGGCAGAATGGCCACAAACCTCAGCTCGCTATATCTGCCAATCTGCAGAATATTTCTTTGACGACCAGTTCCAGAATATTGGACCTGGTACTCTATTGTCGCCATTAGTGGTGGTGAGGGCTTGTCTATTGTATATATCAAGGGACTGGGCCCGGGAATTGTGTTGGATTGATGAGATGATTCGTCGTATCCAGGGTATGGGTGCGAATTTGGCTGAGCATATCCAGTAACACATTAATCTTAGAATATCTAGCATAAGAAAAGGATTTTGACTTGTGATTCAATCACTTTCTATGGATGACCTTTTAGACTCTAAGTATTCAATGAGTGGTTGAATGACGAAATTCCTAATAACAGTGGCGTCCAGCTCAATCGGCCTGGAATAATTTATCTAAAGTTGAAGCTGCTCGAATAAGCTCTTCATCCTCGAAAGGACGTCCGACAATCTGGATAGTCGACGGCTGGTTGGAGAACAGATTCGGATCGTCTGTCAATAATGATTCATTAGTATTCATGGCTTTATAGCTCAAGATCGGCTGCTTTTTCTTACATAGATCATAGTTGGGCTTGTCAAAGGGATTTGATTCCAATGGTTGATAGTTTGAATCCCTGGGATCCTGCTGAGCATTGATCTCGAAATTAGGGATTGGTAGGATGACAGAAGGATAGTCAAGGAGGTTAAACATTGAAGTATATCCCCAGTAGATATTAAAGTTATGAGGAATGCCCACCGACGGAGCTGGAGGGCAAATAAGTGCATCGATGGGGCGGTTCGTGGTGGTACTACGAAGTGTGTCATTCCATGAAGCTAGGAACTTTTCCTTGAAGGCTCTAGTTTTGACGTTCAACTTTCGTTGAGTTAAAGAGGTTAGCATCATTTTAACTACAGTATGACGAAAACATACTTGCAATGTTTCTGCAGCAGAGAGTTCTCTTGTGTTGTAAACCTTCAGCAGATGCGCAAAGGTTGGTAGGAGAGGTTCTCCGGAAGCTTCAATGGTAGCTAGAGTCTGGCCAGCCCCCGACGGGTAATAGATGTCGAACTGGGTTCTCTCTCTTAGTGACGCCGTTTCATTTTTTAAACAAGACTCTTACCGTGGTTTGAGACGCCTCCCAGCAGTCAAACGGCGGATGAAATTCAATGACTATAAATATAAGTTAGCATTTATGAGATATTAACAACCATGTAATCTGAAAACTCGCCCTCGTGTCCGGCCTTCTCGAGCGTTTGTTTGGCATGTTCCAAAGCTCGGAGTATCGGTGGATGAGGCATAACCACCCCATCCCACTTCATAATTCCAACGGCGAGTTTGCCATCTATGGCATCTAAGTTCCTCCAGGGAACAGGTGCGCAAGTAACGTCGTGTTTATTGTGCGGGTGCCCATTAATGATCTTCGTGAGTAACTCGAGGTCACTTATAGAGTGACAGATGGGTCCACAAGACAATTGGATCGATATCTGCCCCGTGTTGATGTTGTCCATGCCGCCCTTCGGTACGCGATCTGCTGTTGGTCGAATGGCATAGAGTCCATTTAATGCAGCTGGGACACGGATAGATCCTCCCATGTCGGTAGAGGGTGTAATGGGACAACCCCTCATAGCCACCAGAACCGCATCTCCTCCAGAACTGCCACCAGCGCTCAAGTCTATATTGAATGGATTCACAGTACGACCCCAGAGATTGCTGACTGTCTCTAAAGCCATCCCCGTCTGAGGCATGGTTGTCTTGCAGAAAAACACTGCACCCGCGGCGCGTAACGTCTCAACGAGCGCGGAGTCATGGTCAGGGACGAAATCCCTCCTAGAAACATAGCCCGTTGTTGTGGGATAGCCTTTAACAAAATGGAAGTCCTGTTCACTTCCGTGTGAGCACACCAAAGTCAGCATCAAGCGTACACATCATATTTCCATACCTTCAAAGCAATAGGAATCCCGTGTAATGGGCCTTTCAGTTTACCGCCTTTGTCAAGAATCTCGTCGAGCTCTTTTGCTTGTCTGAGGCCATCTTCAAAGAACCAATCGGTCAGACAATTGACCTATATTTTAAGTTAGCCAATCCCATTGATCTTGAAGGTTTGAGTTACCAGTTGATGAGCAATAGCAGTACGGGCTGCGAAAGCCTCCAAGACTTGCACTGCTTTTAGCTCGCGAGCTTCAAGACGTGTCACTATCTCCACTGCTGTGAGTTCAGTTATCTTGAGCTGGACATCAGTCAGAATGCCACATGTATAAGGCACTCTCCTGACGTCCTTTAACGAGCTGTATTTCTGAACATCCAGTCGCCAGCGGTCCGGAATGGACTGCGACAATCTGGTCTGAGATTCTTGAGCGATGGTTTTCCAAGACATTTCGGTGACCACAAAAATGAAATTTCTCAAGACTATGTCCAAGGCACGATAAAATCAAGTCTTATGCTGGTGAGGTGAGCAGAGGATGGCTAGGCAGTCATATGCGTCACACCAGAAAACGGTTTGCCCAGCCACGCAATACTAGACATAGCTTTCTATATATAAGGGTCGGATGATGGGCGTCGTACGAAGTGGACCGAGGCGCTAGAATAGCGCTGGGGTGCGTCATGCCCATGTGAGAATGCGATAACGTCAGGAAAGGTTCGGTTTAGCTCCTTGTGACGAATTCGACTGATCAATACCCTGTGCTTTTCGGAGTTCGAGTCAGTCTAGTTCCCGATGGCCACAGTATGGGGCAGCTAGTTCATAGTGTGCTGGCATCCCGCGCCTTACCTTGCACTGGCACTCCGCCGAAAACACGCTCAACATCGGATTACCTTGCCAACATCCATCACATTAATAATTGTTCAAAGTATTATAAATCTTGTACTACATTGAAAATACCTCACTGAATTAATAATGCCTTATGACTAATATAATGAGGGAAATATGCCATTGTGACATCAGGGTTTGATTCAAGTGACTACACGAACCGTTTGTGCGGCTAATATACATAGCCAAGGTTCCCAGTTACTGTGCTTTTACTAACTCCTCTACCCCTACAGTCTACGAGATCGCAACCATGGTACAAGAAATTATTGATAACATTGCCGCCAAAGGCATCTCCTACTACACACCAGCCCAGGATCCTCCAGCTGGTACCCAACTTGACGGATCAGCCAAACTGTTCACCCCTATCACCATCCGAGGCACAACGTTTCCAAATCGTCTATTCCTTTCCCCCCTCTGTCAATACTCGGCTAGGGATGGCTACGCCACTGATTGGCACCTGACGCACTTGGGTGGTATTATCCAGCGTGGTCCAGGGCTTGCCATCATGGAGTCTACTGCCGTGCAGCGTATCGGCCGCATCACGCCGCAGGATCTTGGTCTCTGGGAAGATTGCCAAATCGAACCATTGAAGCGCATTACAGAATTTGCGCATGGCCAAAACCAGAAGGTTGCCATTCAACTCTCTCACGCAGGTCGCAAGGCCAGTTGCGTTTCCCCATGGCTAAGCGGCAACGCTGTGGCTGTCAAGGAGGTCGGTGGGTGGCCGGATGAGATCGTTGCTCCATCAGCAGTCGCCCAGGAAGAGACAATAAACCCTGTCCCCAAGGCCCTAACTCTTGAGGATATTCAAGAGTTGAAAGCTGCATTTGTGGAGGCTGCTAAAAGGGCCGTCAAGGCTGGTTTTGACGCCATTGAGCTCCACTCAGCCCATGGGTATCTGCTGCACCAGTTCCTAAGTCCCATTAGCAATCAGAGAACGGATGCATATGGAGGTAGCTTCGAAAATAGAACCAGGCTCCATCTGGAACTTGCTGAGCTTATTCGGGCTGCCATCCCCGAAACCATGCCTCTGTTTGTACGATTTAGTGCGACGGATTGGTTCGAGTTTGACTCTAACTTGAAGGCCGAATTTCCTGAGAGCTGGACTGTTGCTCAGTCAATTCGGTTCGCCTCGCTTTTGGCTGACCATGGTGTCGACTTGGTGGATGTTAGTTCAGGTGGCATCCACGCCAAGTCCGCAATCGCCATCCGGCCGGGCCCTGCCTATCAGGTTCATTTCGCCCAGGAAATTAAGAGGGCCGTGGGTGACAAGCTTCTCGTGTCGGCTGTTGGGGGAATCAAGACAGGCGCTCTGGCTGAGGACACACTGCAGTCTGGTATTGACGCAGTCATGGCTGGACGTTGGTTCCAGCAGAACCCTGGCTTAGTTGGTGCGTTCGCTAGGGAGCTTGGCGTGAAGGTGAAGATGGCCCACCAGATTGACTGGAGCTTTGTGGGCCGTGGAAACAAGGGAAAGAATTAGGCATCGTCAGTTGGCTGTAATGTACATTATAGATGCTTCTACCTGCCGTGGTAAGACTGGAGGCGGTCTTAGTGCAGCATGGAGAGGTAGAGTCCATAACCTTTACAACACACTTGCTTATTCTCATAATGTTTAAGATGCCTTTAGCATAAGTGAAAACCTACACTTCAATATCTCTACATTTCTCAGGAGATTTATAATTATGTCCAGTTGAATTATTGGTAAGACACATTTATTAAACCCGGTCCCGTACATTTAGGCGTCCGCAAGACTCAGAATAGGGAACTAGGGCATGTCATGACGATCAAAGTATTTTCGCTATTATATCCCATTTGGTGAGATAAAAGCCCATGCGGAGAATCGCGATTAGACCCCATTGGCTCTAGTGATGATCTCGCTTCTTGAGATAACTACTTACTCCGTACGGAGTACCTGTAGCTTGGATCCCATGCGGAGACTCGTAATTAGTCCTCATTGGCTCTACGTTCTCCCCGACCCGTACACGCATTTGTCAGAAACTGCATGGGCTTGGGATCCTCATCTATTGCGAGTAGCGCAAACCCAAAACGTGGAAATCAAGACGCTATCACAATTTGGGTTTATCTCCAACACGGACGAATAGCATTTATTTGCGAAACCCACCGTCATTATCAGACCCCCAGGCCAAGATCTCCATGTAGAAACGGTATCGCGGGGAAAACAAAACACCAAGGCCGGCGTAGTGTGTTATCTTTTCAACGAGTATATATTATAAGATTTCTACGAGTCCAATGGTAGAACATGTAATTCGAACTTTCTTCACAACCACCCACCGCCAATAACACATTGTTCACTCTTAAGCTTTACCCAGACGAATTTCTGCTCTAGAAAACATGTCGGACATAGATTCCGTCCCAGGTACGGTTCATCTCGTCGACGTGAATCACAATTTGCACGCCCGTCACGCCAGTAGCAATGGGGACATCATTTTGAACCCAACGCCCTCTCATGACCCGAATGATCCCTTGAATTGGGCCCCTCGGCGGAAGTTACTGTCCCTGCTCTGTCAAAACCTGTAAGTCGATTGAGCGATGAACATAAGATATTACACAAAATGCATCCAAACTCACGCGTTAAAGATTTACCTGGTTTACAGGAATAGCAGTCTCTACAGTATACTCGGTACTCGTACCGCTTTCTGAGGCCACTGGGATCTCTATCTCAACCCTCAATGAGGGAAGTGGATATATGTACCTGTTCTTAGGATGGGGTTTGCTATTCTGGCAACCTTTTTCTTTACGATATGGCAAGCGTCTCTCATATCTTCTTTCTGTGCTCGGGGCCATTGTGAGTAGTTATTACATTTCATGGTAAATTTATCTAACTGTTCAATCTTCAGGGAACAAGCATTTGGGGGTAAGTCTCACCACCAACGAAATGGCGGCTAGGTATGCTTTTAAGTCAACTTGGCAGCGGGCTAACTTTTTATCTATGCAGTGCATATGTGAAAAGTGACGGCGAATGGATTGCCAAGTGCATTCTACAGGGCTTCTTCATCTCGCCAATCGAAGCCCTCCCCGAGATCTCTGTCACCGATATTGTAAGTGCTATATCCTCTGACGCGATTTGCAGTTTGTTGCGGTGCCTTTGTTTCCATAGGTATAGGTGGTTTCTGAAGGTCGCACTGACAGGAATATTAGTATTTCACCCACGAACGCGGTACATATATGGGAGTATACGCGCTTGCGTTAGCTGGGAGCAACTATTTCGCGCCAGTTATCTGTGGTTTTATCGCAGAATACCAGGGATGGGGATGGGTGTTTTATTGGCCAGCGATTTTTCTTGGTGCTGTTTTCGTTTTTCTCTTTCTTTTCATGGAGGAGACAAACTACCACCGCGTGCATCCTGAACAGAGACCCCACGCAGACTCCATTACCACCAAGCCCCGAAACGGAGAGAAAGATGACGTTCCTCCAATATGTCCAACTTCGGTTGAAAATGGCGAAGTTTACGCAGCACCAAAAACGTTTCTTCAGAAGCTATCAGTCTGGCACCCATCTCCTGGCCAGCATATGCTGCAACGTGCAGTTAGAGCACTAACATTTCTGTCGTGGCCGGTTATTTTCTACGCCGGCTTCTCTTACGGTTCTTACCTTATCTGGTTTAACGTCCTTAACGCTACCGCATCTCTTATTCTCTCCAACGAACCTTACAACTTCAAACCCTCCATGGTCGGACTCAGCTACCTATCATGTTGTGTTGGCGTTATTGTGGGATCCTTGACGTCTGGTAGATTGAGCGACTGGCTGACCATCAAGCTCGCCCGTCGAAACAACGGCATTATGGAGGCAGAGCATCGCCTGTGGCCTTTTATTCTATGCGTAGTCATAGTTCCAGGCTCCTTAATTCTTTGGGGTGTCGGTGCTCAACACGGGGTTCACTGGTTTGGCCTCGCCGTCGCCATGGGTTGCCTCGCGTTCACGATGACAATGGGTGTCACTCTTAGCGTGAACTATCTCATCGATAGTTATCACGACATCAGTGCCGACGCACTTGTTACTGTTATTATTATCCGAAACACGATGTCATTTGCCATGAGCTATGGGTACGTATTATAATCCTATGTGACTTCCCAGCGTTCTCCGAAGGAGATTCCAAGCATTGCTAACGAATTTATGATACAAGCGTTACCAAATGGGTAACAGACTTGGGCTATCAAAACTGTTTCATATCGGCTGCTTTCGTTGGCATGGCTGCCTCATCCGTCTTTCTTATTATGATCAAATATGGAAAATCTTTCCGGATGAAGAGTGCCAGCAAGTACCGAGAGCTTGTCAACAATGATATTTCCAAGAGTAAAGCGAGATGACCTGTCATTAGAGGCATCAAGAATAACGTGGAGGTGCAACACTGTTGCCTCTTATTGTACTTGAACTAAGACCGAGGACAATAGAATAATTGGCGCATATACGCGGAATGGCCTTCTCAGTCGCCAGCTCATGGCAGTCTCCGTTATTGTATCTAATTCAATCACACTCCATAAACGTAAACATGGGGCGCGATATGTGCCACCTAATCCTACTCCCCGGATTTCTAATCTACAGTCAAGATTCTTGCCTTTCCTGCCCGAGTCTGCTTTGCGTTAGAATCACTATGCCATGTACCGTACGAGTAAGGGTGGAACCATTCCTCCAAGCAGTGCCTTTCTTGTGCTAAAGCCACTGGACCGACCGACCTAATATTTCACAATTACTCCACCTTTTAATCCCTCCAAGGCATGGTTCACATTTGCACAATTAGCCAATGAGCACATGACTTCAACCATCTTGATGGTCAAACACTAGATGGCTGACTAACCCCTTTCTATAAAGTGTCTCCATGCCGCCAATCTGGTTAAATGGATCCGGCCTTCTAAACTCACATCAGAATATGGCCCATTTGTGAAACTTCCATGTTGCCGCCATGAAGAGCCCACCACGAGCAAGACTACGTACAAAGACTGGATGCCTCACATGTAGGCAGGCCACCACAAACCCAGCCATTATTCTCCATTGAACCTCAGCTTAACCCTCAATTAGGCAGGCAACGAAGAGTCAAGTGCGACGAAACACTCCCCATCTGTCAATCGTGCCAAATCTCCCGTCGGAAATGCAAATGGCCCGCACCAGACGACAGTATTGATCGCCGCTTCTCGTCTCACCGACAATCAAGGCATCGAAAAAGTACGAAAGACGATGATATTCTGACAGTTGACGGCGAAGCACATCACGACCTAGGCCAAGTCAATCACTTTGAGAGACTTGTTCTTCTTTCTTCTGAGCCAGCGATGGCGCATAACGTTGTGACTCATGACTTGGAGCTTATCATTCGCCGCCACTTCATCGACAGATATTATGGCCTTATCGTTCTCCCTGGATGTCATCCCGGCTTCTACAATGGATGGCTGACTGAGATCTTGGCTCTTATGGCATCTCACAAATCTTTGTACTACTCTGTATTGGCCTGTGCCGCCTCGCATATTCATTTAATTGATAAATGTGCTCGGATGCGGGAACTGGGCTTAATCTACTATTCAAGCGCCATTACAAGACTCTCACGACTCCTTGTCACTCCCTCTCAGCTTGAAAATTATGATGGTTTATTGACGTCAATTATACTCTTATATATTCACGGGGTAAGCTTTTCGTATCCCTTCCTGGTTATGATTGATCCCACCGCAAACTCCTTGTGGCTAAATGAGTACCATCATGCTAACACCTTAATTACCCAATAGTGTATGGGTTGGGGCACGTATTCTGATATACCTCGACATCTAAATGCGGCGATAAGTATCATCTCATCACGACTCTTAAATCGCCCCTCGGGACTTGATCGATTATTTGACGTCTTAGCTGTGGAGAGCGTCTTATATCATATATTCCACATAACGACCGGCCTATGGTCAGACTTGTCCGAACCAGACTATGATTTTGATGTTGCCTTCTGGATTCGAGCGGAGACTCTATTGGATCGATCGACATTCTTTCCTGGAGCCTCGATGGGATTCAACAGCCCCGTGCTTGGCATTCCAATTTCACTTTTTAGGCTTGCTCTATTGCTCCGTCAACAACGCCGAAACTCGTTCCCACTTACAGTAGACACGGCAAGCATAGAATCCGAGATATTGGGTTTCGAAATGACATTACTCGGCAACCGAGAACCTCACTGCGGTTCAAAAAGCTCAAATATCCAGGAAGATTATTATAGGGACACGAGTTCTCTATACAGTATCATCATTTCATTACTATGGAAGCAAATGATGCCCCGAAAAGAGCCAGGCCCTCCATTGGAGGTACCAAGCGATAGTTGGCAGGTCAAGAAAGCGATACAAATCTTCAAGAAATACGAACAAGACGATGGATGGGCAAGATGCTTCATTGGTAACTGGCCCACGTACACGCTAGGCTTCTTCATGTCGGCTCCCGAAGATAAGCAAGTCATTCGAGCTGACATGCAGCGAAGATGGGATCTCACAAGGCTTGCACAAGTCAGTCGCTTTACTGACGACCTGGAAAGTATATGGGTCACCAGACAGGATGCCACGCTCGGTACTCGGGGCACATAATATGTTGTTTTTGCCGCTTCCTTGCACTTGTAACACAAGCACTTGAAGAAGTCTCCACCACTTATTGCAGACTTGGGCCATCACGGCGCTCCACTGCTGCAGCTTCCAATTGGGTAGAGGGTTCGCAAAACTGTCCAGATCAGGCGGCATAGCAATACACACAGATCTTGCCGTCATGTTCACGGCTCGACACAGACTTAATACGGAGAAAGAGGATCCGGGGTCGTTCTGTAACGTTTCCTCTGTGGTGTTTAGGGTCGAATTTAATTGTTTGCCTCTCGACTTCAGGCGGCCGGAGCTGGTGTGTGTCCCATCGAACCTGATGGTCGACCAACTGGGTGCTCTATGCGGTCTGTGCCAACAAATTGAAACTCCGCCCACTTCTGGCGGGCTGAATCGATGGTTTCGTACGATGGGATATCCTGCGTGCTCTTCGACTAATTTTGCGTCCCCGTGCATGACGCGCGGCTGTGTTGCCACTATTCTTACCCTTATAGCCTGAGCTTGGTATATTGCTTCGGCTGGAGCGCCTCCCGCTTTCGTTGTCTTTAAGCTTCCGCCTTCGTTTCAATCATACCCAATGGTGATCGGTTGTGGCTTCGCTCTGTGTTCCCATGGTTCCTTTTATATTTCATGTACATGCTGACCCATTATTCTTACTCAGCCAACGACTAATGGGCATTATTACGTTTGGACCCACGTAAGCCAAGTATCGCATCTGATGATCTTCGTGTGTCCGCACTCTGCTATTGGCCACACTGCAGTTGCACAGCCATTCTGATGCAATCAGTCTCAAACAACACAATGCCATATTTAAAGACTGTTCTTATCACTTTCAAGGCAGCTAGAATTGTCCACAAGCCATCATCCACAAGCAGACCGCCAAAATGAATGAGAAGACACATGTTCCCTTTCCCCCAATGGACGCTTATGCCGAAGCGTTCAAGTCGAGCTTCTATCTTGGAGATTCGGCAAACCACAACAAGATACTCGTCACAACCCCGAACAAGTGGTTTGCGGGCAAGTCCAAGCCCATAACTATTGTTCACATGGGACCTAATGAATCCGATGCCTCCCTGGCCTACCTTACCAAAGAATCCACTTTCTCCGAAAACACCATCGTCCACGTCCCCAACGCCAGCAACGGTGAAGTGACGGTTCGCTTTAGGACTAACGTCGCTTCGTTGAAAAATATCATCCACAAGTTTTCCATGGATCTCGGCGGGACGCGACGAACCGAGGATTTCGAGTGGCGCATGGCGACTAGGGGACTCATCAAGGATTATGGCAACTATGGGTTCGAGCTGTACCACCTGAATGGGGGCCAAGGAGAAGTTGTTGCCGTTCTTGGGCTGGGAAAGTCTAGTCTAACAAAGAAATTCACCTTCAGCCTGGTTGGCAAAGGAACAACTGGAATCTTTGGACGAGAGTGGGAGATTGTGGCGTTGATCACAGCCATTCAAACCGACAAGCTAGAGTCAGACCGGATCATTGCCACTGCGGCCGCTTGAGCGTTTTCTGTATTTGAGTATTATACCTAGTGCATTACGAGTTTGTAACAACCTTCAAAGTACATACGTAGAACATCGACTGAGACATTACTGTGCATGCCGGATGACGAGTTTGGTGGCGCAGGTTCTCTACATGCCGGCACAACAAAATGTGAAACATGTCCGACTAAATAGCTCAAGTCAGGCTCCTATCGCTGAGGTCGATTGCTTCACGTGTATTAAGAGATGGTCCATCCCTGACAGACTCAGCACATGATCAGCAACCAAGCGCTGCAAACCTAGCTTGAGAAAGTAGATCTTAGCCTGAAGGATCTAATCAGTGAATTGGAAGGCCAATTATGGGCCAAGTCATGCCTAGTGTGGCTATGTGTGGCTATGCTGAGCATAATGCTTGGCGTAATTCCAGCAGCAACACCAAGGTGGTTGATCTAGGGTAGGCTCATACATGCGACAAAATTTTGCAAGATTCCTCACCACGACCAAAACTCATTCAATTCAATAATAGTTAATAACGAGAAACCATCTACAAGAGTATAGTTTTCCCGTCCTTGCATGAAGATTTTCGAGCATGGCTAAAGGCAAAGGCAAATGTTGCTGCTTCTTGCCATTGCCTGAGTTTAGGCTTAAGTTAGTGTAGACTCTCCTCCGTAATAGCTGATGAATACATTGAGCATCCTCTCGCTAACACAGCCACTGGTCAGCGTTAGATTCCGGACTGAGTTCAACCACTTGAAAGAGGTCTGTTGCATGACGCTCTATCTCGGATTCGTACATATATACTCTTTTACAACAAGTTTAATTAACTTGGTGTTTTTGTTTTTGTGACCCCACTGTATCCTCCATACCATTGGCAGAACTCAGCCTCCAGCTGAAGTTTCGCGTTAGACTAGCAGACTGTCGCGCTTCATTTAGCCGTCGCCCTCTCTCCTTTTTTCCGTCACTCTGTTCCAATACCTACTCTAAAGATCTCAGCCCTAGCATCATCAGTATCGCATCTCTTCTAATTTTACATTACCATAACAGCACATCCTAAGTCAATTATCTTGGTAACAGACCTCGATGATGGATAGCATGACAATTTGGGATGGTCATGGCCGTACTCCTCATGACACATTGGAAAACATTCTCTCCATAGGCGCCATGCTTTTCTGCCTGCCATGCCTCTGTGTTGTTGCTTGTAGCAAAATAAAGCTTCCAGCATCCTGGAGCAAAAAGGCAACCAAAGAAGAACAACCAGGCAGTCATAATGACGCCGGCCCTTCTAAATCGACAGAAAAGCCATACTCGGAAAACGAAGTAGCAGAAGTTCAGATCTAAGATCTGAACGGTAACTTCTGAGGCAACCAAGGGCTATATCCAATGCTCTATAAAATCGCCAAACTGAGCTGAAGCATCTTGTTTATAGCTTTTGCTTGAGCCCCTTTCATGAGGTACCTCAAGGCGGTTGGACTCATGACATGCGCGGATAATCTGACATCTTCTCTATTCAGAATTCAAGCCCACTACACCTTCACCAGCTATTTCTCCTTTCCATATCATCTGCTATGATATTCAGGCGATTGTTCGGCACCTCGATAACCAAAACCACGACTAGCCATTCTGCTCCCTTTGCAGGTAGCCTTAATATTGTCCTTGAGGTTCTCTGCTTGTAATGTCGAACATGTCGGCCCTTAGCATTGCGCTTTAATGAGACCTAAGAGTCTGCGAACTTGATATTACATATCTTATGTATCTGCTTCTAGAGAATAGCATCGAGGGTGAGCAGAGGGAGGCGAGAAATCGGGTGTGCACTACCAAGATGATAAGGCGGTTGGGCACTAGCAGGTAGCCTAGATTTGGCTCCGGGGGCAATCGGGGAACCACCTAGGTAGGAAAGATAACGTGGTAGATCTCTAAGGGCATTAGCGGAGGTGCTGCACGCAATGTTAGGTAATACTATTGAGGGATTAGTGTATCTATGGAAGTGGTGGATGGAGTCCTGATATCCCTATGATGTCAATCTTAGCTTTTTGCAAGAACTACGAGTCCAGCTTAATGGATATTCATATTCACTCTTAGGAGGTTTCTCTTTTTTGAAGTTTGAAGGTGCACACGGGTTTCCCCGCGATTCCTTGTTTAGTGAGTCGAGGCTTTTGGGGAAAGGCCACGTGTCATATTGGAAGGCAACACTTCGACAAAGAGCCAGATTTGCCTGCGGGCAACCTGGGAGGATCAAGAAAGCCAGATTTCCAGAACATGGACTACGTAATAAACGAGGAAGAAAAAAAAAATTCACCTCATATCAAGCACAGTTCGTCAAAGATCTTCTACTCTCTCTCCCTGTCGAAGATTATTGAAGTTGGCTCTTTTATATAACTCGGCCTGCTTACACAATAATTCTAAGCAATTGAGACCTAACTTAACAAGCTTCAACATTCGCCATGACGAAAAAAGCTTGGGGATTCAAACCCATCACCATATGGGCTCTCTGTCTCGCGGGTCTACTCATTTGCTTCACTGCCATATACCTACCAGCCACGAAGAGACAGGAGAAAGAAAAGGCATATATCGGAATAGTGAGACTGTCTCTTATTAACTCAGCGCCATATACCAGAAGCTAACCCATAAATGGAAAGGAGCTTGGAGCAACGCACACTCGAGTCGCAACGTTCCGAGCTGGAAAGATCGACATCCTACCCGCAGAGCAAAGTGAATACACATCTTTTCTCACTTGAACAGTCAATTTTGAAATCAAAGACTCTAATATTAACCCTAAACAGCCAACCAGTTTAGTCCCCCATATATTGCCTTCACGAACGATGGCATATTATTTGGTGAAGCAGCTAAGATACAAGCTGAAATTGATCCAGGAAACGCGGTATTTGGGATCAGGTAGGTCGCATAATATTTGGTTTTTTTTTTCGACTTACAGAAACTAAGCTTAGCTTAAGGCACCTAATAGGGCGTAACTTTTCAGAAATCGAGGCCGAAATAGAACAGCTGCCATTCAAAATCATCTCCAAAGCAGGCCAACCCTTTGTCGAAATTAATCTGGCTAGGGGCAACAAGCACTTTTCCCCCGAAGAGCTATACGGCTTGATCCTGAGTAGAACTAAGGAAACTGCAGAAACTTACCTGGGTGCTGAGATTTCGATGGCAGTCGTTACAGTCCCTTCAACTTTCAATGACAACCAGCGGGAAGCAACGAAAAAAGCTGCTGGTTTGGCTGGCCTTAACATTCCCCGACTTCTTAACGAACCGTCGGCTGCTGGCATCGCTCACGAGCTCGATATGAGTTGCGACATGAAAACTTACCTTGTTTATGGTCTTGATGATGACACACTTAACCTTCACATTGTTGAAGTTGATGAGGGCGTGCTGGAGATATTAGCATCCACTGATGATGTCGCTCTTGCAGCTGGTGTCCCTCACATCGGGGCCCAGGGCGTCCTAGATGGGTCGAAAATTGATGAACAGGACTTCGGTAGCATGGAAAATCTCGACACTCTCAATTCATGTAAATCAACGTTGTCCACCGATGATTTACTTCACATGAGTCTCCCATCTCTAGAGCAGGTCCTCAAATCCTCGAAGCTCACAAAGGAGGACTTACATGATTTGATCTTCGTCGGCAGTTCGAGTCATATTCAAAAGCTCCAACCTTTTCTTGAAGAATACCTAGGAGTCAAAGCCAGCCATGTTGTTGAACCTGCCAATTCTCATGTCGTCGGTGCCACCATCCTAGCGCGATTCCTGTTCGAAAATGATGATGGCTTCCACCCCCAATGTCCAATGTTGTGGGTCTCCCCTTTGAGTCTAAGCATTGAGACAACTGGAGGAATCATGACTACGATCATTCGCCGTCTCACTCCTGTCCCTGTTCGTAAGAGCAAGACCTTCACCACAGCTATCGATAACCAGACTACGATTGTCATCAAAGTGTACCAAGGCGAGCGGGTGCTAGCAAGAGACAACATCTTGCTCGGCAAGTTCGAGTTGAGTTTGCCGCCATCTCGCCGGTGTGCTCCTATGATTGACGTGATGCTTGATATTGATAACAATTCCACCGTGAGAGTCACTGCTCACGATCTGGAATCAGGAATAAATGAGACCATGATTATTCAAGCTGGTGCAGCGTGGGGAAATTCTGATCTGATTGAATATCTATGCATGCAGTCAGAAATCTTCTATCAGGAAGACGAGGTTCTTCGTTCCCTGATACAAAATACATATGCTATAGATGGTTCCAAGTCGATGAGCGGTTAAGACACAAATTGTTGAGTAAACAGATAGCATATTGGGCGAAGGACAAAGGACTGCCAATTTGAGATCCTCCAGTCTGCTCCTACAGATCATGCCCTGAATATTGTGCGTCGTAACCAAGTTTTCGAGGCACACTCACTGCTTGCTTTCGTCTCCATTATAACAGCCTTTTGCTGGCTGGCTGACACGTTGGCTGAAGCTCTAACCATCCATGAGGTTGAGCAAGACCTGAAAACAAGTGAATCCACGTCTTGACCGAGTCGTAACTCCGACCTGTCTCAAGGACTTCGTGGGGCCTTACCGCCCTCCATATGTCGAATATGCACTTGTGGTGAGACCTAGAGGCCTTAAGTATATAACTACAGAAAGGGAACGTACACAAAACAGGTCAATAGAATATATGCGCACCAAATCAATCACCACCGCCTCGCCCAAACCGCGATTACTTCCAGAGTTTGTCATCATTTTCTCTGAAGTAACCATTGATTCTCTCATACCATGCTCCCAACCGACATCTTCCACGCCTAGTGGAATAGTTCAATCGCATCAAAGATCTAAAAATTAGTTAGTGAGGGAAGCACTCTTCGTCAGCAGGGGATATTCATATAACGACTTACCACATTGGGGCTCAAGTAATCATCCCCGCTACTTCCCGAGATGACGTTTATTGTAATTGTGTTTGTGCCACTAACCAAGTACCCGCTTGGGATGGTACAGTCGTAAACATCTCCCCACCCCCTGTAAGCACCTCTTGTCACACCCCGACTGTCAATAGTCGTTGGCGCCGCCGGCGCAGAGCAAGTGTAGCCATTCACAGTAGCCTGTGGTCTTCCACCGGCAAATGACAGCGTAGTAGCAATGCGCAGCGTGGCAGTGGAGCTGATGGCGGAGGAGAGAGAGAAAGAGATCTTCTGTCCGTTATTAACGTCCTTGAAGATGGCCATGGGCCAGCTCGAGGCGGAAGTCGAGGCCACCGTGCCGGGGCTCCAGCTCGACATGCGGCTATCAGAGGGATGCATACGCAGCTGGTTGGCGGCATTCAAGAAGCCAGTCGGCTGGCCATCGTAGTCGCCCAACTTGAAAACCGTCGTGTGGCTGCCTGTGAGAATCGTGTTGGTTGCGGCAATATTTGCAGTCGTCGTGGCGCCGGAAGACACGGTGACCGTCGATGTAGCAGCCAGGAACTCATCTTGGTACAGCTTCATGGTGTAGGTGCCCGCCACTAGCGCAGGACTGGTGAATGCGCCGGACGAAGAGGCATACGCCCAGCCCTGATAGTTGCTGTTGTACCAGTGGACCACGATGGGAAAGCTGGAAGATACGCCAGAAGCTGTACCCTTGACGTACCCGCGACCTGAAGCGCCAACGTAGCCTGTTAGACCCAAGTTGTCAAAGAAAGACACGTCGAAGCCGGATGCCGAGGGGATGCCACTGCGACTAAAGCTGAAGACATAGGGGCCGTGAAATCCCTGGCGGTAGCTCTCGGTCTGCACATGGCCCGAGTTCATGTAGTATGTGGCACTATGATAGCTACCGCCCCAGTTGAGGTTAATATCTCTGAAGAAGGGTCCGCCGCTACTCTTCTCGGTGGCCTGCTGGTTGGGGCGCACCCAACAGGCGTGGATGGAAGCGCCCGAGTCAGTTGCGCAATAGACGCTATCATCAATGAAACGTTCTGACGAGTAGAATTTGCTGCGCGTCTGTGAGCTGACAGTGTACACGTCGGAGCCCTCAATTGCCGTACCACCACTGGTATCGGACACGGTGGGATACGGGTACGCAGTGGACAGGCCTGTTAGGCGGAAGATGAAACGGAGCTCGCCAACAGTGGGCTCAGACACGGTATATGTGCCCATGTAGATGCTATTAGCGCCATCTTCAAAGACCATGTAGTGTGTGAGGTCAAAATCATCGTTGTCGGCAACGCACTTGACGATCACGTAGTCGCCTCGTGTGGTTCATTAGCACACCCTTTAGACTGCACGGGTGGTTTTAATAGACACTCACCAGAGGTAGTGTACGAAACGGTTGCAGAACCTAGGCCTGAAGCAATGTGGCTATAGGTACTCGAGTACTGGTACTCAGTGCCGTAGAACTTCATCGACGTGATGTCGCAGGTCGAGCGACTGATGACGACAACGAAGCCGTAGGAACTCTCGGTGTCAATGGTGTAGGAGGAGCTGGCCGTGGTGACGGTGATGCCCAGGACCGAGGCGCTCCACGCGAAGAGGAATGTGATCAAAACAGAGAATATCATCATGATTGCTCTATCATGGAATTAGCAGTGCTGTTGCAATCTACGCACGCCCTCAAGGAAAATGGTCGTGACATTGTGGGGAGTTATATTGGCTTTACCCCTATCGTCTCTCAATGACTACTCGCCTGAGCTGCAAGCATGTTCATCTGATTCCAACAGCCGACCCCAACCGAGATTTTCTATTGCGTAGGACAATTACTCCGGCAAGCCTTGATAGGTCCCGGTAATTGGATGGAATACGGCCCAATACTACTGTGGTGGAAAGTGGAATGGCTTGAGCTCGGTACTCGTTGACCCGATGCTGAAACTGTCCCAAAGAGGCGCGCATGAAAGAAACACCAGAAGAATATTTACAATTGTCAGTGTCGCATTTGGCCTTTGGAGAGGGGCAAAGACCGTGAACACGGAACTGGTGCTCCGAACGAGCCAAATGTAGGAATGATAAGTTATTAGTCGGCCAAATTAAGACTCCACGAATCAAGCATTGGTGGCAGCGCCAAGCCCCTGCTAGTAGAGAATATAAAAGCGTTACTATTACCATTACCAAATCCGTCTCAGCGCCTCACTGTAATAACCACCCGTTTTTCGCATTCATTTAGAAGTTGTTTCATCTAAGTTATATCATATTACAATCCTTGTTCTTGGGTGAGGAGAATAATTATTCCTAAAAAGTTACAACGATTAGAATTCATAGATATTTGTTAATTTTTGAAATTGTTAACACTAAGGTGCGAGGTTTGGAAATTACTCGAAATGTTTATAGCCCGCTAAACCTTAGGTGCTTTGCGTCGTAAAGCGTGGTTTGGCTGTGACAGTCCGCGTTTGTTGATATCGTCAAGTGTTGGTTTCTTAACCCTCCTCTATTTTTCTCTCTTTCTCTCCGGTTACCTTTCCATTCAAGCCTTCTCAATGTCCCGTGAGAAATCTGTGAAATCTCAAGTCGCGACCCGCTGCAAAGGAGCTCCCAAGATTCAAAACGCCCGACCAAGCGAATACCTGGCCATGTTATATTTTTCTCACCAGTAATTGCACCGGGGTACTCAACAGGTGTCTCCAAGACCAGCCAACTCAATGCAAATGCCTCATCCACCTTCACAACGACCACAAACCGAACGCATCTTTCGAAAGCGTGATGCTGACGACGTTTTATTAGACCTGACTTGCTGGAAATGGAGTTCATTCCCTAGCAGGAAAAGGGGCTAAACTCTGAAAGCTAAGATTGGTTAAAAGTTGGAATGGAGTTCATTACGAGCGTTCTATTTTTCAGTAGAGATTATCTAAGAATTTGGGTTATAGCTAGATAGCAAGATTTGGATCTTGAGGGATTCTATTCATGAAAATACCCCACATGCTTGGCTAGTCTAGCTATGTATGCCATGGGTGATGAAACGCTGACTTGTGATAAGATAACGACTGTAGCACTTAGAAGATTCCCTCAAGAACGCATTCAGATCTGACCCACCTCGGCGTCATTTTTCGCCATAGGTTTTCTTCGTTTGGCTCACCACGGGGAGATTGAGCAGTTGAACTGACTGGACCAACTTAATCCCTTGGGTCGACCTGCATAGGTTGAGAGTAGTACCCTATACCTAGACGCGACATTGGAGTCTCTCGCACTAATTTAAAGCCATCCTGTACTGGTGGAATTGTGTTTGGTGCGCGGGGTAATTCGTAGCAAGATTTACTTGAGCTGACAGTTGGTCGTGAGTTGACCTGTTACATGCTCCACAAAGTGGACATAGAATGGGGCTAGTGAGGTCTTAGCTGATTGGCTGAGGTTTGAAAAAGGTGGAGCATATAACACCTCAGCTTTTGCAACTTGAGGGCGTAATTGCCTTGCTTAACTTGCTTCCAACCTTACAAGATTAATCCATTAATTTTAGGAATTAGGAATTGTCAAGTGGTTGAGGTGATAGATGCTCCACTTGCACTGACCAATTAAAATGTATTAAAATATGGAGCATATATCAGGTGACCCGCTCATCGGTGGAGCATGTAACAGGTCAACTAGCAAGCAACTATCAGTTTATGTACAACCACGATCCGTCCAGATTACCTAATTACACTGGTACTCCGTACCGTGCGTGGACTGGTGGAAGACCCAGTACAAATGCGGAGATAGCACAAGGATCGTCCTTATATCCGACTCGTATCGCCTAAATAAAGCACGGTGAGTAACTTGCATCTGACATTCATGGGTGCAATAATCGGTTAGAAATGCCACAATACAAGTTTGTTACAGTAGAAGGTGGGGACAGAAAACCATCGAAAGTGCCTAGGTTCATCAGAAGTCATGCAATACGCGCAGGTCTCCAAAAAACCACATATCCTTCGAGGACCAATGCAGCAGTACAGTCCCGCCGTTCCGCGAAATCCAAGGAAGAGATGATGTTCCGCCTCCAACTGCACGAAGGAATGAGAATGCTGTGGGATCAGACTAGATCCAATATCATATCAGCCGAGTCAACGACCCCGGAGCATAGACCTACAAACGACCAGTTGGTGCCAAACATATCTGCAGAGGTGGGACTGTGCCTATCACATACTGGTATAGATACTCAAGCTGATCTGATGGCACCTCCACACTAGAGCTCGATACAACTGCCGACATATCGCATAGAGTCTGTATGTCCTAGTATTGATCCGTTTAATAGCCTTCCGATACCCGCGAATCTGGAAGTTGACTTCCTCGTCAGATACCGTAGGTTACCCAACTGCGACTTATCAGAATTGAAATTACGGCTAATGTCTCCGGCTTGGATTGACAGTCCTGACCAAGTTCGATCTCGACTTAGCCACAGCTGATCGCAGGAAGTCGTGGTTCCCTTATGCATTGCAGAGCGCGCCAATGATGCACAGTACTCTCGCGATGACGGCAGCCATGTGGCGAGCAGAGTATCCAGCTTTGCAGTCTTCTACTCAGCTCGAGGGCATACGCCAGAAAGGCGAGGCGATGCGAGAGATTAGGGCTCGGCTAGTACATGCCAGTTCTGTCTGCAACAATGATGAGATAGCCTTCTTAATGTCCACCATGTCAACTCTGGCAATTGTAGAGGTATATTGTACCCTCCAGTGAAACTTGCGGCCCCACTGACACGACTCTAGGTCTTTGATAGCGACTTCGAGGCTGCAGAGATGCATTTACGGAGTGTTCATAATCTTTTCAGCTCAAGAGGCGGCCGTGACAGTTTTAAAGGCGAGTTTATTCTTTGCAAGTCAATCAATGTGTAGGTTTTCAGCAATTGCCCCCTCCTTGGCGTCACTGACATGGAGACTCAGAGCCGACATCCAGGTCGCCGCGGCGCTGGGCCATCAGCTTATATTCCCGCTCCTGCACACAAACCAGGGTTATCTTCCGGCGTCAATCCTGGAGTATGCTCGGCATCCGCCATTAGATCATTCAATAGTCGACGATGGCGTATACGATCATGCTCGGATATTCACCCAATTAAGGCGGCTGATTTTAGCACGCCAGTCATCCATGGTTTCGCTGGAAGCCCTGCGAACTCTGCTCAACGTTGTAGACGATTGGATTCTACGGCACCTCTATAAAGATTCCATCGACACATCTGCTGCTAGCAGGCGCTCCCATGCGCTCGTCCTTGCTGCTCACATCTTCATGTACCTGACGCTACGTCAAATACCCCCCCAAAGCCCACAAGTACGCCTAATATGTACGAGACTACAGAGTACCGTCGGATTGACTCCAACTGCTGGAGAAACCTGGACAGAGAACAGGGCGGCATTATTATGGATAGCTTTCATTGGGCTGCTCGGGACGGGGGGAGTGACAGAAACCAGTCTGGAACGGCAGTGGTTCCTGAATCTTTTTCAATCCACTGTACAGAGATATCCGCAAGATTCTACTCCGGGAAATGGCGGCGTCCGCAAGACATTGTCCACATTTTTGTGGGACGAAGCTTATTGCCAGCCATTGCTAGCCAGGTTGGAGGAATGCTAAGATATTAGCTGACTAAGTTCAGGCTGACAAAAGAGGCACCTGTATGGCCATACATCCGCTGATAGGGCCGGCAAGAGTTAATGCAAGCGCCATTAAAAGAGCCATTATTCGAGTTGCTGTAACCTTTGTGTACATTTACATGTTAATTATTCTCGAGATGACCTTAGCTCATGTCTGTAGTCCAGGGCTGACCCCACCACCTTCTAAAATAGGAAGTATGTTTAAATATAATTTGAGACACCATAGTCCTAGTATGGAGGGCTTCATACTTCCTAAAGTGGTAGACTTGACGTCAGCATGCATCTCCTCCGGCACTTTGAGCAGCGCGTTGGACTGGGGGTTCAGGTATAAAAGAATGAAGACAAACGCAGATGCAGCTCTACAATCATCACAAACCTCTCTTCTTCTTCTTCTTCATTTCCTAAACAGAGGACATTGTGTAATTCTACGAAGCATGTCGGGAGAACTCGTTCTGCTTACCGGTGGCACTGGCTTCCTGGGGTACGCCATTCTCGTTGACCTCTTGAAGAGCGGTTATCGAGTTCGTGTCGCGGCTCGGTCACAGGCCAAGATTGACAAAGTTCGGGCGGCCCCCTCAATCTCTGCCCTTGATCCTCCCGCAACACAGCTCATGTTCGTCATCGTGCCAGACATGACAGCCATTGGCGCATACGATAATGCCGTACAGGGAGTCGACTTCATCATCCATGCAGCCGCACCTCTCCACACGGATGAGGCGGGCTCGGCCCTTTCAAAAGATCAACTAGAGGAAGCCTTCGTCACAACTTCTGTCAAGGGCAATCTGGGCATTCTCAAGTCCGCAAACGAGAAGGGCAAGACGGTGAGGCGCATCGTCATGACAAGCTCCACCGTAGCCATCGCCCCTGCAGAGGTTTACGTCAAAGACACCAAGGAACGTCAGGTTGTACGCGGGCCTGAGAACCGCGTGGCCGTTTCGGAGCCACCGTATGACTCTGAGCTTCATGCGTATTGCGTCGCCAAGGCGGCAGCTCTTAACGCCTCGGAGGAATATGTTAGAGAAAACGCCACGAGCTTCGACCTGATCTCCATCATGCCATCCTTGATCTTTGGGGAGGATGAGCTCGTCACCAACACCAGGAACGTGCGCACCGCTTCCACTAATATGCTGATTAACGGCTTGTTGGCCGGTAAACAAGGCATATCTGGGGTCGGAAATGCCATTCTCTGTGCGGATGTGGCCCGCGCACATGTAAGGGTATTGGATCCTGATATCAAGGGAAACCAGTCCTTCGTACTCAACACCGATGCGAAATGGGAGGATACGATCCCTATTGTTAAGAAGTACTTTCCCGATGCATTTAAATCTGGTCTCTTTCAGGAGGGTAGTCCGCAGCCGACTATACCCTTAAAATGGGATTCGAGTAAGGTGTGTATCCATTGCCGTGTTGCGGTTTGAGTAGTTGCTGATACAATATTCAACAGGCACGAGACATTCTTGGCATTAACCTTGCCACATATGATACGATGGTTAAGGAAGTGGTTAGCCAATACTTGAAACTAGTGAAAAAAGAGAGCAAATGAGGCACAAGGTGTCGCCCTCAACATTGGTTAGAAGTAACAGTACCTCTAGTTTTAGGTTAGGGAATCTAAAGGAAGATGGCTTTCTCCCTCTAATATAAAAGGGACCTACTTTCTAACTATCTTCAACGACCATGACATTTCCGTTAACTATCGCATCGCGTGTCTGCTGAATGGACAGCGTTTTGGTGGGGCAAAGAGGATTGTTAATATCCGTTTACGGAAGTACTCAGGGTAACACGGCAGTTATATATATATAGCTTGATCACATGGATGGTCGCGCCTATTAATCTCCAGTGATTTAATTCCTCAAAGGCAGCGGAGACGGCTTTAATACCTTTTCTTTTGACATGACAGATATTGACGAGGACCACCAATATCCTGCCTTCGTTACTAGTCCGGTGAATCTTCTGGCAAAAGTTTAACCGTCCGTGCCAGCTAATGAAGCATTTCCCGCGAAGACGGGCGTTCTCTTGCTTATGTTCATGGCGGTGCTGAATGCGCCTCTATGGTCGTTGATTACTTTGCCGAACTCAGTAAAGATCCCACAAACCGTCGTCTTTGCTAGCCAATTGATGAAGTCCTCCTGTTCTAGTGTCTTGTAGAATATCCGAGTCAGCTGTATGATGGTCAGCATGTCGGCTGTGATTTGGCACTCGGTCAATCGCCGCTGGGTCTCTCCTAGGTTGTTCATTGTGTCGATGGAGTCATTCGTAAGGGTTATGAATAATTTGTAAGGGTGTGAGAAAAAAGCGGTCGATTGGATGTGAGAAAATTGATATCGAGCTCGCTCACAGGCGCGTGGACTCGCATTGCACATCGATAATAATGTTTGGTCGACGGATCAAAGTCAAGAGGAGTTGGAAGAGTCGTCAGAGGAAGCCATATACTGTCACAGCAAAGTGAATTCCAAATTAAAATAGTCTTGTTACAATTTTTCGACAACTCTTTCTAGGCATTCGTGCTCAGCATCATGTCCACTCAATGGAATCAGTTATTTGGCTTGGAGATAATTACCGTCCTTTTTTTTATTGACGTCGTATGGTCATTCTACTTGGTATTCATCCGATTCATCAAAAGAAAGAGACCGTGCATAAGCAAGAAGCCAACACATTATGGGCTAAAATAGTTGATGACACAATTTGGAAGCATTTATCTAGGTAATCCGTAAATAACCTGATAATACCCTTCCCTGCCGCCAAGGGTAGTAAAGTGTGTGCGAATTCGACAAAGCGGCCACGATAGCATTGTGAAAGTTGCACTAGTTCGTGCGCAGACCGCCGATTTCACCTCTGACAGGTCGCTTAATGTTAGAGAAAGGGCTTCAGCTTTCATGGGAGCCGCTATTGGACGGACTAGTATCGATTAGTGACCTGAGGTGGACTGATGACTGCATCCACAAAATGACCGGTTGAAATGGGGTATCAAAATTCCGATATACGGAGTAGCCGAAACGCTCTTCTACAGATCTGTATTAGGAGAAGTATCTAAACGAGAGGATGAGAGCCTACATTGTAAATAGCTTCTGTAGACTTAATATAACTACTTTCTTACTTCTCAGTATTATGTTTCCTTCCTCCCCCCCTTTTTTTTTTTCTCTCAATATTGGCTCAGTTTCCTTTTTGACGCCATCATGGAGGCGCAATCCAAAGTCATTCCAACCCCCGGCAGCCACCCCGACACCAAATCCGACGCCCTCCGTGTATTCGAGGTTCTCGGGGCCGGGGGTGTGGCTCTGGTGCCCACCGAAGTGGGCTATGCACTGATGGCATCCTCGACCGAAGCCATCCAAAGGGCATTTGCTGCGAAAAAACGCCGACCGGGCCATGCCCAGGGCGTAATTGGGACCTACCAGCTCCATCGTGCGCTACACATTCTACCCGACGAGAAACTCGAGATGATCCGGACCTTGCACCAAGACCTGGACATGTCGTTCGGCATTGTGGCCCCGTTTCGAGCGGATCACCCCGTGCTCCAACAGCTCACTCCGGCGACGTTAGCAAATACTACCAAGGACGGAACCCTGGGGATCTTTATCGGGGGCGGGTCGCTGCTGACAGAGCTGGGCCGGTTGAATGATGAAGCCGGTCAGTTGGTTCTTGGATCTAGCGCCAATCTCACGGGGACAGGGCAAAAGTTTAGAGTGGACGATATCGACCCAGAGATCAAGGACGCGGCCGACGTCATTGTAGATTATGGATTGCAGCGATATCACATCTATGGAGGACGACCGTCCACAATCATCGACTTTGAACACATGAAGGCTCTCCGAATCGGGTCGTCGTATGAATTATTGAGAGAGCGCTTGCACAAGTACTGGGGCGTGGTACTGCCCGCGGACCCCTTGTTTGATGCCGACAGTGACATCGGAAAGAAGAGGAACCACGAGACGGCAAAAAAACCATTACACCAGCTAATGGATGATCTAACAGTTGAGAAGACTGAAAGCTCCGAGAGAGACGGTAGAGATAAATGAGAGATTTCAATAGACATCTTAGCTACGCCCTACTACATAGTGTAATCTGTACTTTAATTATTATCTATAATCACAACTTGGTTTCGTGCTCGGCTCCGAATATGTTCCCTGTGCGACTAGAGAGCAAGCGAGCCAGTTGTCGCACGTCCTGCACCGTCTCTAACTGCAACACTATCGTTTCAATGGCTTCCCGTCGCTCGGGGTCAATCACATCTTCTATGAGGCGCCGCCATTTATCCAAGATATCTTTGTTGGAAAGAGGCACCCCATTGCCGCGGGGGGCTGCCACAAACTCGGTTAGGGTCTTGGCCTGGCCGTCTAGCTCGACGTGGATACGCTGCTGGTAGGTATCCAGGGACGTGTTCTGTACACATTGGATCCGGCCCATGAGCGCCCACACATCGTCCCTTTCCAGCTGTGCCGGTGCAAACTGGGCTGGCTGAACTTGTCCGTCTAGCAGCTGCATGGCCGCGGCGTACGTGGCCGTCATCTGCGCCCCTGTAACTGTCAACGGTCGTGTGGGGGCCCAGCCCCCTTTTTTGAAGGCCGGTTCGGACATCTCCACAGTGATGCGTCGGACCCGATGCACCGCAGCCATTTGGCTGGGATATCTGGTTTGCAGCGCCATGATTCCGTCAATGGTGCTGTGCGTTGCAGCCATCGACGCATATGGCTTGACCACAATCTGGTCGAGTTCCCACTTCGCCCCCAGTCCCTCTACCACTCGGTCGGGTACGTAAGCTGGGGTTCGTCCATTACCCAGGCTAAAGGTACTAAGAAAGCCACCGTAGGGCCGCTCGAGCACCTTCTTGATGCCCGTATACCCGCTCCGAGCCATGAGGGCGGCAAACAGACCATTCCGAGCGGCGAAGCCGTGCTGCATCCGCTTAACGGTGCTTTCGTACTGCGCGGACATGAGTCCGCCAGCCTGCGTGCAAGCGATGCCCATAACGTCCTCGATCGTGGCGCCCGGTAGTTGGAGGAGCTTCGCCGCCGCCGCCGCCGAGGCAGCAGGGCCGAAGATGGCGCCAGAATGCCATCCCCGAGATAGCACGTCGATACCGTAGACACCAAGACCGACCCGGGGACCGGTTTCGTAGCCCACAATCGCTGCGAGAAGGAAATCAGCACCGCCAGTCAGCGGTTGCGTATCCGTCAAGGCATCGCAATGCTCGAGCGTGGCCAGCAAAGTCGGGAGAACGATAGCGCTGGAGTGGATCGGCGCTTCTCGATGGTAGTCATCCAATTCGAACCCTTGGATGAAAGTACTATTGAGTAGTGCGGCTGCCAGAGGGCCGATATGCTAATGTTTCGACGTCTTACTCAGCGTTCCAACCTCAGACTATTGACGAAGAGATTACCTTGTCCCATCCAATAATACCACATCGGCCTGGCGACTCCATCGCGAGGACCCCCTGAACGGCAGCTTCAGACCAGGGAAGACGGGCCCCAATCAGGGCACAGGCCAACCCGTCAAGAATCAAGTACTTGGCTCGAGTAACCTTTTCGGGGGGGATGTCAGACAACGAGAGGTTGGAGATCCACTCACACAGCTCTCTTGTGACAGATCGAGGAGTTTCGGTCGCTGCCATGATTGTCGGTATCTTTAACAAACAGTCCGGCGAAGACAGAATAAAGGAAATTGTTCTATTATTCACAAAAAAAAAAAAAAAAAAAAAAGAAAAAAGGACTTCCTTCAGCCATTAGTATATATATTTATAAACGACATTGACCCACAAACCAGGTGTCTCTTTTTGTCTACTTCGCAGCAATAGCCGACACTAAATTTAGGTATTCAGCTCCGAGTGAACGGATCATCACCAGCCTGACTAACCCCTTCAAGTGCAACAGCTACGGTTTAAACATGGTAGATGACCAGGTTAGGTACGTAATCTCCCCTCTCACTGTCTTTCACCGGGGTTGCTTAGTCGCCCTACAGATGGGGAGTCCCCGACCACCGAACAAACAGCGCCATAAACTTTTCCACTGGCATCGCATCATTCTCGGCAGCTTGGATGATGCGATCGACCTCCTCAGGGTCAAACATATAACCCATGTTCCGACGGAATTTCTTCATCACACCGTCCAAGGTCTCAGCTCTCTTATGGTGACCAACTGGGAACTCGACCACCACTTCATCTAACACTTCACCGTCGGTCAGCTCCACCGTAATCGCGTTCGCAACACTTCGGATATCCGGATTGTAGTAGTCTGCTGTGAATGCCGCATCCTCTGTGACCGTCATCTTCTCCCGCAGCTTGTCGACCCGCAAATCCGTGGCCCAGAGCGAATCATCCAGGTAGTCTGCTGTGTCCACGACCGACTGCTTGAGTAAGGTGACGGCGATCATGTATTGCAGGGAGTGGTCGCGATCGGCATTGTTCCGCAATGGACCGGTTTTGTCAATAATTATCATAGCAGGCTTTTGTGTACGAATCCTGATGGCACGAATGTCCCGCTCGGCCTCCAGGTTGCGTTCTTGCAGCATCGCGGCTACCTTCACGGCGGCTTCGACGGCAGAGATGCCGTGCCCCTCGGCGGTGATCAATTTGAACAATGCGGTTTCCATGACCCGGCTTCCGTAGCTGTAGGCTCGAGTGATAGCTTTTCCGCCATACGCTGCATCGCTGAATCCCCATCGCGGCGCGGAAATAGCCGTGGGGACTCCCACCGCAGCACCCCCGGACCAGGAGGATGTTAATGGATCGATTTGACCGGCGCGTTTGGTGATCAGTGCAAGATGGACCGCCCGCATACATGCATCACCGGCAGCCCAACCCTTGCGAGGCCCGGCATTGGGTGCCTGGCGGTATGTTCGCAATGGGTGACCGTCGATCCAGGCATGGGACACAGCGGCCAGGGCGGCCGACTCGGGCAGATCAAGTAACCAGGCTAGCACAGCGGTCGAGGCTACCTTGACCAGAATGACATGATCGATACCATGTGCGTTGAAGGCATTTGTCTGTTGCAGGACGCCTTGGATCTCGTATGCTTTGATCTGTGCGGTAAGGACGGTGTGGAGTGACACCCTGAATCTTGGTAAGAAACCCGAAACCTGAAGCCGAAGAAATCCCCAAGGACTTACTTTGGCTCACCACGCTGCTGACTTAACCAGTCCGCTATACTTAGAATTGCACCCAGGTTATCCGACGGATGCCCCCATTCAGCACCTGCGTAGGCGTCATTATGATCCAAATACCGAATTAGAGCACCTATATCGAATGCGCCCTTGAGGGGATCTACCACATGTCCCGTTCCGGGGATGTGCACTCCTCCAGGAACAACCGTCCCTAGGATGACCGGACCAACGAGGGCTCTACAATCGGGACTGAGGTGAAGGGTTTCGATGGCGCAACCTAGTGCATCTAGTAATGCCATTCGAGCCCGGTGGTAGACTGTTTCGTTGGTAATTTGCCCATGGTAGACATACTCAACAATATCTCGGAGGATGGCATCGTATTCCGTGTTTCCCGTTGCCATGATTCACGTAATCTTGTTGCTTGCTCGCTTGTCTCTTGGTTCACTAGTGAATAAGACGCGAGAGGAATTGCTTGCTTTATAAATGAATCCTATTCGTTCACCCTGTTCAAGATTTGTAGCTGAACTGTGGATTGCCAGCTGGTGTGCATTCGTCTATCATTTCCTCGACAGTGAAAGTGGAGCTAAACAGGGGCCGGCTGAAGAACAGGACTATTTACTAGTAAGCTGACATCGACTCCCAATAGTTGGGCCTTTAGCGTCAGGTCAAAATACCGCAGGGGGCATGGTAGGGATGTTGGGTGGTCCCAACGGGTGTCAGGGTTTTATGATGGTCGTGGAATATAGTTGATGCATATTGCATGAGTAGACTTCATTATGCTTATTGTTCTTGTTTTTCTCTTTCAGTTTCCCTTTCTTCCCTCCCTGAAAACCCATCATATCGTTCCTCGTCGTCACAATGTCAGACTCCGATCAAAATAAAAGAGTGCAATTAAAAGACACGCTGAGCGTGACGGACAATCGGACGTCTAGGTCCTACGAGATACCCATTGTCAACAACTCAGTCAAAGCGACTGATTTCAAGTGGATATCATCAGAACATGAATTCACGGGAAAGCATGCGCTGGATCGATATATCACCGGGTTGAAGATCATGGACCCTGGGTTTCAAAATACGGCTGTCGCGGAGTCTGCGATTACTTACATGTTAGTACAGATAGGAGATTATCTTGATGCTGTTGTGAAAAATAACTAACCATTGGAAGAGACGGGATAAAGGGAACTATACAGTACAGGGACCACATGCTGGATGAACTGCTGGAAGAACACGACTTTGAAGATGTGTCATTTTTGTTGATTTGGAGTCATCTGCCTTCTCCACAAGAGAAACTCGACTTCCGGCTCAAGCTCGCCGCCAGGGCCAATCCACCTCAGTCTGTCATCGATACTATCAAATGTTTCCCGTGAGTAGAAAGTTCGAGTGGCGGATATCCCGCACCTTTCCTCTTATCGACGCTAATATCCTGTTCCCAGACGGGACACCCCCTACCACTTAATGCTCGTGGCCGGCTTAAGTGCCTGGGCTGCGACGGACCCAACCACCGTACCGATATACACGGGTAGAGAGATCTATCTCGGCAAGATGGACGCCGTCGATGAAGGCGTGTGGCGGACTATCGCCGCCTCTATGACCGTTATTGCGCTGATCCACTGCCACTACCGCGGGGTGTCATTTACACCCCCGGACGCCACTGCCCCGATGGCCGAGAACATACTCTTGATGATGGGCGTCGTCGATCCAATCACTAAAAGGCCGGATCCTAAGATGGTGCGCATCCTGAACAACCTCTGGATTGTCTATGCGGACCACGAGATGACAAACTCCACCGCCGCCAGTATGCATGTCGGCTCCGGGTTGGCAGATCCCTTAACCTGTGTCAACGCCGCGGCATGTGCTCTCTCCGGGCCTCTACACGGCGGAGCCATTGACCTGGCGTACAAGATGTTTGCGCGCATTGGCAGCAAGGAAAATGTGCCTCAGACGATCCGAGATGTAAAGGATAATAAGCTCCGGCTCTTTGGGTACGGACATCGTATATATAAGACGGTCGATCCTCGCGTCAAGCACCTGAAAAAGGCTTTGGAAGAACTATGGGAGAATGCTGATGCTGACCCGCATGTCTCCGTTGCAATGGAGATCGAGCGGCTTGCATCGCAAGACGATTATTTCCAGTCCAGAAACCTGAACGTCAATGCAGATCTCTACGGTTGCTTTGTGTTTTCTGCCATGTAAGTCTTTATCTAGTGTTGACACAAAGGCTCGTGTTAATCATGTCCACTAGGGGGTTTCAGCCGGATATTATTACAGCACTCATGCTGGCAGCAAGAATAAGTGGTATCCTGGCTCATTGGCGCGAACAGATGAGTGAGTGGTTCCTGTATTCGCGCTAGCTCTGTGCATTATACTAATTATATGGGAAATAGGTAAACCCGCCACTCTCTGGCGACCGCTTCAGATCTTTACTAGGGCGAAGTTATAGTTATGGACATTTAACCCTAGTATTCAAGTCAAGGACGAGTCCTGTTTATATGTATAGGATAGGAGGCAGTTCTTGGAATAAATAATTAAAGCTTAATATAACGTCAAAAAAGGTACACCGTTTAGAGTCCTGCCTTCCCTTTCTTTGATTTTTCAACTGGCACTACTAGTTAGCACTTATATTATTATGGCTATGATCTTCCTTTCACATGTACTTCCTCCACTAACTGTTGGATTTCCTTTAAGCAAACGCTTCCGGCCTAAAGTAATGGCATTCTGATGAAGGAAAGAAGAGGTTTTAACGACCGCAGAGATGTATAGATTTAGAAGAGAAGAGACGATATCTACTAAGATAGAAATACATTGAGCTTGGTTCTTGGTCAGTACTGGCTCGTTCCCTGGTCCTCCAGCACGGGCTCACAAATCGTAATACTTTAAATTCTATAAAGAGCAACTATCGGATTCTTCTTCATAATGTAGGTTTCTAATCGTTGAAGTAGTATTATAGGCTAAATGTAGAGTTGCCTTATACTTTCATAAAAGCACCATTCTTACATGGCGCTTTTACTCGCAGAGATCCATCTATTAGCTATGCGTACTGTTGTACGGGATTGCCCGGGACCTAGGTAAGGTAACCTAGATAGCTTGAGACAAGGAGGTCGCGAGGCTTGAGACCGGATACAGCCTCTTCCGAAGGCCTTCGGCATCTAGGTAAGATAAATAGGAAGCCTTTCAGCCCGGGTAGTTAGAAGAATTAAGCATCTTTCATGTTATCTGACCTAATCATCGATCCGTTGGCTTAGTCGTGTGTGAATTGCACAACACGTACCAAATTCAATTTTGCTCTAGTAATATGGGATGGGGCGTTTACGTGAGAAATAGGCGCGTTTCGGATTTATCCTAAATAACGTTATACCACGACTAGAAATGGGGTTTGTTTTCTAGGATGCAATAAGCATAGAAACCCAAACGCTGTGGCGGGTTTCGTAGTTTGTACTAAATGGACCAAGACCAGAAATGGGTGCTGTATTTGGTCTAAAAGGGGATACCGAGGACGTGGGTCTTTAATATTTGAGCAGGCTCGCTGTTAAACTTGGTCAGGCCGGTTCAGTTTTATGCGACCTTAGCCGCTCTGTTCTCAAGGAACAGCACGGCGGCTATTAATTTGGATGAAATACGTCAAATTTCAAACTAAAGCTTGAATTAGACGCCGCTCATGCGCACTTTGCTACTACCGAGTAAATGAAGGACTATTACAGCCCCAAGCCCCACGAGTTTCGGACCGCAAAATTGGCCAACATGCACCCAAACTACAAGCACCCAGCCTTACACTTGGATGGGTGTCTGCCTCGTAAGGCCTCTCTCTCTGAGTCGATACATTCATTTAGATTACAAAAGACAAGAGTGCCCTGCCTTCAAGGTGTGATCTTTATCTCAACTATATTCTTTCCTTAAACAACACTATTTTTAACGTCAAGTCAAGATTGAGCAGGTATAGTCAAGATGCATGCTTCTGTGCTTCTCGCTGGCTTCATAGCCGTATTCATTGATAACGTATTTGTCACTGGGCTGGATCCTAACACGTATTTTCATGATGTACCTGGGGAAGCTGGTGAGAACTCTGTATACACCGAAGACCCCGTATACACAGTCGGAGACAGCGTCAAATTCGGATGGAGCTCAACCTACGATAAAGTAGGAATCATCATGTGGCAGCAATATCCTATCGTGGATCCTGCAAATAGCATTTCGCTTCTGTGTAAGAAGCCTGAACGACGAGAAGATCAAATCAAGCTGACTAAAACCTATAGCGGACTCCTCATCAAATGCCTTAACCTGGAAGGTTTCCCGCGACTGGCTGACGGGAATTGATGATGGAGAGACTGCCGTAGCCTACTTGGCGTTGTACGAGTCTGGTTCAACGACGTTGACCGTCATTAGCCACTATTTCAATCTGACGAGTAACGATGTCTCATCAACTTCTAAAGTGTCAACTTCCGAAGTTGAATTAACGACGGTAGTTGAGAAGACTGAAATGGCATCGATCGAGATAGTGACGGAACAGGTCACCGCAACCGCATCAGTAGCAACGACCGACGTAACAGCGGAGACTGACGGTCCGACCACAATATTGATGACAACTAGCCAATCATCTGACTCTACATCCTCGTCGATATCAACATCTGACACATCTTCTGATTCGGCAATGCCGTCCGGAAAGGCTGCAGGCATTTCAATTGGCACTATTCTCGGCTTGATATCAGTACTTGGCGGAGCGGGATTCACATGGCGGCGCAAGAAGCGTGCCCGAGAAGCCCGAGAAGCAGTAGCCCTGAAGATGCAACAACAGAGTTCACAAAGCACCCAAATCCATATTACACAAAGTCAAGCACCAGCAGCTGGATATGGATACCAGGACGCCAAGCCTGCATATACATCCACAAATACACCTGTATACCCATCACATGTGAGCCAGCATGTAGTCACGCAGGCGCCTGTGCAACCACAGCAAGGGGGTTATTCGTCCGCCCAGAATCAACCTGCGTATGCGCCTCCAGCATGGACTCGCCCGCCTGAAAATAAACCAGCTGAACTAGGTGGCCCAGAGAATCAGCAGGGTTATGGACATGGTAGTGGTGGAACGTATGAGGCGCCTTAAATAACTTGATAGGTGAAGTTGGGGTATTAAGATTTTCTTGGTAACCTATGTTAGCTCTTATTTATGAGGGTATTGGAAGGCAGTTCGACTTTACACCTGGCTAACTGTATCCTTACTTCGCCCAAGAAGCGGTTTAATAGATTGCATCGGTATCTTAATGAGTTTAGAATGCGATAAAGTCATTGCATTAAAGCAACGTGTAAACAAGCGCTTTTGTTCTGACCTCAAACAAACTAGAGCGACTGCAAATACAAGATAGATGAGAAATAACTACCATGCAATATATTCGTTTGTGGATAAGCGCTAACAACAGCTTGTTGTGTTGTGAAAAGGAGCATCCTGAAGTAAAAGCTGCGACGACAAAGATTTCGAATGCCACTCAAGAAACCGAAGGATCCCACTGCAGCACCCTTGTGCAAGTGGCTGGTAGCACAAACAGTAAAATACGGTGAGCGAATCGCAGCTTGCACTGCCCCCTCCTCTCAAGCGGTTAAAAAGACCATTTGTTGGGTGTTGACATAATGGCTGTAACCTTGTGCTTGACCCTACTGTAACTGCTATTTGTTAGGTTAACCGCATTTTTGGGCACAGCTGAGCGCTCGCATCATTTCAACGCGGCCCAACACGTCAGTACCTACCTCCTGCTGCGAGGCCTCTAGCGTGACCAAAGATGGTCGCGCTGTGGTTTCAGCAAGTAGCTGTCGTAGTTCTGCTTATGAAGTCTGATTTCTCAATGCCAACGCAATGAGACACTCATCATGGCCTAGAAGGAGTGCTGGGTTGACCGCCAGCTACACTTGTGCCGAGCAATGCAGAGAAGGGCCGAGACGAGGAATGAAATCTAGAGAGACTCTCTATAATTTCAGTGGCCTTGAGTATCAAGAAACCCATCAGTTAAGCCATGGAGAGGCCTCAGGACAGGGTATGTCTAATATACAATATTGTTGCAATAATTAACTGCCTTTGCGCCATAAGTTATACCCCCCCATGCGGGATAATGATGGCTGCTCACTTCAGCTCCGACAGCCTTGCCGCCTCAGTTGTATGGAAATTCCCGCACCGTTCTTTCAAAGGCAAATAAATATATGAATAATTTGAAATTAACAAAGCATCATTCAAGTCTTTTGCCCATTACCGATAATACGTATGTTTTAATCGCTGAGATTATGGGGAAAGGCGCTCTGTGCGTCCATTGCCGTATCATTGCCGTATCAATCTCAAGGAATAGGCGTCGATCGATGGTTTAAAATATTCACTTTCTGCCTTGCTCCTCTTGTTCTTCATCTCGAAACCGGGATTCCGGAACCTACGATACTCTGCGGTGATGGGCCAGGGTGGTGGAGCCGACTCCCTCTTTTCAATACTGTCTCCATCAGGTAGAGGTATCTCACTTAACCAGAACACCAGCCTATTATTCTCATATTCCACCACCTAAAATGCGACATGGAAGTAGACAAGATAGATGATGTCGTCGATGCCAACCGTCGTCGCATGGCCTTGACCCTCAACGACATTGACCTCGCCCTCTCCAAGACCGAAGAACAGCAACAGCAACAGCAACAGCAACAGCAACAACAAGGTGGCATGATAAACCAGCAGCAGGTCCAGAACATGCAAGGAAGCCCATTGCGCCATCTGACACCTCAGATGCAGGCCCAAATCCAGCAGCAAATAGGACTTAGCAATGTGCAGGCTCAGATCCAGAATAATGCTAGGGCCTCTTATACCACGAAGATAGAGAGACGAACGCCTAAGCATGTGAGGATTTGGGATAAATAAAGAGCCTTATTTTCTACATAAGGGTTGAGAAGAAGGTAGTTTATTTATATGCTGAGGGATCGGATGTTTGGTGTGAGCCCCGCTCCACCAATCAGGAACCTCTACATCGTGACTATTGTGCAATGCACACAAGACTAAGCCAACGGATCGATGATTCGGTCAGGTAAAATTAAAGATGCTTATTCTTCTATTTACCCGGGCTGGAAGGCTTCCTATTTATCTTACCTAGATACCGAAGGTCTCTCTGAGGCCTTCGGAAGAGGCTGTACCCGTCTCGAGCCCTCGGGCCTTCATGGTCTCAGACTATTTAGGTTACCTTACCTAGGTCCCGAGCTACCTTGTACAATAGTGACATCTTATCAGAAGATGATCGCGAACCTGGCAGCCAAGCATGGAGGAAAGGATAGAATTCCCCAGGAGTTCATGGAGAAAGCCAAGCAAACATCGGTCATGCAAGCTCAGCAGCTTCTCTCACAAAACATGGCCTAGCGCAGGGCTCAGCAACAGATAATACTATTTCAGCAGCAGCAGCAGAAGAAGAAGAAGAAGAAGAAGAAGAAGAAGAAGTAACGAAATTGGAGCAGATTTAATGCAAAGGTGGCCATGTTCGGTCAAACTAACTCTGGCATCATTCGTCACGGCATTTTTATGTGGAAATTATATAATTTACGTACAAAATTACTTTTCATTTCCTCTACTAACTTAACACTATATAGTGTGTAGAGGTATATCCCCCTTGCTGTATATATGGGTTAGTATACTAATTAGCACCTTAGCTCCTCCATAGATATAGTATGTACAAGACAACAGTAAAATAGCATTCAATCTTAGTGAATTAAATAGCAATCGGCCCTAGTTATCCTAAAGCTGATAATGTTAACTATGTGGTACTGGCTGGTTGGATTGGCACTCCTGGGATTTACGGGCTGCGTGGTAAAAACACCTCTACAATCCCGCCCTGTATACAGCATGTGTGGTGGTATAAAGTGTACACGTGTTGCTTGGTCTTGATGGCGATTCTTGTTCTGGTATTTCATCGTTGGAAACGCATGCCCGTGTTAAAGAATCACAATAATTTTACACTATTTTTCCTTGAGACATTGCTCGACGTTACTGATGATCTTGCCATAACACAATAATACAGCATTTTAAGCAACAGGAGCATACCCACTCAGTAGCTATACCATAGACAGCAATTTACTTCATCCGATATCGCAAATTGCGTGATCCTACAAGCCTACGGAGTAGGAGCCGTTTCTCCTGTTATTATACGTTTTTCAGAATATGAGAAATCTATCAAGTCTTAATTCAATCCTGTGAGTCATGTGAACTCTCCGTATTCCTCCTCTTCGCTTCACGTTCATCTTCAAACCGCCCTATCCTCTTCCGAGGTTGCTCAACTACGCAAACCCCCCTTTCTAGTGTGTAACGGCCTCTGCCAACTGCTACCGGTATCGTTTCCTGTTGCCTGCTTAGGACAAGCGGAAGTTGCGCTGCTGGAGTCGTATGTTTCTGTTGTAGAGCGTGGCTCCTGAAGGGCTGTTCTGAACGGTCCAAGAATATTTTCCGGTGTTGTAATGGCTCTTCTACACCAGTGTTTAGCAAGGCTGCCTTGTAATCCGTCGAGATTGCTTCTGGGAGACGTGTAACCATTTCGGCCGTCATGTGCCCGTCTTGGCGCAAGGTGGTTAGTACTATCCCTCCCTTACCGGAGTCGGTGAGTTGCGAAACCGAACGCACCCCTGAATCATCGATGTTGCTATTGAGCTCCCTGAGATTTTGCACAAATGGGCCCGTCGTTCTGTATGGAAGATTGACTAGCAATGCGGTGTCCCTCTTGAGAGTCATCTCTTTTGCGTGATTACTCATTTCCTGTCGATCTGGTTTCTCCCAGGACTGCACTAATCTCCCCCCTGGTTCGCTGGTATTAACGGCAATTCCTGAGAAGTACTCTCCATCGTGATTGAAGTGAAGCCTTTCTGAGCATTCAGCAGTGTATCTCAGGCTGTCTCCTCCTGTGATGTATCGTCAGTGCTATGTACTAGTTTCATGACACATAAGTCAAGCGAGAATGCTGCATGATACCTTGGCTTTTGAAGTCCCAGAGACCTGCGGTGACTCCATCCTTTTCAATCACCCGTGATCGGCCGCGGAAATCACGCACTACGATAACCCGTTGGAACTTGAAAGCAACGATTGGATATCGCGGATGCAAGAGAGCGCACCAGTCGCCATTCCAGTCAGTAGAGCGAGAGTATGTTGGCTTGAAAGCTAGAGACGCGATGTGTCGGTAGGAAGGTCGTGCCGACGTCATAGATGCCATGTCCTGATACACATTGACGAGCCGCAGTTGAGAGCTCACCTGATGATTTACCTCAACCAAGCCCTCAGACTTGTGTACCGTCATTAAATATGCGCCAGTTTCTGATATTTGGATGTCATAGCTCAGTTGAAAATCCTCAATGCCAAACTCAAAAGGACCGTTTCTCCAGGAGTTCCCTGCGAAATCGATGTATTGTGTGACATCGTCCATGGAACATTCTTGCTGTTCATCATCTGGAGTGGGAATGTATACAACACAACCGGGGGCTGCCACACGATGGAAGTTTGTCGTGATGGCAGTAGGGAACTGGAAGTCGTCCCACCACACCTTAGGCATGAAGGGCTTCATGCAGCTCCTTGCGATGTTGAGGTTGACGTCTCGCAGCTTTACGTTCGGCTCTACGGACCACAGTTCAAAGAATACCGTGACATGCATCTCGTCTGCTCGTGACGCATATAGGCGAACGATTCCTACACGGCTTCCGTCTGGGGAGAGCCGTGATTTGAGACAGACTGAATGCTGGTCGTCGGACCTAGCCCTGAATTTGGCAACAATATTCGCACCGGATATTCTCTGCCAGAATTGAGACTGGTTGAAAGCTGACAGGCTCGGCTCCCAGATCTCGTTTGGTTCATCCTTGAGGACATGTGACCAAGAGCTATTGATAGCAGCCACATCCTGGGAGAGTTGCAATAGTGTCAGCCAGGCCTTTTCCCATGTTGCCTTAATCTGCGAATCCATTCCAGTTGGTACTCGAATACCTCGTTTAAAAAAGGCATCTGATGGACCATGGCGGATTTGCGGTGGTCGGCCGAACATCCACGATGCCTCGATCCATACCATGACCGACGGCTGGCTGGACAAGAACTTGGAAGCCAATTCAACCACGAGCTTTCCATCGCGATCCAGCGGATTTGATGTCATACTTTCAAGACATTCCAGGACATGAAAACTCCAGAATTCGGTTGTATAATCAAGAAGCGGATATCTTCTAACTTGTACATCCGTGCTAGGAGCAAGGTAAGGCGAATCAGCCAATGGTCTTCCCTTGACGCTATGCCTGAGATAAGACAGACATCGACAAGCAAGTGACTGATGGCTGCTCTGTCGGTCGATGGAAAAGTCGGCAGATGAACCTCGGGCGGGGTCTCGAACATTTGAATCCGAGAGATATTCTATCACAGACAAGTGGACGAAGCGAACAAAGCCGTTTTGGTCTAGCTCCATCAGAGCACCAGAAAAAATACCAATATTCTTGGCAAGATTGGGAATCAAGTCTTCTTCATCAACCCCTCTGTACATTGGGACCGCGAGAGCGTATTGAAGCTCGCTAATATGAAGTGGCCTGAACGAATGAAGCACCAACTCAAACGCATGCGCAATATTTGCTCTCGCATTCCCAATTGTGCTTCGTTTGAGACTTCTCAAGACTGCTCCATAGAGCAAATCTAAGCCTTCAAGCCGATTCAAGCCTCTAATAGCATCATGGCGTTCTCGAACCGAAATGTGTGGCGACTGTAGATAGTTTATGAACAACGTCGCCCAGAGGAACATGCCGTTGGCCCGGCTCGCTACTTGGGTAGTGATTTCTTCTGGGTCATGTGAGCTAGGAAGTAAACCATCGTTAATGAGATTCATGATTTTTGGCCGAAGAAACATTTCAATATCATGGAGATTTAGCTCGGAGAGCAGGGACCAAAGTACCGTGCGTTCCATCAACCCGGACGGTATAGTCACTGTTGGCCGGCTGAACAAAGCAGCCACGGTACCAAATCGATTGTCTAAAAGAGCAGATAGACGATGAAGGAAGTGTGCTGGATCAAGGCATTCATCCACACCATCAACGACGAGAAAGAAGCGGTCGAGGCGTTGTACAAGTAGATTCAAGATCGAAAAGATTTCGTTGCCTGACGCTGTATGTTGACCGGAACGGCGGCCTTCCTGACACATGAGAAAAATATCAAAGACGTCCGGGTCAAAGCTGGGCATGGTGTGTAACAGCTGTGCGAGAATTGCTCGCCATACTGCGCCGCTGGATACGCTGTCTGGCCTTTGCTTGTCGAAGAAGAAGAAGGTGAGAGCCCGCTTTCGGCTACTGGAGAACTCTGCGCCCGGGACCAGAATTTCTTTCTGAAGATGTTCAATTAAGCTTGTGCAAAGGGTCGTTTTGCCGTAACCTGGTTTTCCTAGGAGGAAGAGAAGGTCAGTTGGTAGCTTCTAAGGATAGACAAAAAGATAACCCACCTTGGATAGATAAGAGAGGGAGCGTCGGATGGTGCGGCCCTAGGGCTTCTGAGAGCCATTGGGAAACTTGCTTTTGCCCAAGGAACCATACTGTGCTAGATGGCTGTCTTTGGTTCTGGGCAGTTTCGAACAAATCAAGCCATGGCGGGGGGTTGATCCACGATTGGAGACGATGTTTGATCCGTTCTATATAGGGTCTCAGAGGCGATTTCACAGCATTAAGTACGCGTAGCGGGCTGACTTACCTGGATCTCTGCTCCATTCGTTGTAATCCATTTTGCTTTCCTCAAAAGCACCTTCTGTAATGAACTTGTCGAGCATTGTTTCGATCTTTCTTGTAGCTTCCGCCTGTTCCTGGTGTGCCATCAACTGCATCTCTAGTTCCACTAGATCCTGATGCTGGGTCCATCTTCGGAGCAGTGTATCGAATCTCACGTTAAAGGGATTAAAGAGAGACGTCGATAGTGAGCTAATAAAGGACCCTCGGAGTGACAAAAACTCTAAGTGCGTGTGAGAGTCGGAACATTAAGTATTCTGTCTAAGAGGGACGTGCTTACTCGAACGCTTGCGCGAAAATACTTGGCATGTATCAAAGCAGAACTGGATTAGATCTGCGTAGATGTATGCCATGGCTCGGAACAAACGATGTGGGTTTGGGGCACCGCGTCGGCGAAGGGCGGCGCTAATGTCTTCGAGATACTCCTCATAGGCAGGAAGTTTCATGCCCATATCTTCAAAAAGCTCGCAAACCCGCTCAAGAAACTCTACATGGTTTGTTCCCAACTAAAACAGAGTCAGCATGCATCGCAAGATGGGGGTCGGGCAAATACTGACCATAAATACCAAGCGAATGCAGCCCCACGCGATTGCTGCGAACTCTGGGCTCGAAGAAACGAAAAGGTCAACAACTTTGAAGAATGGAGACAGCTGTGTGGACAAGCTTGAGATTTTCTGGCAACATTTTGTCAAGATACTCGTTTGTAAAGGGTGATTCTCAATCTCTGTGTGGATAGACCGTAGCATGGACTTCGCGTCGGGATACTCCTTGAAATAACGCAGCTGTTTCTCAGACAGCGACGACCGAAACTGCTCGCATGCTTCTATGAATATTGACACGGTGGCAGGGATCTTGCTTCAGGGGCAGAAAATACTTTTTAGTCCACGATGAATCGCGCGATGATTTAAATTAGCGACATACCTGGCGTGGAAACTCATGTTGGCTGCCTCGCCACCTGGCGGCTATGATTTGGTCGCCAATGGGGCTTCGGCAACAGACAGCATGAAAGTGCAATGTTTCCTTGATATTTGGTAGCAACAACTTGGTTTGAGCCATTCGCCATTGGTAGTGATGGCAGTAGTCTCGGTATGGGAAGCGCTTGGTGTAGCGTAATGAAGCCCGAAAGTGGGGTTTTCAGAGATGAGCCTGATCTCACAGAGTCTGCCTTGTTGAGGCGTCCAAACCACTTACTGCGCCACTCTGAGGCTTATCTGATCACTTCGGTTCAACCAATGGGAGCACAGCAAAGGCTTACCTCATAGAAGGCCCTCAACTACTGGACAGTCTAGACACTTTGCATCTTCGGAGAGCTATGTAGACACTCATCCACTGGCTGTCAATTACAAGCGCTATAGTAGCTGATCTTAAAATCTAGAGATTTCTTTGTGTTTCCTAGTGACCGACCCCCCCTTAGAGTGACCGATCACCGCCTGAGATGTAAGCCAGAACTCCTATATTGCCGTACAAATATTCACCACAGGCGCCTATGTGCTATATTTTGAATGGGTTGTCAGTCACCTAAAAGTCTGGTCGCTGAGTTGATTAGAGATGAGACCCGTTCTATCGTTTGAGCTGGAAATAGATTAGCGTATTGATACTCGTGGAGCTCACTCGGGCGGAATAAGTATCTCCCTAATCATTAGTCTAACAGCTCTAACAGAGCTTCCGAGGCACTCAGCCAGCAACGAGACACAATCCCATCTTGGTTGCATCACGTGCTCATTCCGGCCAGAAAATTCATGGCGCGGCTCTGCGCTCTTCAGCAAGCAATTGATTATTGTTACTTGAAGGGTCTACATGCGAGTCTTGATAGGTTCTAAGAGTCACCTTCACATTGCCGCCTTGTCGAAAGGCGATAAGATTGTCTCTCGCGATGTCCCACACGGCACGGGACCAGCATCTCCCATCCAGTTCATTTTTACCACGTCGGCCTTATCGCTCAAAACGGAACCGACCCTGCACATTATGCCGTGCTCGCAAGACATCATGTCGTCGCGCCGGCGATGATACATCATGCTTGTCATGTCGCAAAAGAGGCCAGCATTGCAGTTTCTTGGACGATGTTTCTCAACAATCAGGCCCTGACTCGACAGCCAGGGAGAGCCCTAATACTGAAAGGGTGCTTAATGAAATACCAGGCTCAATTAGCGGTGCATTAGCGATGGATTCTACTGAGGGCTTCATGGCACTAACACTAGAGGATAGTCGAGGCAATGATTCCAGCCCTGGATACTTGGGACATGGTACGTATCAGGACAGTTTCGTCAACCGCCATGCAACAGAAATTCCAACGGTATATGAAGAAATGTCTGATCAAAGAATCTGGGCCGATCATACTGTAGAGCAACAGCAGGACATATCTGGCACACTCGACTCCATCCTCTATGACTTTAGTGGGATCGCATCAACTGCCGCTCAGCCCATTCAGCAAGACATGGTTGATGCAGATGAACCAATGGATTCAGACCAAGTCCTTCAACTTGACCTCCAAGACTTGAATTCACCTGAGAATTCGCAACCAGCCGAGTCTGGACACTGTGTCAGCCCCAGTACCGTTATCAGCTCTCCTAAAGATCAGACCAACGAACCCAACAGTATCGATCAAAGACCCGATTTCCAAAGCACATATTTTGGATTATCGGGTGAATCAGATCCATATCTCCTCCGGCATTACTTGTATAATGAAGCAGACGAATTCCCATTTCTTCGTGTTATATACCGGAGAACGCAGCGCGGCATGCATTCCCCCGAAAAGCCCGCACAACGCTACGCCCCAAATATGGATACCAAACCTGATATTCCAGTTCAGTTTTTGTTAACTTCGAACGCGTTGGGAGATGAGTTAAAAAGGATTGGCCCTACCAATCATCTAGATGACGCCAAGTCGGTACGGACAGAGCTCAATGATCTGGTGAATGAGGAGCATGGACGAAGGCTCATATTGCTGTAGGTTTACACCACACCCCGTCAGCGAGGCAACAGAATCCTAATGGCGTAGTTTTGTACAATACGTTTATCCAGCGCTCCCAGTCATATCTCGATCACAGCTCGCGCGGGGCATGATTGGCCATCACATATCCACGCCCTTGAGCCTGGATCCAATACCACCATACCTTCTAGCTGCTATTTACGCTTCTGCCCTTCCATTCAGTTCTTACGATGACGTTTTGTGCGTTTCAAGCGTCTACAAGAAGCCATCTTCTGAGAGATTGTGGCAGATTGTCTACGATGGAATCCAATCAGACCTGCATACGCCACGTCTTGCGACCGTATCAGGCGCATTGCTTTTCCTCAATCGGCCTCGGGTTGGAGTCCAGCACGTTTCTGCGGACACATCTTTCACGTGGTCTTTCACGACCTCTACTATTGGCCTCGTGACGAGCTTAGGCCTTCATTTGGATTGTAACTCATGGTCTATCCCCAACTGGGAAAAACGTCTAAGACGCCGATTGTGGTGGATGGCCTACTCTGAAGCGACATGGCGAAGCCTTTTACTTGGTCGACCATCGATTATTGCTCAAGATCAATGGAGCGTCTCCGGGCTGACAAGTGCTGATTTCAAGCTTGACAATATCATCCCGGGGGACAACGTGCCATTAGAGGTTCAAAACTTTATCAAGAAGTTGCGCAATCTATTGACCGGGCCTGGTGGATGCCTATTCTCTCAACACCTCGCAACGCTAGCATGTATTGCCGACGATGTGTACAGAGCCCTTTAGTGAGCAGGCACATACCCGCTATTGTTGTCCCATATTGACATATGCATACAGCACAATCAGAGCCACCGAGTCCCTCGCCGACGATCTCGATACATCCATCAAGGTCATAAGGCCTCTTCGTCAAGAACTGGCTCTGTGGTATGCTGAGCTACCAATGTTGCTAAAATCACCCAAGACAGACCCTGAACGGGCCGCCCCTACCGCACCGAACTCAGCTGCGTGCTTAAGATTTGCGTACCTTACACTGGAGATACTACTATATCGCGCTTTGCTCCGGCCGCTTGGAGGCGTCGACTTGGAAAACGTGCCAGACGTCCAGGGTGGAGAGCAAAGCATACAAGGGTCATGGCCTGAGACGCAAAGCTCTTGCATTGATCCGGAACAATATGACAGCTTCCGAGACCAGGCAGAGCTAATTATATCTGCTGCCGAAAATTGTGCCACCATTGTGACCAATTTCACCGTCGAGTTGATGTCCTGGGATTTCGCTAGCTTCTGGTACTCTTGTGGGTTCTCCTTTCTGGTGTTTCAAATGCCTTAACATGTCACTGATCAAAATCTCCTCAAGGGTCCCGCATCGGTTGGGCAACAACTTCAAGCTTTCTTGCGCTTCTTCTTGTACAGTCGCCAAGTGTAAAACACGCCGTGACTTGCAAGTCTCTTATAGATAAATGGCGGCAGATTCTGCGACATCAATCTCAAAGCTTCCACGATATGAGCCTAGGAATACTCAGATTGGATGCAATGTACTGGTCCAACATGAACAAGATATTTAGAGTCAATAGCCACTTGGAACAAGTGATTAAAGAGTCACAATAAAAGCTAGGATTGGCTAGTTCACCATTATCGCTCTGCTTGATGTCGACCTCTTGGATTGGATTTTATATATATGTTTCGGTCCCCTAGGAAGGGGAATGTGAAATGGCACTTCTTTTATACCGAGATGGGTCTATTCAGGAATGCTTGGAACTTACTAGGCAGTATCAGAATCCTGCTGCCAGTTCACGAATTCGAAAAAGGCCCGCAGTAGCACTGCAACAAGCTGAGCCAGTCTATTGGGACCATAGCCTATCGCGTTTTTCCGCCTTTCTTTGCTACACCATCGGTAATAAGACATTGATTATGAAATTAAGATACTTCACGTCAACTGACTTGACTCATAGAAGGGGCAGATAGAGCTGGGTGTTGATCGTCTTCAAACGGTGATAAAAAAAACGGGAAGGGGTGGTAGCTTTAATTTGTATACGAGGCTTAAATATATAAAGTGCTTATGAAGATATGAAGGTTCTTGAGTTAGGAAAAGTAAATATGTACCTTATTTTCACACAACATATTTAAATTCCTCCTCATGACCTTCGCTGCCAGGAACATCGGATCCTCTCTTAGCGTTTCTCCTGCGAATGACGACATAGATTAATCCAACTGCGATAAGTGCGATGGCCTCCATCGCCAGCGACACAGAATTGCCCATGATATATCTTGGTGAATCTTCGTGGGGGTAAATTTGAGAAGAGGGAATCCCCGACATATTGGCAATCGATATAAGGAGGGGGATGCCCACAGAACGAACGTGCTCGTTTTGCAAGTTGTTCGTCACCCAGGTAACTACAAGAGTATTATATGGGTAGACACCTGCTCAAAATTAGGCTGAGAACCTCCGAGAAAAAAAACAAGAAACTTACCAGCAGCAATCAAGAACATGGCAAAAAGTCCAGCCCCGTGGCTTGCTGAGCCAATGACGATGGCATAGCCAATCAGCACCGGAATTGGCACCATCACGGCGACGAGGGCACGTTTGTTGAGCTTATCAGATAGCCAAGCTATGAAGCACAGCACTAGGCAAGCAAAGACATAAACTGGAATGGACAGGTAATTGGCCTGCAAGGAAGTGTACCTATTAAAGTTAGATGCGGTACAAATACGGGGCGAGTTGACTTACCCAAGACCAACCATAATGGTGGGCAAAAAAGTCGCAAATCCAAAGAGGGGAATGGATGAACAAAATAATCCAGCTGCTGCAATATAAATCATTGGCTCAGTGAAAGCCATATAGATATATTTCCACGAGAATTTTTCCTCTCCTTTGTATGCAGCGTCACGCTGGATGCGCAGGCTCATGATGGCACTCTCCTCGGCAGTGAGGAACCAAGCCTTTTCCGAGTTGAGGGGAAGAGTAACCCAAAGCGCCAAGCCAACCACGATGGAAATGCAACCCTCGATGATGAACAGCCATCGCCATGCTGCGAGGCCAGCCCTTTCGCCCATCAATTGGATGCCATAAGCAATCAGTCCGCCAAATGCCCCAGAGAGAGCAATGGCGCCATATAGAACCGCGATACGCTTTGCTTGCTGTTCACGAGAATAAACCGTTGAGATAATGAAGGCGAGGCAGGGGAAGAGGGCAGATTCAAAAACACCTAGAAGAAGACGCACTGCGATTCCTTGATGGTAATTATTGATGAAGCCCGTGCCGATGGTAACAGCACTCCAACCAACCATGACGATTGCAAGAATGGTGTTTGCACCCCATCTCTTAACCGCCATAACCCAAGGGATCTCAAATACGACATAGGTTGGGTAGAAAAGGGTGGACAAATTATTGAATTGTGTTCCAACGAGCCCAATGCCTTCTTCAAAACCAAATACGCGGGCGTTTCCTTCGACAGAGTTAACATCAAAACACGCCGGGTTAGACTGAGCAGAAGATCACAAACCAATATTGGTACGGTCGAGGTATGCGATGAGCATGAGGAGCGCCATTTGGGGCATCATAAACTTGTCAAATTTGCCAATTGTGCGCTTTTCGATAACTGGGTCGATAAAGACAGCACTGACGCCGACGCCTGTGTCAGGAGAACCGACATTGCTATCGGGAGTGGAGCAGGAATCATCAACGGGTTCTTTGAGATGGCTCATCGTGGAGCTTGGTTGAGGCATTGTGAATTTTCTAGTCTGACGAGAGATGACTTTTAGATGAGCGGGTCAGTTGGACATTATTATACTCATGTTTTATGAAGGATATCTTTGAGGTTCTTGATCAAGATATTGCGAGTGACAGTTTCAAAGGTACAGTTGGACAGGATGCCGAGATAAGTGATAGCCGGCGATAAGAATTGATGGCTTGGGCGTTTACTAAACGATTTGCCTTCAGATAAAGCGATAAGGCCACTAGCTAAGGCGGAATTGGGCGAACGCTAAGAATCCGCCGAAATCGTGGCCATGATTTCGGCGAATGTGACTCCCTAGGAGGGGACGAAATCGCCGGATTGTGGAAATTGTGGATACACGGCAATCGGCTCCCTCTCAAAGCTATCTAAGATCATATTGAAGTTCAAATACACCGCGACCAGTCTGTTCTTAAGATATTTTGATCTTTCTGGTTCTCAAAGACAGCACAAAAACTGAATCAACCTCTTCAGTCCTAGCATTTCGAGCCGAGTAAGCTACGGCAAACAACGTCTCCCATAACCAAAGATGACAATCCAAGATCCGCTGTCGGCACTTGATGCCCCAATGGTCTCTATAGACAGGGAAAAACTGATGAATGATATTCATCACACGGCCCAATGGGGCCAAGGTCAAAGATGGGGCCAGTATGTGGTAACAAGTTGCATTGCTTAGACTCGGCAAGGCTCACAATTTGAGACAGGTCACCCACGGACATTGGCATGGCACGCTTGGCTCTGAGTGATTCCGACAAGCAGGTCCGGGATTGGTTCGTGGAAATCGTCAAGCTGTATGGATGCAAAGTCCGCGTGGATGAAATGGGAAATATTTTCGCTATCCGTCCCGGCAAAAGAAACGGGCTTCCCACAGTTATGGGGTCTCACCTCGATACACAGCCAGCGGGCGGGAGATATGACGGCATTCTTGGCGTGATTGCTGGAGTGGCTGCCTTGAGAACCCTTCACGAGACTGGGCTTGAGACAGAGTACCCAGTCGGCGTTGTAAATTGGACGAAGTAAGTGATCTATCGGAGCCCTGGAACTGGAGTTACTGAGTTTACTGATAATAAATAGCGAAGAAGGTGCAAGATTCCCACAATGCATGATGGCTTCTGGCGTATGGGCTGGAGCCACGGATGTGAATAAAGTACACCAGATCGCCGATATTGAGGACGCAAGCACCACCGTCAAGTCAGAGCTGGCGCGTATTGGGTATTTGGGATCAACCGCAGCCCACTGGTCAGCTATGCCACTCGCCGCTCACTTTGAGTTGCACATCGGTATGGAGCCTTGGTCTGAGTATCACCCAGAAAACCGTCATTAATATCTTTATAGAACAAGGCCCGATCCTAGAGGCTTGCAATCAACGTATTGGTGCAGTCGAGGGTGTCCAAGCGAGTAAATGGTTCACCATAACCGTGACGGGCCGCGATAGCCACACAGGGGCAACCAACTTTGAGAATCGCTCTGATGCTTTATTGACAAGTGCTCAAATGATACTCCGCTCGCATCAAGTTGCTACCCAATTCTCTTCCCTTGCTTCCACCGGTTTATTAAGTCTACAGCCTGGAAGCACGAATACTGTTCCTGGTGTTGTGACTTTCTCCTTGGATCTGCGATCGAGCGAGGACAAGAAAATTGACGAAATGGAGAAAATCCTCCGGGATGATTTTGAAATGATTTCCAAAGGGCAGTATCAAGGTTCTGTGAGTGCAGGGTGTACCCGTGGCCGGGGATGTACAGTCTCTTGGAAGGTCGACTCAGACGCCAAGGTAGCCAAGTTTGATAAGGAGTGCATCGAATGCATTGAGAAAGGATCAGAAGCCTTGTTTGGACACAGAGCAGAATCTCTGACAAGGAGGATGTACAGCGGCGCCGGACATGATAGCGTGCACACGTCAACGAGAGTGCCCACAGCCATGATTTTCGTGCCTTGTAGGGAGGGCCTCACGCACAACCCAGCAGAGTACTGTTCACCAGATGACTGTGGCAATGGTGCACAGGTGCTTCTGAATGCTGTACTTAGGTACGATCGTTTACGATTAACAAAAGCAAAAGTTTGAAGTTTAAACATACGCCTTTAGTGGACAGATGGACAACAGGCTGCCCCAGCGGTCGCAATAGCTTCATTCCTCAGGCGGTTAATTGGATTGAAGAGGTTGAACCCTGTGTTAACCTCCACCGAGTATCACTTTTTGTGGGTCTTACAGCTTGTTAGACACATAACTCTGGCCAATATAGCCTGAGTTAAAATATTAAGAGTTCAATTTCACAAGAAACTAGAGATATTAATGAGAGACTTCAAAGTACCAAGTTTTAGACTTCCTCTATGTTTGGTGATTGAGGAACTGCTAATTACAGGCTGCCTAGCGAGTTTTGTTCTCACACCCTAGATTTAATTGCCTTCTGCCAAACGGTGAAAGATATGGCCTCAGGAGTATTTGGGTTAATACGACTAAATTAAGTAAGTACTCCATGCTGCGTTGTATGTGGGCTGCAGTCCCTTCTCAATTACTCCATTTCAGTCAGACAGCTCTGACGAAAGAAGTAAACCATGGCAAAACTTCAAGACCAGTCAATTGAGACAATAGAACACACTTCGGACAAGTCAGCTGAGCCAGACCAATCTGAATCGGACAGGCCGGATGTAGACCCAGCACTGTTCGAGGCCAGATTTCAGGAACTGCTCAATCAGCAGATATTGCATCCATTGCATCTCCCCGATCAATATAAAGATATTGAGACATATGAGAAATTGTGGAATGAGTTCATTCGAGATTTCGCGAAGCGCAACCAAACACGATTTAACATTCCAGGTAAAGTACACACTCCATAATCGGTTCTCATCTCTCTAATAGATTTCCAGAAGCCCGTTTATATGAGGCTTTGCGATTCGTTTCTCGGCAGGATGCGGAATACTCCTTTGAGAAGCACATGAAAATGTATTGCCAGAAGATTACTTATGGCATATTCTTTGGTCGTGTTCGGGATGGACCCCTTTCCCTCGTTTCACTACCACGAGCAGGGTCCTGCATTAAGCAAAAGACCCTGTTCAGCATGATCTATGATAAGTTCCAACATTTGAAGGGCTCTTTAGAAAGCTACACTTATCAGCCACCAGAGAAAAGATTCCCTTGTCAAATTATTTATTGAATTAACGTACCTTTTCACCCTTCCGAGGTCAACCTGGTGTAAGCAAGACACTTGTGATGATCGAAAGTATTACTCCCCGCTTTCATTAGATGGAAACGCGTATATTTGTCGTGATTAACTGCCCAATACGGACATGTTGTTTGGCCGCAAGCCAGCCGTAGAGCTGGTCCCGAGCGATCGCGTACTCCCGCTTCACTTCTTCGAGAACAGTCCACTCGACCAAAGTGACAACATGGCCATTTCGATCGTCTTTGATGATGTGCTTGAGCAAGAGAAACTTCGACACTTCCTTGAGAGTCTTGTCCAGCGGGAAGGGTGGCAGCGGTTAGGAGGTCGGTTGAGGAAGAATGTAAGTATTGAGATCAACGAGACTTCCCCTAGGAGGTTCTCAAGCCACCGCGAAAGGAGAGTGGATATACTGACGCCCCCATGTAACCACAGACCTCAGGGCATATTAAGTGGCACATTCCTACGAGTTTATAGCTGAGCGACCTGCAATCAGCTGAGCGCACGTTGACCACGGGATGCCTGCTGCTTCTCACCCAGTTGCTTCCCAAATACCGCAGCCTTCCATTCGACCCTCTATCGTCAGCGACCCAGACGACCTGGCGGATCTAGCGTGGGGGCCGCCTAGAGTTTCGCCTTGTTGCCGCTTGTATGTGACAGTTGTATACTTGCCGTAAATGGCAGCTAGCAGCGTTACTATCTTCGTTATGGTAAGGTGAGGACTGTAGAGCTTTGCATTAAAGCGCCAAGCTGCCCTCTTGTGAAGAACTTACTACAAGCCAACCCACAAGTGACCTCTAATTACTTCGAAATTCCACAACCACTTCTTCACGATAAAATGAAAACTGACAGAGACATAGGTACAATATTTCATGTTTGAGGGTATTGGTGTCTGAGTAATAAGAACAAGTCGAGTAGTTACCATATTCATAGCTATCTACACCTGCTAGAATTTCAGGCTGTTATACTGCATCTTTGTTCCCAATATCCGAACTCTCCAAGCGCTTTTAAGTGGTTACCAGTTTGGTGTTGAAAAGTCAAATAACCCCTCCTCAAGAATAGCAGTTGGGTCAATGCTAAAGATATCGGGATCGAAAGGTCCTTCAAATATGCTACTATCATCTAGTTCCTTCTCGCTAGCTTCCTGGAAGCCTTCAGAGTTTAATTCGTCCTCCGGGCTGTCCGCTGTATCAGGAATACTAAGCGGAAAACTGTAGCAGATGGGCAACGCGATTAGGATGTGCCATCTTTGAGCCAATTCACGGAGAAGAGTGATTGCCCTTTTTGCAAGCGGGAGGCTCGCTTGCATGGTATCCAGAGCATTGAAACACGTCCTAAAGCGGTTAATCGAGCGATGCCTTGCCTGATCCAGCGAGTTCGTCGCACCTAACAGAAGCGCTACAGCTGCTGTTAGGATACTATGGGCGACAAAAGGTGGCGAATTCTCAAATGAAGCAAGCTTCTGATGCTCACGAACTAGGCGGGCAATCGCACTTGCTGCTGTTGACATAGAATGAAGGGCCAGCCGGTATATAGAACCTTGGCTATCTTCACGAAGGTATGGACGATGAATGAGGAGCTGAGATCCGTTGTACGTAATATGTAGGTGGAGGACGTTTGGTGGATTCGACCCCCTGTGGAGTTCTAGGCGAGAATCGAGCTGGCGATAGAAATTTATCAGCTCTTCGCGAGCTTCTAGTAATATCTGCCGCCTCTGGTGGGAGCCGAGGCTTTCAAATTCAAATGAGTAGCTAATATTGATTCAGTTACCACCTTGAAAGAATAGACTGACTATAAAAGCGTACTCACATTCTATCCATGTATTGATCATGTATAAACCACAACCTACATTGAGCGGCAAAAAGAACCTCGTCGAGGGACGGGCTAGAGCCGACAGCGCTAGAGAACGGAGCGGCTTGCACTCTTCTCCAAGGTATCATGCAATTTCTGCCCAATAACGACGTTGCGATCCTATACGATAACTTAGCTCGACTGACACTTTTGGTGGAACTTATTAAGGGCTGTTACCTGTCAATGAAAAACGAGGACCAGAAAGCTCGTATCCTCTGGTGTTGAGGGTCTTTTGTTGAGGGGGCTTTCGCGGACACGGCTGCATCATTAAGGGTCTCCAGAGAACTGACATGAAGGCCAAGATGGAGGCAGAGACTCGCAGACATGGCTTGCATACTTAATTAGCCCAATGCGTTGCGTTGCATCCCACACACTCACAATTAAACATCCAAGCCATATTCTCGTGATCCAAGGCAAGCTCCCGCCAAGCCATGATACTCAGCGCTTGGACAGTTGAAACATCCGGGTTTCTGTGGCAATAATGTAATGTTATGGTATTCATATACATGGAAAGCTCATCTCCAGTCTTGCGCATCTCAGAAGTATCTGAGAAGACAGCTGCTGCAGATAACACAGCGCATTCAAGAAGTTCGCCGCAAGATGGAGTCTCCTGTGCCAAATCTTCCAGAGTTGCCTGGTCGAGGAATTGATGAGTCTGGTTGATGGAGCGCGCGAACACATCGAGCAAGTGGTTTTTGACTGCCTCCGTAACTGTTGGCCTTGATCGGTAAAGAACCTCTGCAGCGAGTGGTGCTTTTCTCCCAGGTTCTCTGTGGCTATTAAGCTCATGAAGACGTGCTGGGAAGCAAAAGTTTCCCGAGGGTCCTGTGAAAGAAGTTTCTCCGTCTTCTTGGATCTTCATCCTCCACATCATTGAACTAACATCGTTTATCGCAGATGCATGGCCCTCAGAAGATGGGGTCCCCAATCGGTCGTTACTCGAAGATATTGTAGATCCGGCTAGAGGAACGGGACTGAAGGCAGGTTCCGTGCCAGCAGATTTCCCCTCTGACAAGATGGCTGCAGCTGATGCAGTGCTTGTAAAGGTATTGTTATTGGAGCTTTCCAGTGACCTTATGTGTTCTTGCAGCAATGTAATCTGTGCTTCGAGGTCTGCGACGTATGCGTCGTCCAATTTTCTCCTAAAACAATTAGCTCTATGGGCTCAAACTTCGGCATTGGCGGTACCACCAACTTTCTAGGGTTCTCCTCGGAATATTCGCATTTTTTCTTATTGCTTTGGCACCAAGAGCAACACGGACGAACGCCGTCGCACTTGAGAAGATGAGTATTTGAGCTAGCGTCGCTCGAGGTGAGAATTATCATACCTTTCGCTTTCGCTTGCGACAAACCTCGCAAGCAGTAGCAACCCTAGGACGTCGCTCGTATCCTTCCATGACGAAGCAAACACTCTGTAATATTAATATTAACCTGAAAGAACCTTTCTCGCAACAGAAACACAGTGGAAACGTGAAGCTTTGGTGGAAATGATTCGAGTTGTGACGTGAGCTAGAAAGGTGGGGTAAGCTGATAACGTAGCAAAATACTGTATGAGATAAGACATTCTTCGCCCATTGGTGGCTGCATTCTCACTGTTGAGGTTTACGACTCTCCGGAGGACATGGTGCAAAGCGTGGCTTTATTATACCTACCTAGACAGCTGTCTTGGGGTCTTTATACAATCCCATGCTCCTTTACAGGTCTATTTACCCGGCCAATCCAAGCCCGAGTGTATTAAGACCATGGTGCATACAACTCCCCGGCCATCCGGATGACATGACTCAAGTCACCTTGACCCTAAAGGCCTTGGCTCCACCTCTCTCACGCTGAAAAGTAAATCCACTCAGGCAATATAGGGATCTCCATTCGCATTAATACCCGGGGTTTTGTGCAGGAGTCAATAAATGAGACAGAACTCTGGAAGTCAAAGTGATCTAAGCTCTAGGAAACTCCAAAATATAACCTAAGTTTATTTCAAGATCAAAGATGGGAGATTACGACTAGGAGATAGGATCTTTTCCCTCAACAATCTTTCGGGCCTCTCGAACACACTGTTTCTTCTCCGTATCGACCCCCAGCCAGAAAATGTCGGGTCTACTATAGTGTCCGCAGACATCCAGGAATCCCTTTACTTTGTGGATCTCTCCTAGGTCCAACTCTGCATATATGAGTCCTTCCTCGTTTTCAGGCAAGTCATTGGAGATCTTGCGGCCGTCCGGACCGAAGACTGCGGAACATCCTCCTCCGGGTGTTCCAAACGGCGACTCTCCAGTCTCCAGAAGGTCGATTGAATACTGAGAGACGACAGCAGTTGCATGCAGCACAAAGGAGCCAGACTCCATGGCGTATGTTTGCGACAGGGCTTGGCAACCTATTCCCGAATGTTAGCCACCAGAACAGAATTAAACGAGGCGAAATTCAACGGTAAAATACCTTCAGCTGACATAGACCAAAGGTCAGGACCTCCTCCATGTCTGAACAGTGGCGGCCATGCGGCCACATGGATTTGCTCTCGCTGGTTGAAGGTGTGGTACTTCAGAAGGGGCTGGAGGTGCTCCCAACATGACAACGTGCCAACCCTGGCAAACTCTGTTTCGGCTACACTATCCAGACACTCTGCTGAGGCATCTCCGAATATCGTTCGTTCCATATGTGTGGCCTTCATCTTTCTGCGTGCACTGAGTATTTTGCCATCGGATCCTATAATTGCTTGAGAGATATAGAGTGTATTGTGGTAGTTTTCCGAGAAACCCAGGACGACGACAATTCCATTGTCAGCTGCACACTTCTGGATCTGGGCCATTTGAGGGGAATCGAGTCTAAGTGAGTTGCGCATGTATTCGGGGGATAGGTGAAAGTCAACAGGTCGACTCCTAGGGTAAAGAGCTATTAGTTATCGCCCGCCCGAATAAAGATGAAAAAAAGAAATATTCTATCGCACGAACCAGATCCAGATCGGATATCCTGGAATCCAGCATTCCGAGAAGGCTACGAGCTTTGCTTTGCATTGGGCTGCTTCGGCAATGAGCTTACAAGCCTTATTCACGCTGGCGTCCAGATCAAGCCAAACAGGCTCAGCCTGAACGACTGCAACGAGCACCTTGTTCTCGTAGTTTTTGAGCTCCATTTTGAGTTAAAACACTATCATGAACGACAATAGGGGAGAAGGATGGTTGTCTCGTCCTTCGAGCCGATACAACTGAAGCTCGAAGGCTATATAGCTGTCAACGTAAAAGGGGAAAGTTGCCTAAATAAATTAACAATCGTGATTCTTTCATCGCCTCGGATTCAATACATCCGATCTCCGTCGGCAGAATTTGTCCTCAATTGCTCCTAGTGCCCACTTGTCAGCGTTCCAGATTAGGCGGGACCCCAGATCCGCCCTGATAAGCGCCATTCTGCCAGACCCCATGATTGGAACTATCAGCAGCGGAACGTCTCTTCCGCCTCCCCCCCCCCCCCCCGCACCAGCCAGAATCTACACTACGAGCTCCTTATGAACTAACTTAATCAACAAAGTCGCTAAGAATTGATGTGTGATAAGTTGAAAGACAAGATAACACGAGAATTGCGAAAGATATAAAGTGATCATCTTAACGTCAGTCCTGCAAGTATAAGAGCGCTATTTGAAACACGCAAAGGATCGGTTTAATCTCCTTCCATCTTCTTCAACTGCCTAAAATCTTGTTTCCGATCTGGTCATGGTCTTCGGAATTCTTGAGCCCCAATTGGGGTCCGCCGTTTCTGGAACGGTTCTCCTTGAAGACCTTCAACAAGGGGAGGAGTCTGCTGCTGTCATTCTATTTCCCCAACCTACAGCGTCCCCGAAAGACCCACTCAATCTTTCAAGAGCCAGAAAAGAGCTTTACTTTCTGACTCTGCTCTTTGGTGCTTGTACAACCGGTGCGCTTGGCCCCGTACTAGTTCCTGGCTTCGGTATCATCGCCTCGAGCTTCCAAGTAAGCCTAGCCAGTGTTACCCTTCTCAACGGTAGTCTCATCATGGGTCTTGGCGTGGGCTCCTATTTCTGTGCTCCGTTGGCCGAAACATGCGGTAGACGCCTGGTTTATCTGTGTACCACTATACTGCTGGTGGTTTCATGCGTCTGGGCAGCAGAGGCAACAACATACCGCCTATTATTAGCTGCTCGTGTTTTCCAAGGTCTTGGAATGGGAAGCTTCTATTCTCTTGCTGGCACAATTTCCATCAACGACGTGTTCTTCATTCATGAGCGCGGTCTCCGTGTTGGACTCTGGAACTTCGCTGTCATTGCATCCGTTAATATCACACCAATCATCAGCGGATACCTAATCGTCGACCTTGGGTGGCGCTGGAGCTTCTGGATCCTTGCCATTGCGTTTGGTGTTTGCTTGGGGCTTATTCTGCTCTGCCTTCCCGAAACTATCTATAAAAGAGATTTCAATAGCCACGCGTCGGTAATTGACGCTACAAGACCATCAGCAAATGAAAAAGAGTCTAAAGTCACTGCCATGGCTAATCATCAGAAAGAGGTGACGGGATCTGACTCATTTTCTCAACTCGATGAGATTGTTCCGCGAGAGGTATCAGCATGGCGCCGAATATTAGGAATAGAGGCAGTAGCATTCAAAGACATCTCAACGTTCATGCGTCTAGTATTTCGACCGTTGAGTCTTCTGCGTCACCCTGCTGTTATCTGGGGTTGCTGCATGTGGTCGGTCCTATTCACCTGGAATATAATTCAAGGAGCCGTTGCTGACCAAATTTTCGGTTCACCTCCCTACAATCTCAGCCCTACTGATGTCGGTTTGGTCATCGGCATTTCTCCCTTTATCGGGGCCGTTGTGGGCACCATAGGTGGTGGTTGGCTTTGCGACTACATTGCCAAATATTTGGCTGTCAAATCGGCCGGTATCTTCGAACCAGAGTTTCGGCTCCTTGTCATGCTCCTCAGCTTCATTCCCCTGGCGATTGGAGCGTTTGGGGTTGGTATCGCTATCACAAATGGCCTCTCAACAATCAAGTGTGCTGTCTTTCTCGCACTACTCAACGTTGGATCTGGTATGGGATGTACCGTGGTGGTTGCCTATACCAATGACGTATGCAGTGACCGAGCAGGAGAAGCGCTCGGTTTAGCAATGGTAAGCGACGTTTTCAGACCTGGATTTGGGTTTAGTTTGGCTGCTAACATTTTCTCCAGCTTGTGAAGAGTGCCTTTGCCTTTGGTCTTTCCTTTATGTTCAATGACTACCTCGCCAAACATGGAGCGGTGGTCTTCTTTTCAACCTGGGGAGGTCTTTCACTTGGCGTTATGCTTACAACTATTCCACTTTACATCTTTGGAAAGAAATTTAGAGCACAAATTAGTATTTGATCCAAATCGTACTGTTTTATAGATATCTATCTGTCTCTTGAATTGAACCAATGTCTGTTGAAGCGATATCAAAACGTTGTTCCGTTGGGTAGTTGCAGACTAAAGTTGGCTGCTTGATTACAATTGTTAACCATGCAATCAATGTTAAGCAAACACCCTTCATAGATTAACTTCCGTGCGTGGGTTGGAACTTGACTTGATGAGCAATGTATAAACAGTCCTGGTGTTGTAGGGTAGGAGAAACGAGCGGTTGAGTAATCATTTACTGTGGAACGGGCCCACTTATTTAATTTGACCTTGTGGCAGTTGGCGCTAGCCCCTGTGGGTGTGTGGGGATTAGAAACGCTGTTTGGTAATCATTTAATTCGGGACTATTTTTCAACCAGTGACGTACGTAATGACATAAGGAGAATATGGCGATAATAGTGTTCGTACGATCTTGATCAGTTAATAATCACTGAAGTTTATACGTTTGTAGTTGAAGGTGAATTGTTTATATAAAGACATAAGTAACTTAACTACACCTTATATTCCCCATCCAATTCCTTTTGCTTAAACAACACTCAGATTCTCAGCACAATTACTTCAATACACTCAATAAATACAACCATGATGAAGACTGGTCTTATTGTTGGTTCTGGCCGCCAATCGGAGGCACTTATCGACCTGCTGTCATCCACCAACGAGTATCACCTCCTTGTCTTTAGTCGGAGCAAGACATCAACTACTTCCCTTAGATTGGCAGCACTTCCTAATGTTGAGATTGTCGTCAACCCTGCCGGGCATGGCTATGACCTTGATGCCTTTCTGGCTGCGGCATCCAGATCCGATTTTGTGTTCGTGAATACAGATGGCTTCGAGTTAGGGGAGCAAGCAGAAACCTACTGGGGTATCCGGTTGTTCGAGCTTTCTAGGAAAGCAAACGTCAAGCACTTGATCTACAGTGGACTGGACTACGCGAGTCGCGATTCTGGCTTTGACCCCAGCCTCTATGTTGGCCATTATGAAGGCAAGGCGAGAGTTCAGCGTAAGTTCCCCAACAAGTGCCCTTTAGCTCCACCACTCTAACTCTAAGTGTTCATAGAATTCATGCAATCCCAGCCCAAGTCGCCGATGGCATGGACTATTATACGATCCGGACCATACATCGAGAATCTGTGGCAACTTATGGCTCCAAAGATCAATGCTAGTGGGACGTACTTATTTCAGCTTCCGTTGAGTAACGGCGCAATCCCATTCATTGACCTCAACGACCTCGCTGGCTACACACGCTGGGTACTTTCGAACCCAGAACAATCTAATGGGCTAGACCTTGGTGTGGCCACTGTGCATGCTAGTGGGCTTGATATTGCAAACGCCTTCACAGATATCACGGGAAAACCTGCTCAGTATGTCAACTTGCCTGCAGAGGCGTGGCAGACAGCAACTTGGAAGAAGCTGCCGAAGGGACCCGATACCAAGGTTGGCTTTCTCAGTGTGAAGGATGACGGAGCACTACTCCAGACCTATGGCGAAAACTTCACCAACTGGTGGAATTTGTACAAAGCTAGCGCGGGGAACAAGGGTTTGATCCAGCGAGATTACCAGTTCTTGGATAAGATCCTGCCCACTCGTGTCAAGGACGTTGCGGATTGGATGAAGAAGGTCAATTATACTGGCGAGCGGCTCTCAAAGCTTTAAATTTTGGACTAGGATGCGGATGAATATGACGGATATTAATTACTGGAGGGAAATGGGCGTGGGTTTCGCTTGTGTTGTGTGGGACTTGGTGAAATTTTAGGTGTAATACAAATAGACATTCAATTATATGCAACAAATTCCATCACAGAGGTTTTCGTTACATAAAGGAACATGTCTGAACCGGAAGTTATCCTCAATTACGACTATTTTATGCTGTTCGAACATATGCATGCTGCCACGACGGGATTTAGCACCACATGTACGTTTATTTACATGAAAATTGGCCCTAATATTCCGCGATATAGAACGCTTAGCTGCCTCGAACACCAATATACCTTTATTACCTCAATTACCGATTGACTATTACCAGACGACATAACCCACTGCTCAGAATTAACTGCCGCATCCATCTATAACACAAGTCAAGGGCTAAGGTGAATTTTGATTAGAGGTTTCATAGGTGCATAGTTCAAACAAAACGTAATCATATAATGATCTAGTATTCTATCCTTGAGTCATACTCCAACTCCCATTTGCAAACCAGACGCCAGCTTTTGTGTAATCTAAGGCCGTTCTGCCCTGCATATAAGCAACTCTAAAATATTCTGGAAGGTCAAAGTCTGAAGGCCGTGTCCATGAGAAATTGTACGCTGAGGTGGTGTCAGGGAAGAAGCGGCGATATCGCTCGACATCGTTTACAAGGACACTTATGCCATCAAACGTTGGCGACGGTGGCCCTTCCCACGAGAGTGACATATTGAATCCTGTTAGAGTCGGCATGATGGTCGGCGTGTTTAATTTGGGAACCATTGAATCAAAAGATGCGTCCCCACGAAGGTCTGCCGGTGTTTGCAGGATCGAAGCGAAGCCCCAACGAGCGATCCCGTTGACGAAAAGGCCAAGAAGTATGCCTTGATATAATAAAGACGATCTAGTCTGGACGCTCGTACCAGGAAGTAACAGGAGAGCCAAGATGTAGTGGTGGATGCGAAGGTCGATGTCTGGTATTACAACGAAGAAGACAATCCCCAAGATGAAGAGCCCATACAGCGCCAGGTAACGCAACACACGCCTCTCCAACCAAAAGCTGTATACTTGCTGACAAACAATTGAAACAAGTATTAAAATGATGACGACCAGTGCAACTTTGGCTCCAGGCTGTTGTTCCAAATCATGGGCGGTGAGTCGATTGATGGGGATCCAATCCAGGGTGTAGTTGGAGAGAGCTCCGAACCAGAACCCCCCTAACCATAACAAGACCTTCTCGAACTGCGCTTCTAAACCATGTAAAGTCCTCAAAACACTGGTCTGGTAAATAATGACGGCGCAGAACGCCGCGGGCAAGAATCTTCCGGCTAGGGTAGAAATATGATCTGGAAGTGCGGAAATATTGAAGTGAGAGGCGCCAGGTGGGTCAGATACGAGGCCGACATGAGCAAAGAGAGCTATGAAAATGATAAAAAATTGCAAGGCCGGCGACGTCGTGAATAGGGAGAATACCACAGTGAAGAAAAGCGAGATGTAGAGCAGAACCTGACGCGGATCCTCACTGCAAGTGATGTTTGAATCAGTTGAAAAGTTGAACGATGATGGAAAATACGAGTCAAAGGGAATTGAGTCGATGCCGTTTCTTTCAACACTTGAGAACCTCTTCTGCTCACCAACCTTTCTAAGCCGGCCACAGCCTCCCTTGTTGTCGGTCACAACACCGGCGTGGATTGCAGAGCCACAGATAAATGAGTCAGCGCGGTAAACCCCATCACCAATAACCAATGGTCGGTAGTTGACGTCCAACGGACCAACTGCGCGAGGATTCAAAACGCGAACGCCAGCGCAATTCGCGGGACAGCGAAATGCAAAGGAAATGTTGTTGAATGGGCCGCAGTCCAAGCCGTCCAGTCCACAGAAGTTCTTGCGCCTCCAAAGCGTGTCGACGCAGTCCAAGTTCACTACGTAGTCGTCGACGCCATCCTTGAGTGCGTGGTTGCCAGCATAGAGAAAAAATGAGAATGCCGCTATCCAGAGAAGCAAGACCACAATCAACAAGATAAATTTGCGTCTACCACTGGCGAAAAAGTTGTCGAGAAGGTTGATGGGGTATCGCTGGATTGACGGGAAAAATGGCCTAATCTTTTGGACCTGGGGCGGATCAGGGCCCGAGAGCCGTTGGAGTAAGGATGGACGCCGTTGTTGCAGAGGACGTTGAAAGTCGGCTTCTTCCTCGTAGTCAAACTGATCTGGCTGTAACAGCTGGGCTTCCTCGTCGGTTGTAGGTTCATGCAGGTCGTCTCCTCGAGACCCATAAGGCTCATCATGGGCGTCAGCACTCATTGCAATTGAGTTGAGGCTTCAGGCCCTTGCTCGTCACAGCCAATGGGATGAGTCGGAAATGGAGACACCGGATTTGCGTGGGAGCTTGTCTCAGATTCTGTGGCGCCTGAGACATGCAGGTGTCTTGAGAACGGTAGAAAGAAAATAACTCGACCTCATTTGTCTCATTGATCTCACGTTTCTGTTCACTAGGGGGCTGAAATCGGAGATTGTCAGATCCCGGTTCCGCGGTTGAGGCGGCCCGCTTATCGGAACCAATGGCAGCCATGGCGCTGAAGTTGTATGATCGGCGCCGCCTGCAAGCAACACTGAAGCAGGATATAAAAAAAAGGTACGCAAAAGTGCCCCTGTGCATGTGGGCTCTACTATTCACTTCCTTGTTTCATGGCGAATTTTGGAAGCTCGAAGAATTTAATCTCTCGGTGGGCTCTATAAATTTCCCGGCGAAGAAAATGCCGTTCGATCGGTTGCTAAAAGCCTCGAGCGCAATACTAGCCGGAACAACCAAATAACAGATCAAGAAGAACAGCTTTCGGCCAAGCATGCCTCCAAGGGGTTCGGTACCTAAGGATCCAATTATTCCAGTCGCGGTTGGGCCGGTAGAGGAGGCCGATTGCCTCATTGCGGGCAAAACATAATTGCCCTGGTATTAATATCCGTACTCCTCTCTGAAGCGCGGGATGTTGATAGCAGTTGAACCAGCACCACTATCGTAGCTAGTAATAATAACAATCAAGATGGCATAGGAAATCCAAGCAATGGTTAGAGTTCGGCGCGAGACAACTTGCTTGGTTATCTCCTTGTGCTGTCCTCGGTCACCGAGGTAACCCAGCACCTCAGTTGCATTGTGTTCATGTATTTCTGCCGTCATGACTTCCCCGTGTTCTTGGAAGTCCTGGATGTCTATATTTTTCAGTAGACTACCAGAATGTCAAAGTCTTTTAGTGAAAGAAATATCGTGAAAAGAGAGGTTACGACCAATGATATATTAATCAAGATCTTGTCAGGAAATAAGAAATGACGAAGGTATCTTGATGATGGCTGACCTCATCCACGGCGCATGTGGCAGGAATCACGGGCATCAATCTGAAGCTTCCCGTGTCGGAGTTTTTACCAAAGCCTGGGCCATTCGTTACACCGCCGTGGCGCTGAGTGTGATCATCAAGATCGACACCGTTGTCCGGGCCCTCTCCGAAATGGAATCGAAAGGGTTTGACTCTAAACCTTTATCTGTTCGCCCATAAGTCGGAGGGGTGATCCGATATTGTCGGAAGTTCCCTCGGCAAAGTCGGCTTACAATGGGGAGAATCGCCTGTTACGTAAATGTGGATAGGGTCGCAAAGATAACGGATGTACACCTATTGACTTAGTAGGTACCGCTATATATCAATATATTTTAGACTGGGTGTTATTATTTTACCACTTTCAGCGTTGTCTGAAAGTTCATAGCAACGCTAAGATGTGCGACTATGCGATATCCTAGGCCGTTGTAGGTATCCACATAACTCAATACAATACATGTTCGTATTTGTATCGAAATACGTTGCCGCTCCTCCATGTATTTAGAAGGCGCAGTGAGGGGTTGATGGCATTTGATAAAACCCTAGCTTGTTAGTCAGTCCACGCATAACTATGACCCACAAGCAGAGAAACTGGACTATTTCCTGATCCTACTGATCTCAAGATCAGCATACATGTCAATAGATTGAAAGAGAGACGTTTATGCTGTATGAACTGACCAAATCTGATTCCATATTAAGGTAGGCGATACCTTCCAAAATTCGGTGGCTACTCACGGAAGTGAGCTAATGTGGAATTTTTAGACTGGACCGGGATAGGGTAAGAATTCATGATTATGGGTTCTCTCGACAAAACTATTTTCAACGGGACGGCCTATGTAGGAGGCAAAGCTTCGGGTAAGCTTCTTGCAACCGACATGGAGTCGAGCTTCTGGGGAGGTGTTGATGTTCATACAAGCGAGATTATCGACCGTCACCATCCCTTGAGTGGAAAATATCTCCGGAATTCCATTCTCGCCATCCCAGGAGGTCGAGGGTCGTGCACCGGCAGCGCAGTAATGCTAGAACTTCTGCTCAATGGAAAGGGTCCCGAGGCCATAGTTTTTGAAAGACGAGAGGACATCCACCCTAGGCGCAATGATCTCAGAAGAAGTCTTTCGGAAACCAATCCCAGTCGTGGTGCTAGAGCGCAAGGATTTCTGTGAATTTCTCACACGAAATGGCCATCATTTCTATGCTAACGACACGTCTGTCTCTGATATACTGCTACCTTCATCATCAAGAGTGTCCACGTCGGCAAAAGATAATCATGATGCTTCAAACCGTGAGCCTACAGAGTCTTTGAATGGTGTCAAGCTTTCCGACTTAGACATAGCAATCTTGAGTGGGGATCATGGTGAGGCAGCTCGTGTCGCAATACGCATCGTCATGCGCATGGCCGACGTCTTAGGTGCCACGGAATTGAGGGACGTTAAGCAGGTACACATCAATGGATGTGGTTACACTGGCCCAGCAACGCTCGCTCTGGCATAAAGATTGCGAGGCTTGGGGGGCAGAGTCCGAGTTCCCACTTCTCTCAACTCCATTTCCATCGACCAGAAGGGATGGAGAGCTCAAGGGGTTGATATCGAATTCGAAGAAGCTGCCGGACGACTCGCAAATGCATACACCGATATGGGTGCCAAGCCAACTTGCCAACTTTCACCTGTGCACCATATCAGCTAGGTTCTGCACCTAAATTGGGAGATCAGGTAGCCTGGGCAGAGTCCAACGCTGTCGTGTATGCGAATAGTGTTTTAGTGGCGAGAACCATGAAATATCCCGACTTCCTCGATGTATCTATTGCCCTGACTGTAGAGCGCCGAACGGAGGGTCTCATATCGATGCCAATCGACTCGCCCCGCTCCGTATCAAAATCTCAGGTCTTGAATCTATTCAAGACTTGGACGATTCATTCTCTCCCTTACTAGGATACCATGTGGGATCCTTGTAAAGGAGTCAAATCCCTGTGGGGATGGGACTTGACAAGCTTGGCCTTACAAAAGACGACCTGAAGGCATTTGGGGCTGCATTTGAACCGTTTCTAGTGCCCCAATGTTTCATATAGTTGGAGTCACTCCAGAAGCAACCACGCTCGAAGTTGTCGTGGCTACCGACTTCACTTCCATCGACGTGAACTTGGTGGAATTGGCCGTATGCTAGGATGAATTGAACAGTACATCTAAGTGTCAGCCTATTGACTTATATGCTGGTGTATGATTATGGAGCCTGTGATCCCGCGCACCACAAAGGTCATCATGATCAACTCTGGAAAGTATGCGCATTATGGCCCAGGCCTTACAGGTAGGGGCTTTTACTTTGGGAGCCTTGCGGGGTGTGTTAAAGCCGCGTGCGACGGTACTTACGACACAGAGAAGCCAAATTGGCTTCTTCATATCCTTGCTCAGGGCTCCTAATTCCCCTTTAGAGCCTAATTTTAAAGGGATACATGTCGGCTATCCTGTAGAATAGCTTACAGATGGTGAAAAACATAGAAATGTCTTTGATGGGCATACCGAGTTACTTTGTCCTTCCTCGTCTCTAATCATAATATCATGCAGTAGACCTGCGCTATTCAATGTTGAACTGTATATTATGGATAGTATGAATAATGAATCATATACCCGACGATACTGACTCAATTGTGCGTTCAGGGTTAACTTGAACTGCGGAGTGGTCTTGCTCTTCCATCGTGTCTTAGGCCTTATCTAGGAGGAGAATACGACAACGTGAATCTGACTTGTATCTCCAGAGGGATAAAAATGTATTTAAATAGCTGATTATTGTAACGATCTGGTTTAGGGGTTTACAAGCTATTAAACCAGGCGCTACCCCTATCCTCACGACATGCCCGACTAAGCCAGCAATACCGTGCTGTTTGGACAAGGGTACAGTTCGTCCAGAGCGCTATGTTATCTGATTTGGCTGATTCAAGTGATATTCTTTCCAACCCTACTAGATCACCTTTTATTTTTATTTTTATTTTATTTTATTTGGAGTGCTTATTCAGCTCAATTAGAGAGAGTCGGGCGCTAAATCGCCATGTCTTATTGGAGCCCGCACTCAGTCACCTGATGCCCCGCGCCGATGATGATGAGCCTAGCCTAAAACCACAAGTCCTCGTCGAGCAACACCAATCTTTTATCTCAGCGCGTTGCTGTATGCCTCGTGCCTATCCATGAGTGCCATGGCAGAAACTATAGGCGTGACTTCCGGACTGCTAACGCTGGCTGCATTCGCCCTCAACTCTAGCATCACGCTATACAACACAGTCCAGAGCTTTCGGTTTCATCCCAAACAAGTGCGCGATCTCAATGAGGAACTTGAAGCTCTTCAGGGGGTCCTGCACCCACTCGTCGAAACGGTCAATAGCAATACTGATATAGACCTCTCTGCTCTTGAAATTCCTTTGCGACGATGTGGCAATGCCTGTACAGAGTTTGAACAGGAAATTCTGAAATGTTCGTCGCGGTCTGGCGGCAACCGGACGAGCTTTCGTGACTGGGCCAAGTTGATATACATGGGCGATGGCATCGACGGTTTCAGGCAATTACTGTCCGGTTACAAGTCTACGATTAACATTGCTCTCACCGATGCAAGCCTGTGAGTCTTGGTGACCCCATGAAAACTAGAGCAATTCTAATAGTTTCCTCGTCCTAATCAGTCGAACAACCGTTGTTACCGCTAAAAGCCTTGAAAATTATCAGAAACTGATCCAGACTGCTACTGATGATCTTGAGGCTCATCTTCAAGTTATTGACGAAAAGCTCGAGGCTATTTTTGGACGTACTGTGCCAGAAACCGACTCAGATGCGGCGGAACTACTACGTATAAAGGACGAACGTTTGAGCACGGAAAAAGGCCTTCAGATCTGCGCCCAATTGTCTGATCACATTAGTCAACTTCAACTCACCCCTCTACGGCATAGCCAAAGTAGCCTTAATCCTGGGTCTTTACCCGAGATTGTAACCAACAAGGGCCTGCAGGAGTGCAAGGAGAGCTTGAATCTTACGGCTGCAAAGTTAGAAAAGCATATGCACGAGTTGATCGATCGACTAATTACAAAATCGAAGACTTCCACGTCTTCCGAGGAAGACCGCGCAGATCTTGCGAGGTTACAAGATGAATGGGAGACAGCCCGCCAGTGCATAGGTATCTGCTCTACCGCAGATACCCACTTAAGGGAAAACATCAGCATCATCGACAACTACGCCACAGGAGACGAGACTATCCAATTTTTGGTTTCTACTGACGGGACAATTATTCACGGTAAAAACCAAGGATTTGGTTGGAGGCAGAAGCAAGTTGGCGGCCACCTAAGTGATGAATCACTTCAACAGCTGTCACGGGATATCTCGAGCATTAACATCCAAAATGTCAAAAAGGAGAGCCCGCTTTCACAAGATGATTCGCCTTCTGACCACGATACTGCCGCGGAGAACCCTCCTGCTCCAGGGTTTAGGGATCGTTATGGACATGGTTTCAAGCTCACATCTAAGACTTCTGTTGACCAAACCACGCTTTCCGAGTCGTCAACGAAGGCCGGCCAAAGAAGTCCACCGAAAAATTAAGGGGAGCTCTCTTGGGTTTAGATTTTTAAGTGTTGTACTGGAATATTAAGTAGAAGGACTTTGGGCTAGGAAGAAGATACTTAGAATTGGCAAGAGCTAAATCTGTTGTTGATCTTTACTCATAGACGGACGGAGAGACAGACTGGTGAGTGTCTGCCATGTGGCGAGTCGAGATATTTCCTCAAAACTTAACCCTTAAATGTGCTATTATTCCTTACCACAAATATGTTATACCCCAATATCATTTAGGTACATATCAGCAGGTTGCATCCGGACGTTCCGGAGCGCCTTTACTCCATGCAGCCCACTGATATCCCCTGGTATTCGGAGTATGAATGGACTCTCTTGAGTGATTGATTTTGCAAACTTAGAATATCTGGTCTGTAGTTGACATCTCGCAAGGTGAGTCCTACCTCCCTAAACCCTTTAGGTCGGTAGAGGTAGTCATAATCGCCAAACCTAGACATAGAATCCTGATGACTCCACGAGCATGGAGACCTATCTCTCTACTTTCCTATCTCGGCAAGCGGCCAGAACGGTTGGCCGCGCGCCGCCTCGCGTGGGCATCCGTCTACTATGGAGTCCGTCATCTCCAGCAAGCCGGAGCTCTCTCTAGGAGACTGGCGACAGACCTTATAACTGTCCTATTTTACAACATTGAGGAAGCATTCTCCCGTAAATAAGATGGCCACGCTGGTAACAATGGAAATTCAAGGCACATTCGAGACTGTTATGCACGACGAATCTGGACCCCCGCGACCCCGGAATGTGTATGTTACCCCTCGCCGCTTTTGCTTAGGCTAGCTCTGGCGCCACTCCAGGCTGTTCATCCTCGACACTCTATCCATGGAAGACGAAAGGCATGGAGGATTTAGGGGGGCTATGCAACGGAACTGGGAATTGCCTCACCTCCAGCTGGGGGCGGTCTAAACTAGTTCTAGGGGAGCTTGCTCCTGTTCGGCGTCTTCGGAGTAGTTCAGCTTTACCTTCCTCGCATACATTATACCACCTCCCCGTTTATTGCTAGATAAAAGAAGTACTCAAATATGCATATACCTCTTTAGCTTTTTTCCTTCTTTTTTATCCTTATACCTTTATCCTCGGTTTTAAGTTTGATATGATCTATCCTCCTTGCCTTTTAAATTCTAAATTATCTCTCCTCCTTTTATAATACCTATTTCAGCTTAAGTACTATAATTTTCTTCATTTCTAACTATATTTTATTAGTTATGAAAAATATAACATTTTAAACCTTCTACTTCGACGTTTGTAGAGTATTTGCTTAAAAAAAGCTTTTATCAAGTAAACTTTAATATTTTATAATTTTTATTTTATTTATTTTCATTTTATTTTCTATAGGGGATAAAAGAATATGCGATATGCCTAGCAATAGAAGATAACTTATAGCAATTGGATAACCTGATTTTTGATCAGATGCACTATAACCCAAACTAGGCAGCATTCAATATTGAGTACCGAAATGAAAAGGCCCGATTCCACCTCTAACACGTGGTACTAGATGAACCCATCAAAGACAGGCTGGGTGGATTACTTACACACTGGCCGTATGGAAAATTGTAAAAGGGAGATCGACAGTAGTACTTTGCGGAAACCTCGGCGACTTGGTCTAATATATGACCATACAAATGCGCGACTTACGTGCGGGGAAAGGAAGCATGTTGTCCGATCCCGACATTTAGAGCTGGAGAATGGATGGGTGAGCAGCCGCAGTTAAGGCTAGGTAGCACTAAATCAGTAGTCAAGACGACGGCGAGGAGTTTCTTGCGCTCAGCGCGGCGATCAGATATAAGCGAGCGAAACGGAAGAGGTGAGGAGGAAGAGGAGTAAGAGGAGTAAGAGGAGTAAGAGGAGTAAGTCGAGCCGGCCAATGAGATGGAGAGTTCCCCGAGAGGGCTGAGGTTGTCCTAAAGGATTCAAACGTAGCATTAGCAACTGTACCTGCTTTAACGGGCGTGGGCCGAGGCTGTTTATGAAGGATTCAAATAGCACCTAGTAGGTAGCATTAGCAATTGTACCTGCTTTAACGGGCGCGGAGAGGGCTCCTCCGCGCCTTAGTTTAGAAAACGAACATTTTCACAGGTTAGAAGACCACAAGTGATTCCAGGACAGGCAAGACACCACGCAGCTTATTTAAAACTCATGATGTAGCTGTTTTGCTTCGGTAACTGTTTGAACTTGTCATTTATGAGATTTAAACGGCCACAGGCGTGCCTATCCATTTATTGCCTCATTTACCTAAAGTGCCCGTGATCAGACATGTTCTCCCGACCAAGCCTCGAACGGGCCTGTGTTCTCGTTCTTGGCCTTGTTGCCACAGGCTCTGGTGTTGCCGCTACTGGGCCGTGCGACATCTACTCCTCCGGCGGTACCCCTTGCGTCGCCGCGCACAGCACCACTCGCGCCCTGTATGGGACTTTCTCCGGCGCACTATACCAGGTGTCACGCGGCTCTGATGGTGCCAAGACTGACATTTCGGCTCTATCTGCCGGCGGTGTTGCCAATGCCGCCGCTCAAGACTCGTTCTGTGCCGGCACAACCTGCCTTATCACCATCATTTACGACCAGTCCGGCAACGGCAATCATCTCACCCAGGCCCCACCTGGAGGCGCCGCAAGCGGCCCGGAAGCCAACGGCTATGACTACCTGGCTAGCGCGACTGGCGCACCGGTCACACTGAACGGTCAAAAGGCGTACGGCGTCTTTATCTCGCCCTTCACCGGTTACCGTAATAATGCCGCCAAGGGTACAGCTACCGGCGACCAATCGGAGGGCTTGTACGCCGTCTTTGATGGAACACACTATAACCAGGCCTGTTGCTTTGACTATGGCAATGCCGAGACTAACAATATGGATCCGGGCAACGGCCACATGGAGGCCATTTACTTTGGTAACGGTGATGGCTGGAGTGGCTCTGGTTCCGGCAGCGGCCCTTGGATTATGGCTGATCTCGAGAACGGTCTGTTCTCTGGCTTCGACCCTCATAATAACCCCGCTGACCCAACCATGTCCTCCCGGTTTGTCACTGCGGTCGTCAAAGGAGGGCCGAATAAGTGGGCGATCCGCGGTGGCAATGCTGCGTCCGGCTCGTTGTCGACGTTTTACAACGGCGTGCGCCCAGCCGGTGGCTACGATCCGATGAGCAAAGAGGGTGCTATTATTCTTGGCATTGGCGGCGATAATAGCAATGGTGCCCAGGGCACATTCTATGAGGGCGTCATGACCAGCGGTTATCCGTCTGATGCTACTGAGAACTCGGTGCAGGCTAATATTGTGGCCGCCGGATATGCTACCACATCCCTGACCAGCGGCCCAAAGCTCACTGTTGGTTCCTCCATCTCGCTACGAGCCACGACAGCTTGTTGCACGACACGCTATATCGCCCATACCGGTTCTACTGTTAACACTCAGGTCGTCTCGTCGTCCAGCAGCACCGCCCTTAAGCAGCAGGCCAGTTGGACGGTTCGTACCGGTCTTGGCAATAGCGCCTGCTTCTCGTTCGAGTCTAAGGATACCCCCGGCAGCTTCATACGCCACTCCGCCTACCAGCTCATGGTTGCTGCCAACGACGGCAGCAAGCTGTTTTCCGAAGATGCGACATTCTGCCCGCAGGCCGGCCTCAACGGCCAGGGTAACTCTATGCGATCCTGGAGCTATCCCGCCCGATATTGGCGTCATTTTAACGCATTGGGCTATATTGCGAGCAACGGTGGTCCTCACGACTTTGACTCCGCCACGTCATTTAATGACGATGTGAGCTTTGTGGTCGGCGCCAGTTTTGCTTAAGCCCTACCTAGGGCAATCCCTGATAAACTATATGGTGTATCTTATGTCTCACTGATTGCATCCTATACAAGTGAGTTTCTTCACTGGCTTGTGTACTATTCCCTGCGCATAAGAATAGAAAAGATACATTCAGAAACATAGTACAATTCTGTTGAGAGCAACTACCTTAGTATGTATATATTAAAACAACTTTTCCGCCTTTATATCTGACAAATACTCACTGTCAATTGCACTCCATCTAGAGATTAGCTCTCTATCTGCGAAGCAATAGAGAGAAGGACTTTAAAGCACTGCCTAGCCAAATCTTGAAATGAACTTAATGACCCATCCTAAGGGATTAGACGGCTGTTCATCTACTAGATGCATTTTACGAGCTGAAGTTTATATAAAAAGATAATACATAAGTGTCGAAACCCCAGTGAACTTAACTACTTAGCTCATTCCCCTTGAAGAGCCTTCCTTGACCCAAACGACTCAAGCCGGCGGCAACAAAGCCGGCCAAAAAGCGCAAATGTTAATAGTTAAAGTATAGTACTGAGCTAAGCTTTATGGAAGGGTAGGATTCGTGTTTACTTATTAGAGTCTATTTAGTCACCGGGTATTCTTCAGCTATCCTCAAAGACGTCAAACCCCAGCCACGAAATCCGTGCTGTAACGCAGGAGGAGGTCAGAAGTCTTATGTCCCTTGATCTTTATCAATAAAGCCTCTCAACCCAGGTAAACGTAAAATTCGACTTATTGCCGTCAAGGACACTGACGAGCTACTCGATGCACCGGTTACCTCGACCAAGTGGAGTTGCCGCAAGCAGCTCTCAATAAGAGTTTATTTCCGTTTATGTGGGTGTGCAAGGTCGCAGTCTGTTGCAGCATCGAGACAGTTTCCTCGATGAGTGTCCATAGTACATTATTGAAGGGGTATGTCGTATGAAGGACATCGATTGCGGATATCGAGCCGATCGATGGAGTTGGGCGGACGCGAGCAACGGGAGCTTTCAAATTGAATATCACGCTTTGGCTACAAAGCATGGCTAAATCTAAATTTAATATCATATTTCCGAGGAGGTTTAGCATATCCTTATTCTAAACTCTTCCCTACAGCTTTAGTAATATCTCAACAGTTATAAATAACTGCATCATTAGCTTCATCAGCTTCTTCATGAAAAGTTAATTATATCTAAGGGAAGAGTAACCCTAACTTATCTACAGTCATACCTGAGACGAGGCATCAGGGTTAGCCTCTTTGTCCGCTAAATTGAACAGGTTCCCGATCCCAGGGGAAAAATTAAGCAGGTGTGGATGATATTCTATACATAACATATTTTGAGAATAATACTGCTCAATAAACCAATGCCAGACTACTTAGTAGGTGAAGCCCATATGAAACATGGCTTGTCCCTACCGGACCGGTACGAAGATCACGATGCACACAGCAATCTCAGAAAATAAAGGAAGCAAGTTAGGGAATACGAGGGGGCTGCATAAAAGGCCTCTGGCTATCAAGCAACAGCACTTGATCTGGACTCTACGCTTGTCCTACCCTATAGGAGCCTAAGGAAAGTAATAAAGCCTCAGAGAAGGCTTAAGGAGTCCCCAAACCGGTTTCATTGTAGTATTACAATAATGAGGAATCTATATGGGAAGACACCGTCTCTAAAGAGTGGAAATAAAGCTAAAATGCGGTAGTTATATTTGAAAAAAATTCTCCTCACTTACAGTACCAAGATACTATGAATGTGCATTGCACTAATTTCGCCCACTCCATTGTTCTGTACCTAATCCTAGTATAAAATGGTCCATATCAATTGATAAGAACGCAAGCCCTTCCCATTGTAATATCGTCCATAATCAGACTTGCACCATAGAAGTAGTCTCCGGTACCGCCAACAGTAATCGTCAAGATCTGATTCTCTAACCATGGAGTGATAACCAGTGAATGCTCAAACCAAAAATCCAGCTGCTGTCGTGAAAAGATATTATTCTGATCAATTTGTACACCATCGAGGCTAACAGTGATGAAAAGGCCACCGTCGTAAATGCCGGTATTTGCAGTTTCTGCGTAGAAGTACGTAAGTGAGTAGGGTTTGTTGGGTTTTAGGTCCGAAAGCTGCTGGAAGATGGAATATGTTGCAGTATCATATCGTTGCGCAACATCGAAAGTACTATGAGAGATGTTAAAGAAATCGTACTGGGGATGTTAGGGTGGTTTGCTTACGCATACTGCTCGCCGCTGTGAGCAAACTCGGCAGGAGGAGTATTACGGCCAATCTGGGTGCCATCGCCGAAATGCCATGGCGTGGTGTTGGATTCGAAACTGGAATCTTTAATAATGTTCACTGGGGAACAAGTGTTACATGGACCTGCTTGAGCGCCCAGAAGGAAACATGCCGCGAAAGCGAAAGCGAAAGCGAGAGACTTGAGTTGGACCATGGTGAAAGGATGGACGATGGTGAGAATTCGAGGAAGCAGACCCAAACAGAAGCACTCGCAACACCCGCCCAGGAGGCGAGTTGTTATTCATATAGACACGTCTTAAAACTGTCACCTCTGCAATAAGTAAGGGAATACTCCGTAATGAGTGCCATTCTGTTTTGGTCCAGAATTGTGACCAGCCGCTTCAATTGCGGGGCCATTGTAAATAGTCTACACGGAGAAAAGCACTAATGACCAATAGTCCAGATTTATTAGCTGAGTTCGCACTAGTCCAGGGGATAAAGCATTTTTTTACGGCTACCACTAGCTGTTGAGCCAGGGTGACTCGGATAACCTGTGCCGATGTGCCTTATTATGGCTGTTGGAGATGAAGCTTTCCCCATTGTAAGCCCCGGCCTCCACACGCCAGCTTCGAGATTTACATGCCTGGATTGTCTTAATCCCTGTTCATTCACATTTTGTTACTTATTTAGCCAGCCATCAAGTCTTTTTGTTCTACGACCTCTGAAGGTCCCCGGACCTCGATTATTATAACAGCTACAAAATAAGGAGGAATCAAGCATCTCACTCTTTTCTTTCTCAACCATCGATTTGTTAGCAGTCTTACGCTTTCGCATAATATAGACTCTCTAAGCATGAGTACTAAAATTACCATCGAGTGGCGCCACATAATTCAACTCTGGTCGGGAATTATGCATGTTAGCGTCCTACGGTTAAACGAGAGGAAAGATTAACCTAATAGATTAACATAAACTAACGAATATGCAGTTAATTACATTGCCATTTATTTTCTGCAACTGGGCGCCATATTGCTAACGGTATCCGAGTCTTGTACCCACTGGGCTTTCTCAGTCATTGCTCACAAATATATAAGGTATAGAACCAAGTCCAGGAGACGGGGTTTACAGGCTTTGAGCAGGCTAAATGTGCGAGCTATGCACAACATTGCAATACACGGGAAAAAATATCGGCATATGATATATAAATTGAATAGTGCAAATCAGTAGTGCTTAACACTACTTATATTTAATGGAGTTAAAATGCAAAAGCCTTTACAATTTGATGTTTGCCTGGGAGTAGAGCGTGAGCGCTGCACCCCCCAATAACGCCAAGACCAACACTCTAACTATGCTCGATGATGCGAGCTGGTCGTTGGTGGCATGTTAAGGGGCTGCCAAAGCTTTGAGAAGGTGTCTTTGACTTTGTCTATTATCAGCCAAGTACTTCTACTCAACAAGCAACGAATCAATCTCGGCCGAGAGTAGCAGGAACTTGGCTCTAAAAGTGGTAGCAGATGTGAATAAGCTTGATTTTGAGTTCGAATAAAGTGGTATTTAACGGCGAATGGAACGTATGCCGTAAAAGTTTAAACCATCAACGCCTCACCCACATTTGAACCAGATATTATCGCTTCATTTATCCAGTTCATGGGTCACCTATGTCCCTCGATCATGGCCTTCATGTCGCTAGCCTTGGATTGGCTGCACTCCCGATCGAACCCCTACTCTCCGCACGCAATTTGCTTTCAGACTCCTCTTTTCAGCACTTCTTTCTATTTAATCGTAGAGCAGCAATGGTAGTATAGCTTTGTTTGTGTGATCATATCGTGGGGTCCTTGACGATGATGGTTTCGCTAACCACTTTGGCTATGTTGACCAGGTCCAATTCAAGGACTTACTCTAATCAACGTCATTGATGTGTACACCCGTGTTAATATTGAATATGAATTAGAATAAAGGATGAATTTCGTCCAAATAGCTACAATAACTTTGTTGGCACTGGTTTTAAACTTCCAAGCTGGCCCCGACATGTCCTAGATTTGCTTCCTAGGCAGAGAATTTCTGATCGTCTTAGCTCTTGATTCAAAGAGGCTCAGATAAAGAGCTGTCGAGATTTGAGGTAGAAGATTGGTCCAGCGTATTCCTTTGCTTTTGCTTGCCCAGATCTGATGGGGCAAGTCAATACCTCTTAAAATATTAACAAACTGGCTGCGAGCGTAGTTGCGCATCATCGTAGCTTCAAAATACTCTTTGTGCTCTGCTAGAACACAATCAGAAGCGACGATGAACGTTGCCCAGACCAACGTTTGCTTTTCTGGCGATCCGCCAGGAAAAGTTTTCAAGGTTTCATTAAGACATTCGAGGCGATATATTGACTCGTTGATGGCGTCCTCGGACTGGAACCTTTAAGGGGCTGTCCGTTGCTTGCTGCAGATATCTATCATGTGCTTGTTGAATAAGATTTGAAACAACTACGGCTAGATCTTTCTTAATATAATCTCTATAGGTGTATTGGGCACCTATTATAGTTAATAGAATTAAAGGTAGTCTTTAACAAGAGTGAGCAGAGATAGACCTTACGTCCAGCTATTGTCATTCAAAGCAATCTTGCTCGAGGGGATAACGCAACAATAATTACAAGTGAAGTTGTCGCCTAACTTAGCCGCCACTATTAGTAGAGGCACAGCATCTTACCTTTCTTGTCCAATAGAGTAGTCGCCTTTAGATATACCGAATGGTGGTGAGAATTTGCAGCGGACGTCGACATCTAGCGTAGATGCCGTCAAACTGGATTGTGCGATGGCCCTTAACCTCTTGTGACCTGATTGTGTAGTTCGCGGACTAAATAATGGCTGTGCAATGAAGTTTGGTCGCCTTATTCTTCTCATCTGCCAATCATGCACCACCACGAGGTTAGGCTTTCCACTAGGCGTTCTCTAACATGCAGGTACGAAGAACCAGCTGGATGCGTTTTCACTTTACCTGCGAGTTGAACCAACAATGACAGCCCCTTAGGCTGCTACAGCAGGGTTCCCCGCTCCGTCAGGCAGAGCTGCAGACAAGACAGTCGCGGCCTGATGGTTCTCGGTGCCAGAAAATGGGACAGAGGGGATGGAATAATTATTTATAAGCCTCACGCTTTGATATCGGTAATGGCAGCCAAGATTTCCAGTCATCTCAGACATTCAGGATTCAAAACTATCCCCGAAAGACCGCCACTCCATACTGTTGCTGCCAAGCTTGAATCGAGACACGTCCCAAATGGCCATCGATCAAGGATTCGTGGTGTCAAATCTTAGCAATCACTCGACAACCAGTGACGGCAATCACCAATCGATGGATCAGGCGGCAGGGAAACGGAACGGGGACGTACCTGTCGCGGGTAAGCACGGATATGAGGAAGGATCCAAGTCTGGTCTTGTATCTGAGGGAGAGTCTGGGGCTTGGCAACGGGTAATAGAAACGGTCGCTCGTAGCGTCGTGTCTGTCCGGTTTTCTCACTCGTACTCTTTTGACACTGGCCTTTCCAAATCAAGCGAGGCAACCGGGTTCATTGTTGATGCTGAAAGAGGGTAAGAAGGACTTCGATTAATGAGATTACGTGAATACTAATGTATCTGAGCTATGTCTTGACGAATCGGCATGTTGTGGGGGCTGGGCCCTTTTCCGGATACATCCTATTTAACAACCAAGAAGAGGTCGACGCCCACCCGATCTATAGGGATCCAGTGCACGATTTCGGTTTCTTGAAGTTTGAGCCCTCCGCTGTTAAGCATATGGATGTATCATCCATCGAACTTCGGCCCGATCTTGCAAAAGGTGAACACGCAGTTGAACTAGTCAAATGAAGCACTTGGTAACTAACGATTCGTCTATAGTTGGAGTCGAAATAAAGGTTATTGGGAATGATGGAGGAGAAAAACTCGGCATCCTATCAGGTTTCATCAGTCGTCTTGATCGAAACGCACCGAGATACAAAGGATATATGGACTTTAATACGTGCTACTACCAAGCTAACGCTTCTGCTACTGGTGGTAGCTCAGGTAGCCCGGTTGTCAACGTTGATGGCTATAGTATCGCCCTCCAGGCTGGCAGACGCACTGACGGTGCTACTACCGACTATTTCCTTCCTCTTGACGGCCCATTGCGAGCCCTGAGGAAGATCCAGCAGGGTGAAGCTGTCCCAAGAGGGGAGATTCAATGCGTTTTTCAACTGAATCCTTTCGACGAGTGCCGGCGGCTGGGGCTCAGTCCAGAATGGGAGACCAGTCTGCGCCAAGCTTTTCCGGCGGAAAACAATTTGCTCGTGGCTCGGACTGTTCTGCCTCAGGGGCCATCAGATCAAAAGATCAAGGAAGGCGACATTTTGATCAAGATCAATGGCCTATGGGTCACCCAGTTTCTCCGTCTCAATGCCATTTTCGACGAGAATATTGGTCAAAAGCTTCATTTACTTCTTCAGCGAGATGGAAAAGATGTTGAGGAAGATATCGTGGTTCAAGATCTCAAAGAAATTACACCTGACTGCTTCCTGGCTGTCGGTGGGGGGACTTTTCATGACCTGTCGTACCAGGTGGCTCAAAGGTACACAATTGCTTGCCGAGGAGTCTATGTCAGCGAATCTGGTCCATTTCATTCGACAAGACGCCATCAAATGATTGTACAAAGCATCAATTATACGGAAACACCAGATCTATCAACTTTCATCAATGTGATGAAGGAGATACCCGACAGAGCTCGTGTCGTCTTTACCTACCGATACTTATGGGATTGGCACACTCTGCAAACATCTGTCATATCTATTGATCGTCACTGGTTCGGTAAAATGAGGATGTTCAAACGAAATGATATCACAGGGGCATGGGACGTTGATGTCCTTGCCGAAGCTTTGCCCGCCATCCCTCCAACTCCAATCAGTGCTTCATTCAGCCCGCTCAACCAGGTACCCCACCAAGCGGTTGCTGAGGTAATGCGAAGCTTTGTTCACGTTAAGTACTCAACGCCTGTATTATTCGACGGACAATCGGTACGTGAAGATACCGGCATGGGCCTTGTTATTAATGCCCAAACCGGGTTGGTGATAGTATCCAGGGACATCGTGCCAACTAAGTTGTGCGATATTGAACTTACGTTCGCCGACTCGGTCCTGGTTCAAGGAAAGGTTGTTTTTCTTCATCCTTCGTATCACTACGTGGTCATTCAATACGATCCTAGTCTGGTAGAAGCACCGGTGCAAAGTGTAACCCTGAGTACAGAACAGATCTCCCAGGGAGCTTCTACCCTCTTTGTTGGACACAACGAAAGTGGCCAGATGGTCTACACTTCGACAACAGTCACTAAGGTCACGCCGCTGGAGCTGCCTGGTCCGGACCTACCTAGATGTCGTCCCATTAACGTGGATCGAATCGACGTCGACAGCGGACTCAGCGCACAATGCACCAGTGGGGTTCTCATGGCAGAAGATGGAACTATTCAAGCAATATGGTTAGTCTACTTGAGGAAAAAAGGCGAGGCGACTCACTTTGGGCTGAGCTCTCTAGCGTTGCTTCCGGTGGTAACCCAGCTTATTCAAGGAACCATTCCAAGTTTGAGAAGCCTTCCGATTGAACTTGAAGCTATCACAATGATTAAAGCACGTGTGATGGGCGTTTCCGAGGAATGGATCCAGCAAGTTGAGAAGAAATCGTCAAAATATCGACTCTTTACCGTGAAGCGAGCTTTCGGCCAGCTACCGGATCAGCTATTGGAAGGAGATGTCTTGCTCACCCTCAATGGCGTCCTTATCACTCAACTCCCCGAGCTGGACGTAATGCATTGGGCAGAAGCGCTTGACGCCATCATAGTACGCGGTAGAGAGCAACTCAGCTTACGAGTCCAGACTCTCCAGGAAGATGACTTTGAGACGTCACATGTCGTCAGCTTTTGCGGTCTTATAGTTCAAAGGCCCCACCGCACCGTGTGGCAGTCGATCAAGAATCTTCCTAGTCAAGTTTACATTACTAGCTGGCTTCAAGGATCGCCTGCCAATCTGTACGGGCTATACGCTACAAAGTTCATCACCCACATCAACAGCATATCCACGCCAGATCTTGAGTCTTTGGTTCCAGTAGTAGCCAGTGTTCCTAATAAGTCTTGTAAGTTTCCATAAACCTAGTATATCCATCTTCTTGGCCACGTGTTAGCTGACACAAGAATACTGTTTTATCCCTCATGCAGATTTTACAGTTAAAGCTGTTGATTATTCCGGCGCCCCATTTGTGACCACTATCAAGAAGGACGAGCGATATTTTCCGACTGTTGAATGGATATGGGACGCCTCACATGCTGAGGGCTGGAAGCGTATAACTTATGAGGAAGGAGAAGTCATTCAGGGCGAAGGAATCTACGGGACTATATTCTAGTCGAGTTACAAGAGCTACGCTCGTAGATAAGCTAATTGGATTTTAAAGAACCGCAAACGGAAAGGTACCTGTTCTAATTGAAGATTAGATGCCAATATTTTGAATATTTCTTCTTTAAGTTACCAGGACCACTACCAACCTCATCCACATGCTAAAATTCCCACTGCGACGAGTACTATCTCGTAGCCCTGGGAGATGGCCACTCTACTGTTGCCAACAACTACTGTATTATACAAATGGACTTATAATTATATCCCATCTTCAGGACTCTCATCTCTACAGCGAGCTAAATTTATTATTTTATAGGCTTTTCCTGAACCCCGAACTATTTGAAAGCTGCACCAATCTCTTGGCTATTACCTGCTGCTGTTACTAGCCTGTCAGGTATATCTCAACATGTCCCGGCTATGATGGTTCAAGCACCAGACCACCCACCAACCCATGAGTCTTTATAAATACAGAGTTTGACAGATACTAGAACTTTATTCTTTGAAGCCTGTCGCCCGGAGAGGGTGAACAAGGGCGCGATGCAGGAACCGCTGCCGCAACAACGATGGGATCAACTCCTACATTTATCTATGTACGCTCTAGACTAACGCATCGCCTCGCCCACGCAGAGTAAGTTCCAGCTCCTCTCTTTCCAATGCTTTACTTTTACTGAAATAGTTGACTAGTAACTCTCACAGCACGCGAGACAGACCTTGAGCCCCTGCTCGACTTGCAGTGGGAGGATTTGAAAGTTGCACAGGATTCCACCATGTCGTGTTTCATGACACATGCGATAGAATCATGGCTAGATGCCGCCTTAGCATTGACCTGTTGATTCCATGAACCCCTCCATCAAGAACGACTGTATTGGGCTCGCTGTTAGCACTGACTATCGTATCCATATAGCCACGTGGTGGCCCTCCCCCCTCATGATGGTGATGACAATTCCACCATGACTAGCACCACAAGCTCCGCTATGTCTAGAATCACTACAACTGGGATGCATGAATCCACACCATCGCCCAATAGATGGGCATGGTCTCGAATTGTAACAGTTTCTACAAGGTCAAGTCAGGCGACATCAACCGCGTCCCGCGCGACAACCACCTTCAGCAGTAGCGACATCACTGCGCCGACTCCCACGCGGGACGGCTTGGTAAGCGGCTGCAAGATGTTCTACAATACCCGGTCGGGCAATTACTGCTGGGCTATTACTGACAACAATAGTATTAGCCTTGATGATTTCTAAATGTGGAACTGAGTCGTCAAGAGAGATTGTGACGAAGGATATATAGGGGTCCCTGCTGTATCGCAAGGGACGTTCATATTTTGCAACAAGAATTATTCTAGACTTCAAGCAAATGCCTATATCTAAGTGCAGAAAAACTTGACAAAGCAAATTAATGTTCTTTCATACAATATTCTATAGTGATATTGATGACATTACAATCTCGAGTAACTTGTCACAGAAATATTTAGATTTTGCTTGGTTAATGCTGCATTCAGACTCGCGTTATTCGTCCTCGTGTTTTTTTCCCCAATCCGCTGAATGGTTCCCATCCAGTAGGAACTAAGTTCTTCAGAGTGATCTACATCGTCTCCCCATAGCATCACGACCACAATTTCGGTGTAATTAAACGCGAAGGAGATGTGTCGCAAAAGGCGAACGACCCTTGCTGACTAGCAGGCACACCATAGATCCTTCGTGACAACATGGGTCGCAGCAAAAAGATCATCAACAACTAAAGCTAAGGCTATCAATCCTCCCATGAGTTCTCTCTCGGCCCCTCGGCACGTCTGGAACAGTATCATCGGCCTCTCATTTGTCGAGATACGAAACTCGAACATCATCTCCGTACTGTACAGGTTTTCGGCGCCAGATCGACACCACTAGTAATATCAAAACTGCGGGGAAGATGATCTCTTCTGCTCTTCCCCGCTCCTTGAATATGAATGCGGATATAATTTAGGGCCTCCTTATGCAGATTCAGTTGCGATTTGCTTCCCCATGTTTTCCTCGTGCATTAATGACCCGAACCCCATCTTGCCTTACTACTCCTGTACAATTAGTGATAGACTCGGTGTTTAATATCGCGATTCTGTTTCTATCATCAAACCCTACTTAATATAGCATTAAGCGTCCAGAGTGTCCACATAATGTTATTTTCTTATTGTGAGGATTCATTATCTAACGACTTTGATCCATAGTTGACCATAATGAAGCTCCCAACCTCAGCTCAACTTTCAAGCTCTCTTACTGCCTTGATCTTCATTTCGGTAGCTTCTGCAAAGAGAAACTATATCCCCAGCACATATGGCGTCGGTGTGGGACCGGTGTCTGAGGGTCTCCAGACCTATGCCGGCAGCGCCCCGGTCAAGCTTGACAATTCCTCCTCCATCCTAACACTAGACTATGGTAGCCTCGTGGGAGGCTTTCCATATGTCGAGATTGAGAGCATAGACGGTGCCGCCCAAATTGAGCTCAAATACAGTGAGCCTTACAATGGCTTGACCAGGGCGTACTCTGACGGCCCTTGGTAAGCCGGTTGATATGACCCTTTGATACAAAAATGCTAACAGCTCATGGTTCAGGATGTATACCAGTGGGCTCATGAATTCTTTCCGCAGTGAGACGTTCAACATCACCAAAGGCAGCCATGCCGAGTCATTCTTCCTGCAAGGCGGTCTCAGGTGGCAGACCATCACACTCGTCTCGGGATCCTCAGTCTCCATTCGGGAGGCCGGACTCAGGCCTTCTGTATCCATCAAGAACCCGAAATCTCTGCCCGGTTCTTTCTCTACTTCAGACTCCATGTATGAAGACGTGTGGGATCTTGGTGCTCGTGCAGTTCAGGGTGCCTGTGTAGATGCCGGTAGCCAGCCATCAACGTGGGAGGTGACTCCGGATGGTGTACTCATCAGAGGACAGTTCCCGGCTGTCTCGGCCAGGGGTAACAACTTTGACCACTATACTCTCGAGTTTTACACCAAGATCTCTGCCGCTGGCACAGGCTGGAGAGTAGCTGGTGGAGCCAACGGAGGTTATGGTGCATATTTCACGCTGACATCGAACCGTCCTAGTCTGAAAAGCAAGGACTACGACTCACTTCCAGTCAACAGTCTTATTGCTGGATACGGTTTCACACTTATCAACCAGGCCATTCTGCCGTCGGCTCCATCTCGTGTATTTGATGTCAACATGACGATCGAAGAGGATAAGTGGTACAAGATTTCTACCGTCATTAGTGATGACGCTTATACCATCTCCGTTGATGACCATACTGCCGCTGTAGTATCAAACGCCGAGTATCAATCGTATATCAACACGGGATGGGGATCGCCATCGTTGACCCAAGGAACATTTGGCTTCGGCCCATATCCTGGTCAATCCGCCTACTTCAAGGACGTCACCGTGAAGGCTGAGAATGGAAGTGAGATCTATTACAACGACATGACGGCGGACAACGTAGCTGAGGAGTACGCCGTGGCTACCAACTCGGCCTCGTACTGTCTCGACGGTGCCAAGCGAGACCGTGAGATCTGGATTGGTGACTTTGTACATACCGCTCGCATAATTGCTGCCAGCAGTGGCCGTTACGACTTCATCTCGAGCATGATTGATTTCGAGTTCGACTGGCAATTGCCGGCCGATAGTCCTGGACATGACCTTGTGCCTATTCAAGCTATGATGGGAGCTCGAAAAGAATATCGTGATGCATACTACCCGTCTGAGTTCGGAGAGACGGACTACCAATTCTTCTTCCTCATGGTACTCGGCGATTACTACGCCATGACTGGCGACGAAGATCGCGTGCGCAAACACTGGGGCGGAACCAAGCGGTTGGTACAGACGCTGGTTGATCGCTACTTGGATCCCCACTCCAACTTGATGGCCAGTCTGGACGCCTCGTGGTTTACAGCGCAAGGCGTCCAGAACGCTACTGCTCCTTCAGCCTTATTCGTTGCATCTTTGAACCCACTCATCAACATAGCACACATATTTGGCGACAGTGAGACGGAAAAGTCGTGGCGCGATTTAGCTTCCAAGATTGGCCGCGCCATCAACTCCCGGCTTTGGAACAATGATCTGGGCGCCTACAGCTACACACTATCGAACCGCGGAGGTAGCGCCATTCTTGCTACGGCCTTTACCATCCGTGCGGGTATCGCTTCGAGTAGCCAGGCATCCCGAAGCATCCAGCGGTTGGATGATGTGTTCCTCAAGATTGGATACAAGGATTCGACGACGGTGGGGAACGGCGCCAACACCCAGCTATCGCCCAACACGCAGGGTTTCCTCTTTGAGTCGCTCTTCCTCGCGCATCTCCAGTACAATGTACCTGCCGAGACGGTCCTCCCGGCGATTCGCAACCTGAGTGAAGTGTTCTGGCCCAAGATGGTCAACCAAAATGAGTACTACACCGGCGCCAGCTGGGAATACCTCTACCAAGATGGCAGCCCAGGCATCGGTATCTTTACCAGCTTGAGTCACCCATGGGGTGGTGCGGCAACTTACATCTTCAGTAATTATATTTTGGGCATCAGAACAGAATGGAACAAGACTGCGAATCGATATCAGTGGGTGTTCGACCCGGCATGGAAGATCATTGAGGGCCTCGGATTGAAGTGGGCCAAAGGCCGAGTGCCACTACCGAACGGAGGACACATCGAGGTCGAGTGGGCAGCTCCTAGATCAATGGACACGAAGAGTAAATCTAAGCCGCAAGTGACGGTTAATGTCATAGGTGATGATACTCTTCATGTAGACATGAAGGGAAACTGAAGCTATATGATGTCCCTTTAGATCTAACCCTCGTGGTTTGGGTTTCTGCTTAAATTATACATAGCCATAACAGTACATAGTTTGTATTTTAGTATTTTTTGAGCCCTCCATGGTAAATGTCATATGTGCCAGCAGGTACGAGTTGCATTCATAAAGGCTCTTAATTTCCGACTATCCAACGGTTCGAACCTAGGTCATCTGTGTCTTCTAAAGCTATGTGGAATAAGGGACCAAGAAAAATAAAGACTAGGTATAATACCCACCGAAGTTATATCCCCCCCGCTAATTATCATTTGCTCTGCGTTGGTGGAGCGTTGCGCTCTTGCTGGCATTCGCGATAGAATGCCTATACGGATGGTGAGGAAATCCTTGACCAAGGAAAGCTAATTGTGAGATAGTTGAGTGAAGTTTGTGATGGAATTGATTGATCTAATGGTTGCACAGAGGTCTGTTCTTTTGTTGTTCATGTATTCTTTTAGTCTACCACGGTCATGAAGGTCACAACTTTTACCCAGTAAGGCTACCCTACATTAAAAGTATATGGAGAGAGAAGAATATGGACTCTTAGTAACGCTCCATTTTTGATTCCATAGGCCTTGCCTGAAAGTCGGGCTCTCTTTCTAATTCAGTAATGTCGTGGGCTCGGCCCACATGATTGACTAACGCATCCGCAGTCACGCAGATAATATCTCGATTGCGATATTTGCTGCAGAGCACACAGGCATATTCCCCATCTGTGGTATGGCACTTCACGACGAAGCGTTGGTCGACGAGGAATTCAACATCGTCCTCTATCTCCTTCTTATATCTTCTTTCTGGTATCCACTGCGAGGCGTGCTTCTCAATAACCCAACGGTCATCCGACTCGACACCTAGTTGTATCCCGCAGGCTGGACATTGGCAGTCGCCTCCGGGAGCGAAACTGGTGGCGAGTGGCCAGTCTTGTGCAAACTGCAGGTCGAGACTGTATCGACAGTATAAAGCATCAGATTTGACGACGGTGGAGGCGGGCTTAGGAGGGCCGAGCATCATTTGCGGTGGATGCGGTGTCTCCTCTGTAGCCAGCAACAGACGTCGCTGCTGACGGAGAGCACTGATGGAACCATCACGCGCGGCATCAGACGCAGCGACAAGTTTTGCCATGTCGGCGTGATCGAGCTCACGGCCGTGATACAGGGCATCTTGCAGGACGTTGATGACGGTTTGCTGCAGTGCGATGACTTGAGCTTGAAGTTTGTTCTCGGTAACAACGTCTCCAATGGCAAATTTCTGACCGAGTCGCTCATACCCGTCTTCGAATTCTCGGCTGATGAGAGCCCCAGACTTCTGAAATGAAGCGCCGACCTTGTCGCCGTCTCTGCTCTTTTGCATTGATCTATCTTGTTCTTTATTCAGGCGTTTCGAAAGCTCGACCTGAGTCTTAAGCTTCTTAATCTCATCGTCTTGTTCCGTGTCGCGGCGTTGTTGCTTTCGTCTGTCTTTGACCCGATCCCACAGACCAATTGACGAGGTGAATGTGCCGACAAGGGTAGAGCATAGTGTAGCTACTATGAAGGTTTTCTGTCTAGAGCCTTAGCAGACGCCCAACTTGAGAACGATGACAACAAGTGGAAGGTAGGGGGCAGGTGCGAGTGCAGACATACCTTGAGGTTTTTTTCCTCAATCATGCTGGCGTAGTTCATTATGGGCAGTCTTAGCTTAGTGTATACTCAATAGCTAATACTGGCGGCCAGAAGACCGGAATGTTACTGATGATGATGCGGTAAATGGCAAATTCTTGATGGCAATACGCGAGGAAGGGCATGCAAGGTATAGGACGAAGCCAGAAATCTTCATTATGCATTGGTAGCATCAAAGTAGGTGGCTTCGCATACGACAAGATTAATTGCGCATTAATTAGGTCATTTGCTCGCCTTATCTTGCAGATTGCACACGGAGTAGTTATCTCGCCATTTCCCGCATTGACATCATCACCACATGACGTCAATGGAAGCTTTCCCAGTTTTTAGTTGGCGGGTTAGGGGCTGCTTTGGATTACGTAATCTGAACACATCTTGTCCTCACAAGTTCAAAATAACGAAAACGTACCATCTCAAAACACGATTCTACTTGATCTCTTATGCGATGTAAGGTGAAATAGATGTATGTTTTATGAGGCTCGTACAATAATACCGGGCTAATTAACATTCTTTACCCTTGCAGCCCGCATAACTTAAGATTGTTATTGCCTCCATCACTGTATTCCAGTTCAGGGTAGTTAATCTTGCTCGCCTTCTTGAACGATGAACGATTCGTTGATAATAATCCAGCCGCTTTTAGCATTAAGCAATAGCGGGAATACGAGCGGAAAGGCCCGTTCCTACAGCCCGCCCTCCTAAAAGGCCTAAGAGGTCTACTACCTATGAGGCCCCGTTCTCAAACGCTGTCAATGCATGTTACATTCAGGCTGATGTTATTCTTGCCTGCTGCACTCACTAGTGGGGTTCGCGTACACTTATCCCTCAAGTTGGTAAGCGACAGCGGCGATCTCTATGGCCACAAGGTGAGCTCCGTCAGCGCTCATCTGCCCTCTTGATTCAACCGCGAATTAAATTCTTTTCGGTCGGTTCTCTAAAAAGGTTAGTGGCATTATGGGTGCCTTTTGATTCAATTTCACTTCTCCATCCGACCCGTGGAGACAACGCTTCAGTGGGAGATACATGGATGTGCTGATTAGTCTCAATCTTGGGCTCGATGGGGAATGGGAATGTCATTTCTATGAAACAACCTTGGAGGATAATGAGATGTCACTTGAAAATTCATTTAACAGAGCCATTCAACTTCTGATCTCCACTGATTGAACAGATACGTCCTCTCGACCGACCAGACGGTCTGGTCACACCACCCTACTTGTTGCCGCCCCAGGTCTGCTGGACAAAGCTCTCAACGCTGGTAAACTTGTAATCCGGTAACAATTTGTTCCATTCGTCCGTCGCAGTCCAGGCACCTTTGGAAGCAGCGATCAACATGCCGATCCAGCCAGGGGCATGCCATGTTTGCCTCTGGTCTTCGGGGATAGATGGATGCTGGATTAAAGGCATCTCCACCTTCAGGATGCCGGCATCTATATCCGATTCTTCCACAAAATCAAGCTGGACTGGTTTGCCTGCCATGGAAAAGTCAGTAATTATTATTATCATTTCTAGAAGGTTAAAATTCAAAGCAGCTACAAGAGCCTGCTATAATAACACACCTATGACTTTTTCGACAACTTGCTTGAGCTGGCGGGGGCTAATCTGTTCTCCTGCAATACCGCCAACTTCTGGCCATTCGCCCTTGTACTCGATGGCGCGTCGGACTACGCCAGCAATGTCCGCGACGCTAGTTAATGTCACCAAATCATCCTCATGGCCTTTAACAGCCACGATGCGCAAGTCGTTAAGCTGCCAGAGTGTGGGCATAGATGGAACGTGCTTTGTTGACTGATGCGGGAAACTGGCGTATTCTAAGAACATTCCTGGCTGGAAGAAGCAGTACTCGATGACCTGAATCAGACTAGGTTAGGCTGAGAATAAGCAGTAGGTGGAGGTGTAGAGAGCGCACCTTCTTGTCTTTGTTGATATCTCGCAAGTAAGCTTGCAGGTCAAGCTTACCCTGGTACCATGGAACGGCATCAATGATGTCGTAGAGTTTTTGGCTCCTTAGCAACATTATTAGCACTAAATGTGTCTCTCGTATAGTGAAGGGAGCTTACATGGCCCATTCGCTCGGAGCAAAGCGCTTGACTCCCGCCTCAACAGCTGCATCGACGAGACGTTTCGAAACCTCGCTTCCTGGGTCATTGGCGGTGACGATGAAGTTGAGCACAACTTCAACACCATTAAAAATTTTCACTAGTTCTGCCTTGTTCATGAAACTCGTCTGCACCCACTGGACGCCAGGTTGCTGAGGGAAAGCGGCGGGATCCTGAACCATGACCGTTAGACAATGTTCCGTCTAATACTAATACCAAACCAAATTTATGTCATCTTACCTTTCTGCACAACGCGACGACATTGTGCTTCTGGTCTTCGACAAGCTTGTCAATGATCTCTAGCGCAAGGCCTTGATAAGAATGAGTTAGTTTGGCTCAATTATTTTTATAGAGAACGTTGATGGCTCACCCGAGTTAGCGCCTGCAATTGCTACCTTGACCATGTTTTCTAGTTGAGGATGATTTAATTGGGATGATGTTTGGGAAGTTTCGAATTTGAGTTGTAATAGAATGTGCTGAAATAATAGGTGTTGTATTTGGAGAGGAATCAATGCCTAGATATAGTCTGTATGAAAAGACGCTTAGTAGCTATCAGGTGTTGTCACATCACGTATCATAGCAAATCCAGCATTTGCTTCCGTCTTTGTAATGCATCTTGGGTGCTGCAAGCAACAGTTTGATGGGCAAATCATTTGGCCCGTCCATGCGTGGTGGATTCACAAACTCCGGGGCATAAAGTTAGGTCATGTCACGTAACGGTGGGATTATAGTAGATAATTATATAATCGCAAAGACGAACTGCCCGCCTGGGTGTTGGCTATATCTTCGGAGAGTGAACATCGGTAATGACTGGTAGCACTACATTGCACAAAACCAATTCAGCGACGCTAGAGACACTTTACCGTATTGAGGCAAAATGTGTACCGATGTGGTGTAGTTAAGCGGGGCCTGCTTAGAAATGCCTACAAGACACAGGCAGCGCCATCACGTCACATCACGTAACATCACCAAATAGCAAATAGACGAGAAACCAGCATCCCTAATTACCAATGCCAATGCCAATGGTAGCACCTCACATCACATAATATCACCAAATAAAATATATCGGTCTAAGACGACCAGATTGAAACCTATTAGGAGGATGGATGATTACAAGGCAGAACTCGACGTAAGTTACCAATCATAGTTGGATGCAGTTCCTCCCGTGGTCGTACTCACTTCCTGTTAGCGGCGCCGGAACCGTGGCCGGCTCGCACAAAGTGCCTTCCGCAAGCGCCAGGCAGAGGCCAAGGAAAACATGCTGAAAGAGAATGCCAAGCTCAAGCAAGCCATAGGGGCTATATTGGGTGAGGTTCAGCAAAATGACCGCCCGGCGTTGCGTGCGAAGATCCAGGAGGCAGCCACACTTGCTGGCCTTGTCCATGGGGGACCAAATGATATCTCTGGCGACGCGTTAGATGTCTCTACCCTTACACCTGTAGAAACAGTTTATTCAGGCAGGGGAACTTCCGAATCAGCTTTGAGCTGCACTTCCAATCCCAAACCAGCATTATCCATTCAAACTGCAGCGCCTTCCCACGAGGAAAATAATATGAGCATTCGCCCAGATCCTTTTCACTGTTATCGTTGCAGTGACGGAACTTCCACTGTTCTCCCATTTCTTGGATCAGGTGCTTTTACTTTCGCTGGTCGCATATTCTGGCATTTGGTGGAGAAGTTTGAAGATGTCAAGCACAGTCACAGCCCATTACAACTTCCAGAACCTCCTTTCTCAGTCGAGCTTAAGCCAGCGCCCAAGTTTTTGGACCTCTTGGATCAATCGGAATCTTTGCAGCATATGGATCCATCGCAGTGGATTGCACTGATTGAAGAGCGACTGGCATCTCGCAGAGGAGGAAATACGTATGACGATAATACCTCATTGCAGAAGACTCCCATCGCACATGATGCCGCGTCTCCTGAACAGCCAGCTTCCCATTGGCTATCGCCAATGTCGGCTGAACACAGAATTAGAGACATTGTCGGGGACGATGTGTTCGCCGTACTGGCCACTCCCGTGATTGCTCGCTGGGAGGCTAAGGGGAAGAGCCAGGAAAAGAAGGACAGATCTGAGTTGATTGATGGCTTCTTGGACATTCTCTCCAACTCATACGTATGTTTTGGGGATGGGCCTCGGTGGGATAGGAGGGCATTTGATTTGGCACTGAAGAGTTGGTGCCTTTCCACTATTGACAGTGGTGTGATAGTAACCGCAGGGTAGCATATTGGTGTGTCTTAATTAGACCGGAATTGCTGACTACACGAGTCTGGAGAAGGAAATATGAGAATTGTTTATGCGTATGGAGGTTGCGAGCACAATGCTGGCTTTTCCGTGAAGAAATCTTCTGACGGATGGGATATTATGGTTAGTTTTGGCAAGCCGTCGCCTTGTTGCGGCTAGGATTTCTCTGTGAAGTACTAATGCACCACGTGAACATTTAGGAGGAATTGAATGCAGAGCAAAAGTTTGTAGATTCTGTCATTTGAAAAGGATAGGACTGTGCTTGCATCCAATTAGGCACAATAGGAAGCCAAAAATATGACATTTACGAAAGAGTCGAAATTTGATTAACTTGACACTAAATTGAAGCTTTTCTTAAGTAGATTCGGTCTGACTTTATCTAAGAAAACTAACCCAGAATTTGTAGGGCACAAGTAAAGCTTGGTAGTTAGACCTTTAGAGAAGTGGGGGACCTAATAGTAAGTTATCTACTAATAGCTCACCTATAAGACTGATCTCAACGTTTTGAAGCCGTCAGAAAACTTCAAAAGGCACTATGAAAGAGCGGAGGGTAAAGCTTGTAGGCATTTCAGCATTAAAATAACAAAAAGTTAATATATTGTGTAATCCTATTGTAGTATTAGGTCAGCACGATCCTAATGTGTCCTCCGAAGCCAAGTATTTTGATGACTTAGGGGAAGGAATGGGAACGTTGAGCTACAGGCTATATAGAATTAAGCGCGAGATAGAATAGTTGGTAGAAGAATTAAATCTTATTTTAGTCTCTGGGCTGACTTCAACTCCCAGCACTGGATCGACTTCACATTGAGGGTCTCTATTATGCAGGTTACCCGAGCGTGGAGCAATATGACACGGGGCTGAATGGGATAATTGACACAATGGAGACCAAGGATAAATAAGTTATTGCACTTTATTTTCTTCCGCCTCATCAATAGGAAATCGTTTGAAACAACCTTCGTTGTTATCTTGATCTATAAGGAGAGCTAGGTTCGATGGGATCGTAGCATATTTTTTGATCATTGTAGATCGTCCGTGGCATGTTCGTAAGACTATTATGGGGGATGACTTGAACTTTTCGATAGTATGGGGTTGACCTATGATTCACGAAGTCAGCGTCATCATTACTAGACGCTCCAGAGCCGGTTTCTTTAACCCAATCAGTATTCCTAAATTCTTTGGTTCCCTGATGGATAACTGGCCGATATAGTAACATGCCCTGGCCTGTACTTGCACCCGTCTCAAGCCGTTTGATGTTTACAGCCCGATTCCCGAAAGTGTAGCAGTCGCTATTCGACAGGTCTGTTGCGTAAATAGGTAGGACGTAAAAGGACAAGTTCGAAACTTGTGACAGACTGACTCTCGAAAACAGCGACATTGCAGCAGGGTAAAGCGCTGCGCTGCTGAGAGAGGAATTAGATTGTGGGCGCCTGATGGTGCGTTTGTAGACTCGAGATTCGTATAGAGCTCGCTCGAAGGCCAAGTTCGTAGCTGGCACCTCCCTCACGGTCATAGACTGGAACCTGGCATCCGAGGGTCGTGTAGAGCCGGATCTTATATTTAGGGGCAATCGAAAGCTACTATCTGCGTCCAGGCAATATTTCTCTACATTTTTCATTCCTGTTTCCAGGTTATGGTTCGTCCTGAGAACCTCCTGAACAAGACTAGAGAGCTCACGAGTGGATGCCTCTGCCTCTTGCAGCAACTGACTGTAGGCGAGTTAGGCACCTTCTCTAGTGCGTTACATGTATTCAAGGTTCTTGTGCTTGTACTCACCATTGCAGGATGGATAACATCAAAGTCAGCGACGACTTGTGATTTTGTAGCTGTCGCACAATAGCAACAAGTTTAGTCTCATGTTTGGCCCACTTCAAACGATCCCACACTGACAATTTCGTATCCCCCCACCCGGGTCATTGATGATGGCCTGTAAGTCGGAATAGGTGGTAACGCAGCCAGTTAAGGTCGTAAGTACGTGATCGAGTACGAGGAGAGAACCTCGGCTGGTTTCCATTTGGGTACGGCCGGATACGTAGTCCTGTAAGGAGTTCGCGGCGGCCTCGATGTCTGTTATTTCGTTTATCAAGTTCTGAACTGACCGGGGTGCTTCAAGGGTGCTGCTTGTCAGTGCATTTAGGAAGTTTATCATCTTTGCACCGGCTGCAACAAGGCCGATGATGGATGCGAAGACGGATAATGGATCCATCGCAACGGATTCACTCTGCCAGCCGAGAAGTGAATGCAGATGGAATGCTAGTTACTTGAGGCATTTGAGATAAAAACAGAGATACAAGAGGGAAGGCTGTTTGCCTTATCAGGTGAGGGGTAGAATTCGTTGCCTCGTCGCTGACTATTTGGGTATGGTCACGCCGCCTTGTTTTCACAGCTGCACACAGCCTCCGCCACAAAGTAGTCTTCTAGGTAACTACCGTACCCCTACGAATTTATGCCCTATCCAATCAGCAAATGTGCATTACATCTGGAAAAAGCCTGGCTAAACAGACGAACAAGCCTAGCATCCTCTATTGCTGGAAGGCGAGACCGCTAGTGTTCACCTTTGACAACAATGGATGGTAGGCGCCTGAGTTTCATCTCATAGTATAGCATTTCAGTCTAGCATTTCCAGTAGCGAAAAGACTGAGATGAAAGCACCACTTTTGTAATACCGCGTTGTCGAGGAGAAGGACGTGATAATTAAACGTGCTAAAGAATCTGGGCAAATGAACAGCAATAGGGAGAATGCTACAATACAAGCAGTGACCTACCTTTGCAGTTACGCAGAACCCATGCTTGGGAAAGTGTCTTTTGGGAATAGCCTAATCGATATCTTGACCTGCTCTCGTGCCCAGCGCGAGAGCTACAATGCGAGAGAACTGCCTCGACTATCGAGCCAAGACGCCAGCTTGTCTCCCTCTACCACATCCATCTCCCTGCGCTGCTCTCGCGTATATCCGTTGAGAATGTACTTGCGCGATTGGTGTGGATCACCTTTTCCGGCGAGAGCATCCTTTTCAAGCATATGGCTAAATATTGGGCTTCCCTCATTTAATCCCGAGGCAGGGTGGTGCGTGGGGACTAAGCTGAGGCTGGCCAAGGTGCGAGCCAAGATATTTCATCTGTATCCAAAGAGTCGCAGCATAAGTCCGAGAAAAAGGCCACAGGATGACTCTGCGCAGGTTGATGATGGACTTTTCAAAGTGGAAGAGGACGATGCTCCCTTGATGTCATCATACCGGGAACCATCTCGTGGATGACGTCCTATTATCTATCCTATATTCGGCTAGAGGCTATTTGAGCACCAAAAAAATACCCCCCAACCCTTAGACTCAGCAAGATGGGAGAGGTAATTAATTAGCTCTTAACTTCTAACTAGCTAATCCGTACCCAAACGACCAAAAGTTGAACTTGGGGCATAATCTAGACAATTAATAACTTGCACCATAGTATCGCATGCCATTGCTAAATTTGGCAACTTGAGCCATTTATACGATTTTGCAGGCAAATTAGTCGAAGAGGGTATTATAAACGCGTGCTAGACTCGATGCAGACCCTGGGGCGGTTTGCATGTGCTATACGACAGCACACTGTATGATTTCCAGGCAGTGCTTGCGGAGTGGAAAAAGCATCCCCGACATTCTCCACATGTGATACCTATTTATTACTTGGAATTCAACTTGCCCGAATGAGAGATCGAGGCCATCCTGAAAAAACCAACCAACAGGCCCTGAGACCAAAAAGGAAACCACCTCGATCTTTGAGTTGCTTTCGGGCCTATGTGCATTACGAATGAAAGTCAGTATATTAATAGTATTAGAGAAGGGGAAACCTGAGGTAGTGGGTTTCAGCTGATATATTTGGAACTATACTATCTGTATTCGAAATGGCATTGTTGTGAGTGCACTCTTTTACGCCCCCAGCAGCGCCGTTGAGTGGCATACTCTTGAGTTAGTTAGTTAGTTACTGCTGATATAATTAGTGGAACAGCCCCCAAAAAGATGCAGAAGTACCAAAGTGAGGTGATGCTCCGCTCCACAATGTAAGAAAATGGGGCGTAAACGCTCAAGCCGAAAAGATGGACCATAATCGGATTTAAAGCATCCGGCGCAGAGCAGATGCAAGGGTCGGGCCCGATCCCAGGCATCGCAGGGCCCAGAGGCATCAAGTTTGTGAAGGAGTCACTTGCTTACCTGTTTTGTTTTGTCTTCTTAGTTGGGTCCTTAGATTACCATCCTATCATTTTCATCGCTTATCAGTTACACGGGGCACAGGGGGCCGGGCGATTTTTAGCCCCCCCCCCCCCCGCCAAAGTATTATTGAGATGAGAGATGTTAGACGGATAGCTACAAATTACACAATAGACAAATGGTGGTGAGTGCGAAGTGTGTAGGCTGTGACGAGAGAGGCGGAGGGAGGTAAATTTAAGGGACGGCGAAACTACCAAAGGGATCATGCATACTCCGTATGTGATTCGGCTAGCAGAGATTACTGATGGCTCCCCATCACAAGCGATGTACCAATGGCTATCCCCGCATACTGCTAGCGCTCTAGTTCTGGTCATGGCGTTACCATGAGAGTGGCTACTGTACACTGGCGATCCCTATTATTTCCCCTGTGGTTCTAAAAATTCATCCTTAGTCAGCTCCACAAATACGAAGTACACAAATCATATTCCCCTACAGGGCAGTTGTTAAGTTTTGCTGGTTGAGGGACTGGGGTTGTGCGCACCAGTAACCTATACGAAGTGCAGCAGCTAGGCGGAGGTACTTTATTTGAAACTGAGCAAAGGCCCAGTTTAAATGGCATTCGGATTACTACTCCGTTTTGCCTCTTTCGGAGGGGCTGAGGAGTGCCGAGTTCCTTGCATGAGAGCTGAGAATTTGCCGGTGCCGAAATGATATTTTGGTTCTGGTCCGATCTGCATGATAAGCTGTCAGCGAGTGATCCTTGCGACGGCGCTTGTTTCTCAAGCCACTCCACTGAGAACTTGATGACCCATGGATATCGCTGCAGGATTGCGAGCGTCTAGTTTACTACATATGATATATTAAGCAAGCTATTGCACCTGAATTGTATCATGTTTCTTCCTCAGCCTACTTCAATATACTCTTCATACCCCCGGTCTTGCACTTTGGCCCCCTCTCTTTCATTGTTATTGAAACTCCGTCTTTAATTCCCCCTACACTCGTTTCTTGTAGTCCAGGGCCATGCTGCCCTTGTTATGGGTAGCGGCGGCAACGCTCCTGTCAGGAGTTCAGGCTGCCGTCCCACCGATAGTCCCCCGAGTAGCTTCCTCGTTAAACGGTACTACAACGGCTGCCTCCACACCAGTTAGCCTTACCACCGAAACGACTCTTAGTGCTACCACCGAAACGACTCTTAGCGCTACCACCGAAACAACTGTTAGCGGGACCACCGATACAACTGCCAACACTCCGGGATTCACTACCAGCACATCTCTCACTGGCTTCTCTGAGAGCACTACCACTGATGGTTCTACCGCGACTGTTACCAGCCTTCCTACAGACACAACTGCCATCTCGACCTTGACATTCGGCAGCAATGGCGGCATTACCATCTCTGGAGTTATCACCATTCCGAGTGCCAGTCTTCCGACCAGCTTCCAGACAACTGGAACTGGTGCGTTCGTGGGAATAGGTGCAGCTGCTACCAATGCTGGTTCATCATTCTCCAACGTTGCTGCTGCTGCCTCAGCCATTGCCGCCAACCCGTCTCCGTCTGCTGAGGATATTCAGGCATTCCAAAACCAGGCCCAAGATAACTTTGAGCAGATTTCCGCTCTGGAAGCTCAGCTAAAGAACATCGACCAGAGTAGCCTTGACGATGATGATTCCCACAAAATATCCAAGTCTCTTGTTGGCCTGGCAGCTCTACTTGCCTGGTTTTCGACTGAAATCTCAGCCCTTGCTCCGGTGATTGCGACTCCGGCTTTGGCTGCTGGTGTCTTTGCTGATCTCGCCCCGGCGTTTGCTGCTGCCGCTGCCGGAGGTCTTTTAGCAGATGCACTGGATGATCTTGAAGACTTGGATGACGATGATGACAATAAAAACTCAACGACTGCCGAGAAGTCAACATCTGCGACCTCTACCGAAACCTCGACTACCACATCGGCTACCTCCAGCTGCAGCGCGCTTCCTTATACCGTTGATCTCATTGTAAGCGATGGTGACACTGACGATGAGATGAAGCGGTCTATTGCTGAGGTAGAGGAGTATCACATGTTTGAAAAGAGGGCACCCCGAGCCCCTCAGTTTGGAGATTGCAGCTTTGCCACACAGCCCAAGTTTCCAGGCTACGGGACTGTTGAGGGCATTTACAAGGCCCACAAAAGCCCAAACTCGCCCTCAAGCAAAGCGTTCCTCAAGTGGGTGTTGAAATGGTGGGACAGGAAGGCTGATTGTACCACTTTGTCCGTCAACCCAGTGCAATACACCGATGCAGAAGTATTAGCAATTGCAGGAGGAAACAGCAAAGACATCAGTAAATCTTTCAACATTGATCATATCTGGGAGCTCAAATTCTTTACCTACTACTTCCAGAGCTTCCTGCCGGCAAAAGCCGGGGCAGTCTATAGCACTAGCAACCTAATCACCTGCGACAAATTGTTGGAGGTTTTCGCCCCAGGCGGGGATATGTGTCCCATGACCGGATTGCTGAATGCAGGACCTACAGCTAATCACCCAGAGTTAATGATGATGGGATTGAACCTCAACGAGATAAAGGGCAGAATATTCCAGCCTGGCGGTTTGAAAGTTGTAGCTTTTACAAAGAAGTTCGACGGCAACACAGCGGATAAGATTGGCACACTGCAGGACATGGGTGTCACTGTCGCTCTCTTCAATCAAGCTGACACTGTTTCCCGTTTTGACAGGACCAATGCGCGAGTTTACGAGGCCCTAGTTAAAATCGATACAATGGTCGCAGCCAAGAAAATAGACCTTGGGGCCCCTGGTTTCAACTTTGCCGACACTTACGAGGCTTTCATGATCACCGTTTTGGATCGGGGAGCTGCCGAGGCGTGGGACTTTGTGCAAACCTGGACGACCGAGGTTGAAAGCGACCTTGCAGGCATGGATCCTGCTGACGAGGAAACAAAAAAACTCCAGGCAAACTACGATGCTTATAAAGCTAGTGGTTATGGCGACAAGAGCTTCTACACTTGGAAAGTCAGGACTTCTCTTGCTGGGTACACTCCCGAGCCCGACTTGAAAAGAGATATCTGGCAGAGAGATGATTCATGCCCCTTTAACACGGCGTCCAGCTCGGTGACTACCGCCGAGAGCACTACTGACAGTCTCACATCAACAACCGACCTTACAAGTGCGACTACAACTGGCGAGACCACGGTGACCACTGATCAATCAACGACACCTAGTAATGAAAATACGACGGGAGAGTCTACCACAACAACTGACCAAACTACGACTCCTGGCGTCTCGACTACATCGACTGACCAGACCACGACCCTTCTGTCAACCACAACGACCGAGCAGACCACAACCCCTGGCGTCTCGACCACGACGACCGAGCAAACAACCGAAACCACGGATTCTGACTCTACCGCCACAACTACGACAAGTGAACAGATCACTTCTGTGCTTTCCACGCCCACAACTTTCTCCACGGCTACCTTGTCCAGCCAGAGCACCTCTGAAGAAACCTCCGTGACGTCCATCGCGACGACTAGTGAGCCGCCGACTAGCGAGCCACCTACAAGCACTCAAAGCCCTCCCAATGCCCAGACTATCACTACCAATGGCATGGTGTGCGTATTAGTTGAGGGATCGCTAGACCCAGTGTGCGAACCCCTTGAAACCCCGACACCCAATCCCGACGGTACCAATGTCGTAAGTAATCTCCATTTCCACGTCCATATTCTAAAGTACTGATCATATCTAGCATGTCAACTCTGGTTGCATTCTCATCAACGGTTCTCCGCGATGTGCCTCAGATGCCGGCAGCATCGCCAATGTTTACCAGAGCTTTTACAGTACGCTTCCTTACTTTCTGCATCAACTATTTACTAACTCGGATTTTCTACAGATGTTGCATCTGACCCTAATCAGCCCTACGGCACTATATTGATCCTTTCCGGTTTCAACTCCAGCATCGACAATTACCTCCACTCTTACGCAACCTGTGAGCTTCAGGCGCGCTGGCCGGCAAACTATGGTGACATTTACTTCGGCGCAGACGGCTGCCTCTACGACTCTGACAGCAACAAGATTTATGATCAATGTATGTATACAGATGAATTTGGAATAAAGGTGCATAGCTAACAAAGATGTGTGTAACAGGCTGCAGCACCCCTGATCCCGACAACTCCGGCCCTGCCACTAACCCATACGTCGCGCCTGCGCCTCCCGATTCATCGCAGTCTTCCGGAAATCACGATGGATCGTCCATCTGTGCCTCAATTAGCAAGGACACATGCTTAGCCGCAGCGTCCCGATACGTCGATGATATTGTCTACCACCAATATACTTCAGCGGTGTGGCCTGACTCTACCGGCGCAGATATTGCCAACGAGATTTTCCCTATCGCAGGCCCCGCGATTGAAGACTTCTTTGGCATTGACTACGGATGCACTGTCATCTGGACCTGCGACAATGATGATGCATTTGCACAGGGCATGACGGGCAAGCAAATCAAGGACTCGATGCTTAATATTTACAACCTTGATGGTGCTAAGGGTTGTGGTAGCACGTATCTTGATAACAGTTGTCATATTACCATCAATGGCTGTAACAATTGCCGCGACGAGGGTCGGGATGCTACTATCTGGAACCCGTATGATGTGTACGACGGGTCATATGGCGATGCCAATGATGGATTCCCCCCCCAGAGCTAAGAGAGGCGTTCATTCCACACGGTATCCGCTATACTACTATTAAACTATTACTTTTCGAACTGTATTATTTTTATATAGCTGCGTATACAATGTTAGGTGCAAAGCTATTCTACAGCGAAAGCTATTTCCCCAGGATTTTGTGAGATTACCGAGCGGATGAGTGGGGAGAGCAAACCTCGGAAGGTCTACTCGAAAACGAAGAGCAGATCCACGAAGAGTTTTCTCGAGGGTGGGAATAGTAGATGCATTAGTGGACATAATACTTGTTCTCGTTATTCGTGACACGAAGATCAGGGTTTGAGGCTTTAAATTCATGTCCGAGTTAGTAATTGTTAGTGCGTGGGTGATCTCAATCCCCCCTCTCTACTAATCGCCTAAATTCCTAGTCCCTTTAACAACCAGGCTCCGCCAATTTTGTTGCACGACCTCAAAACGGTGTAAACGAATTAGTATAATAATATGGATAACACACGGCCCGTCTTAAAATTGTCGCACTGAGTGGTTTCCTTTCCTACAAGTGAAGCAGCGGGTTATCAAGGAGAGATTGAATGCACGGCTTTGTTATTTCTGAAGGGGATTTGACTTGGTTTTTTATCTCGAAGTAAAAATGCTACCAATAACTATGCTGTGGGTTTCTGTACCCAAGGTGAATGCTGCTCGCTACTTCTAAATCCATTTTGCAACGAGGGGAATTCTTATTCATTCTTTCTCAAACGCAAACATCAATCAAGGTTTCTTCCCCCAGATGATATAAACCGGAATGTAAAGATGAATTTCTGGATCATTAAAGTCCCTCTTCACCTTGGCAACAAGCACCTGAATCTCCTCGTCGCTCCAGCCAAGAACCCTCGAAAAAACAGCAGGCGTATAGGATTCAGCTCCTTTGATCTGCTGAATCAGCTGGTACTTGCCCAGCTCCTTGAGTTTTGGATCTTTTGGCCATCCACCAATGGGCAGCTGCAGCGAGTTGTCAATACCCGGATCTGGAGAATGCAACTTGTAGCATGGGGAATGATTGAAATCACAAACCTTGCGGATTTCCTGCTGAACATCCAGAAATCCGGCATCTTCCAGCTTTTGTTTCCATGCAATAGCACCATCTAGAGGCTTACCAAACTTTGCGATGCCATCGACCAACGCTGTGCACCACTGCTGGACATCCTTTGCATTCTTAGCGGTATCATCGTCCGAGAGGAAACGCGTATAAGCAGCCTGCAGCTCAAAGTAGCCACCCGATTTTAGGTGCTTGAAGGCCTGGCCAAAAAGGCGATCATCATCACTTATACATCCCTCCAATTCTCGAGCATGAATAAAGTCAAAAGGGTTTTGGTACGGCCAATCCGATTCGAAATCATCAACTTCAAATACGCAATTCGGGGGAGTCCTATGGTGAGAAAAAGTTAAAATTCTAGCAGAGAGAAAAAATAGAGCCGTCGTACCATCCTGGTTGAATAGGACTCAGGTCAGTCCCAATGACTTCAGCGGATGGGTGTTCACTAGAGTTATGATTATGTCAGATATACTTGCACAAGTTGAGTCGACTACCATCATGGGGCGCATACTCTGCAAAGTCCATTGCCCAGATTCCAGTACCAGTACCAAGGTCGAGCACCCGTTGGGGCTCTTTCGCAATGGGGGCAAGGTGTAGTTCGCCTTTAAGTGCCAAAGTATAGATGTGATGCAATAGATCCATTCGATCTTGCTCTTCTTCGTCATTTGGCTGCCGAGCATCTTAGCTTTTTGTCCTATCGTTATCAAGAATGCGGTTGAGTAAGTGAAAAATACCATTAAATAGGTGCCTTCGCGGAATGCATGGTAGCGACGTCCATTCTACACGAACGTCAGTGACTATTACGATTGATAACATGTTCTCCGACACCAACCTCATATCTATTTTGGGCAATTAAACCCTGGCTAGGAACCGGTCAAAGTCATAGCTATTGGGTCTGTAACATACTTGTAGTTCAGAATACTCGAGGCCAAGGATGTTTTGTAGCTGCCTGTGCCTTCTCTATGGAAGCAGTTAGAAGATGTACTGATGCTCCAGGGAATGTGTCCCAAAACGTACGAGGAGGCGTAAACAGAGTTATCATCCCGATGACCGTCCTTGGAGAAGTGGGGTTAACATAAACGCGCAAGGCACACAGCTTAATACAAATGGCAGACTTACATCTGCCTGTAGAGGATTCTCTGCGAGAGTCTGCCGTAGTTGTGCTATGTGAGTCTCCGTTCCGGTTTCTTCCTCTGGACACATGGTAGTGGAAATACGTGATGAAACACTAAAACGTGATGTTGTGAGAATGAAAATGAAAATACCAGCGAGAATTTGACCCAAGCACCTTTTCCCCCGCTTCTCGGTTTATTTCGGTTCGACTAGTCATCTGACCTATACCCTGTCAATCCTTGGTCATATCTCACAAGTCGTAAGGTTTTTCTTATAATACCCTAGTCATGTCGCGACCAACAGGAACATGCAACGTTTTTTTGGTGAGGGGCCCTCAGGTTTCGGTTGCATAAACTCAGGCGCGCTCCACTTCCATTTCCTATCAGTTATGCTCACGCCCTTGTTATTTCCTTGTGCTTAGGCCATTAATTATCTGAACAAAACGAGAGGGCGTAAGAGCATTCTTGGTCCTTCTCCTATAGTGTGCACGTCTGATAGGCTTTTCGTTCCTCAAGGCAAAGCTTTCAGTTGATAACATACTTAACCCCAAAAATTAATAGTTTGAAGCTACTGAATAAGCGAACGCGGGAGAGGTTCCGGCCCCTGTAGAGAAAACAACGACACTAAACCCACTCAAGTGTTTGCTCGAGCCATGTGAACCACCTTAGCATTTGAGGCCAGCATACCCAGTCACAATCTGGCACCAGCTCCGCCTCCGCAGAGTATAGTCTTGGCGTTCAAGCGGCAATAAGACGCGCTCGAATTTCGATGTGGTCGATTTAAGCGGATTTATACGACAGACGCCAAGCCATAGACATAATGTGACCACTTCTAGTTGAAGTATTATAATTGCATCTCAATGCAATGTAGTGACTTCATGCATTGCCAACCCAGTTTCCATATCCTTCATCTGTTGTCTTAGGGTCCTTGCGCTAGCTGCCTTGAGCGATATACATTTGGTGAACCCCTTCAAAGATAATCCAGCTTTCAAAGTACTTGCTTCCAGAGCATCCGCTAGATTCCACGTAATGTCCCCACGGCCTATATAGTTATATCTTGCCGAAGCAGAACAAACAGTTAATTAGGCATCCAAATCTCTCCCACCAACTTCATGTCGGGGACTATGCTGAGAAGTGCTTGCTTGGTTGAGAACCACAGGACAGCTGGGGTAAGGCATTTATTGCATAATGTTGCCTATAGGTTACGTAACATGTCTTGAATTAAGTCACCGTGAATCTGCGCTCCATCTTACGTCAATATTAACACCTTTTGTTCTATCAAATTGGGGTTTCTCCTTACCACCTCTCTATAATGTGTAAAAGTCTTTGGAATTGTCATGTGTCGATACTTTAAACTTGTCAATATCGACCGGCAATGCGAGCTTCATCATGTTGGAGGCCTTACGTTATGAGATTTTAGTATGAACACATCGGCCGAGCAGCTCGTTGGCCTCCTCAAAAACCCTCACTGGCTCAAGTTCAAGGTCCGGAGTGAGCTAACTATGGGTTTCAAGCAGAAAAGGTAAGTCTGCAGACAGGTGGCCTTTGTCCATTTTCCTACAAACTCCATAATCCAGTCCCAACTCTCCCCCCGTTGGTCTGCCGCAGGAAATAATTGACATTGCTGTTCCCCTTCTCTTCAACACTCGACGTGATCTAGAGTTGATTAATCTCTCTTTAAAATGCACATATTTCTTCTGTCTCCTTGCGCTCTTTATACAGGACGGCCTCATTGAAGATTTCGGACCTTGGGTTGGGAACCGCCTTATCTTTGTCGGTGGCTATGCTAGAAGTTATCCTGGTTAACTATCGAGGAGATGTATGAATGGGACCAACTCAGAGATAATCCTCTTCACTATCTACCTACCACTGTTTCAGCTGAGGGTAAGAGCGCAAAGGTGCATTCTTGTTTCCCGGAGGAGATATTTGGGCTCTGGGGTGAGTGAGCTGCTTGAGGATACCCGAAAAATGCTTTATGGGGAAGAAGATAGCTTGCAGCTTTTTGAGCACCTGATCAAACTGGTGATGCAACCAACGACAAGGAACTCCCTAGGTAGCCTAGCACCGGTGCTTCGCAACTTGACCACCAAGGAGTATGCCCGCGACGTAGCTCTCGCCGAGTCCAACTATGCCTATAGTCTGGAAGAGGTTATTGTGACATACCGAATGGACGCAAGATGCAACTAACCTTGAAGGACTGCCTTTGAAAGGAGAGTAGACCGGCCATTGCTTCGATATTAGTAACATGGAACATGTAGCTGGAGAGGAGTGGAAGATCTGACTGAGGATGCTGTAGAGAAATTAAAAATAGTAACAGAGCATGAAAAGAAAGACGGCAGACGTGCTTAAGTGAGACGCAAAGACAGACGGACAGGTCCAGAATTTTCGATTTCGTCAAACCCGCCAGGTAGTCTAAATTGCTGTCGTACTGATGACGGTGATGTAGTGCTTTGTTTGTGACTGACCGATTGTGACTGTTATTCACTGATTACGGACGCTGCATAATCAGGGTTCTTACGCCACCAATACTCGAAACTACAGACGAGATATTAATCATACGTCCAGAACCATCGTGAGGAAGGAATGGAAGTAGTGCTTTTATAGTCATGATTAGGTCCAGGATACTGATACCGTATATCCAGGAAACTCGGCGTTTGGAAAGTCACTTGTCGCACTATCAGCTGAAGTAAAAGGGAGTGCGCACTCCAATTGTACATTTTGCTGATAACAGCTTATATAGCCTGAATTTGACATACGCGAAGGAATAATTATATACCAAAAATAACACTCGCAAAGGCGGAGTGGTAATTTCCTTTTGCCGTAGTGGTTGTTAGTGTGACATCACGTCACTGAGCGCCTATTCGCCGCCAGTTCCGCATTGTTGACGATGACATTTAACCATAGGGTTACACCCGAAGTTTGCCTTTGCTGCTCCGATAACCATTTTCCCTGCTTCCTTGGAGGAAACCAAATAAGCTTGAACTGCAGTGATTCTAACATGGTGTTTCGATCCTAATACTTGGCCGTATTTCTTAAGCTAGCTTGGCCGATAAGTCGGAGGTATAGACAATAGGTAATTATCTGAAGATGTGACTCTAAGCGGAGGCCAACAGCCGGATTCGTTGTCGACGGTATAGCGGGTGGATGAGATTGGTAATTGCAATAGCATATGGATATCACTTCTCGAGACTAGGCCGGCTTACTGATGTTGTTGTCGGCAGTATCGTTGCGGTCATGCACGTTGTAACACATGTTCCCGGGCAACTCGCTCCGCTTTAGATTCGCTGGTTTCTTGGACTGACCACGACGTCTTGGGATTGATTGACATTTTCTTGATTGATTCTGCCCAGGGTATAATAAAAAGTGACAGCAATAACGATAGGGGATGCGGAACATTTAATGATGCAAAAGCAAAAAAAGCAAGTGCGCGAAACATAATGGGGGCATTAGACCAAAACTCGCCTCCAGGGCCAGCGCGTCAGTGACTGAAAGGAGCCACTATCATCTGATACATGTTAATTCCATCCTCCAGTGTTCTATTTGCCACTTCCCGAAGGATATAAGCGTGGGGTGGCAGGTAGTAGGCGAGGAGGTGGTGGCATGACAGTTTCATCGTATCCAAGTGCCAGCGGTTGAAATGATCATTCACCACGACGCTTAGTGGTTCGAGCAAGCTTGCTATCCGCTTCCGTTTATCAACGGCCTTTCTGATGGCCGCGCCTTGTTTACCATGGCCCTGATGTCATTTTGTTGATCATGAATTGAAATCATCTTGGTATCTTCTGGCATGTCGGCACAAAAGTAGTCGTCGTAAATATACATACTTAGCTATTCCCAGAAGCTTCGTCGGAGTGCAATCTTGTATAGAACCGTCACATAAGGACTGCTGAGAAGGGTGCCGTAGAATTTTCCATGCTTTCGCAGCATATTCTCAGCGGCATGTTGAATGTACAAATCCTCGTCCTCGAGCCGCGCCACCGCGGCCGCCAGGATCCCCTCCGGCAGGTTTGACTGGCTCCCTAAAGTTATAATAGCAGCCTTTTGGACCAATACCTATCCAAAGGTACCGGATTAGATGGTTGGCTTCGAAGTTCAAGCACATGTTACCATACCTACACAAAACTCGGGATCAAACTCATTCCACGTCGTATAAAATATGGTTTGGTCGGTCATTAGACGTCTCGCAAAAGAATAATCACTTAGAAATTGATATGAACTACTAAGATAGTTCTACATGGACATCGTTGTACTTGGTCGTCAAGGATGGACACTTGTCAGATAGTTGAGTAAATTGTGTAATTGATTGAATTGATCAGTCCGACCCGCAGTTTGACCAATTTTATAGCTAGTTGACCCTTGAGATACTAGTGGCTTCCTTTAGCCACTATTCCACGATACTAGACTATCTTGAAGATGATGCTTAATGCATACATTCTGCTAAAAGCCTGAGATTGGCACCCATGAATCATTCCATTGCGGTAGATTCACTTCAATGGACCGCTCAAAATTTCCCTCATCAACCTGAAACAGCACATCAGACGACAAATTGTGGCGGTCGAAGTGCTCATCATGGACGAAATGAATGGGTTGAGTCGTCTCCCGTTGGCTGTGAGGACAAAATTGCCGCAGCTGGAACCTAAGGCGAGATCGTATTAACTCCTCTGAATATGCAGCTCCGGGGTCAAGCCGGCAAAAAATGGTACCATTAATCTCTCCTTCTGCCATAGAACTGGCGAGCGGACCCGTATAATAGAACAAAGCAGCCAGAAGACGCCGTGCAACAACCCTAAGGTGATCGAAGGCAAACTCGTACTTCGAATCGAGATACGGCATTGTTGAGCGGGAACTCAAGTATTTCCTGGAATCCCTTATGAGCGTCTCAACATATTTGACATCACCCAGCTCAACATGTCGAGAGAGGCCTACGTTGAGCCGATGACAGTTCTTCAAAAGTCTAGAGTTGCATTCACTCCGCTTGAAATCGGTCCATGCCTGGTGGCAATCCATGGTAGACTTTACCATGTCAAACCCAGTTTGAATCTTTTTCCGCAAGCCTCCCGGAATAAGCCTTGTAAATTTTCTTTTGTCTTCCTTTTGCATTTGCCCAAGTTCGTTGACGACTACTCCGGTTCCAACCGATACGATAATGTCAGGCACGGGAGATGTTTTCCAAATTTCTTTGCATTCGCCATAAGCCAATTGTACTGGGTTGTTGTGAACAACCCCGCCGTCTATATAGCTCTTCTTTGTGGCATCGTGTGTGAACGGCTGGAAATGGACAGGTGCTGCTGATGTCGCTCTCGCCCTGCAGGTAGTTAGTTTTCTGGACAGAGTTGAAAATCCTTCCCCGCTCAACTTACGCCTCCCAAACTTTGAAGTCGCTTTGTTGGTCATCATGTCGGGAGAGCCATTCCTCTGTGGAACCCATGAATGTCAGCAAGTTGGGTCATTCCAGGTAGAAAAAAAGTTGACATGCCTTTTTTAGGGTCAACCCGATCCCTAGAATAGTTCGCAATCAACATGGGCTTGTTCTCCCCTTCGCGACAAGAGACAACTCCGACCTTCGCGAAGTTGGCTGACTCATCTTCAGCTGAACAACCATGTGGTCCAAATAGATAGACGTCTTTGCCGAATTGTTCCCGCAAAGCGCCCTCGATACCGGTGCTTGTGTACCGATACGTACAAAATGGCTGCACAACTGATTTTATAATTACCTTTCCTAGTCTCGAACGGAGAGAGAAGGCCCTGCGCACAAGGGACTGAAAAATATGGAGTCCTTCCCTGGGAGCCCAGCCTTGATGGAAGACTCCAAGCGCGACAATGCCACCTAATCAATCAGCCTCAAGAAGAAATGCTCATCGTGCACTGCATACCTGTGCTTGTACCAATGGCGAGGTCGAAGAGTTCATCGATGGGAATATTAAAACCAAGGTGCTGCCGGAGTTTTCTTAGGATCACGAGTTCAACAACACCACGGACTCCTCCACTAGCAGCGTATTAATATTTGACTCTCCTGGGTTCAAAATCAAAATATAACTCACCCATCAAGTGATAAGATCCGTGGCCCCGCTGTTTGAGGCTTAACTCAAATGCTCCAGGGTCCTCTCTCAAAGGGGCACCCCAGAGGACATCTGTCTAGGGTCAAAACGCAGTCATGTCTCCCAAGCCTGGAAAATCGGTAAACGCATTCTTCACAAATGCCATGTTTCCCACTTGAGCAGGGGAGCATATAGATTGGACAATGAGATAAACAAGTGAGGCAAGTGTGCTGGCTGTGCACCTTTAGAACCCCTACCCTTCTAGCTTGGTCAGTCAGCATGTTCAAAGCTTGTTCACTACTGCGTAGCTTGTAAAGATGTCTCCAGAGTTCATCCATGAAGCGTTCGAGGCTCCAGAAACAATAGTGGCCCTGTCTTCTGCGGTTGTTACCAATGCCATAGTCATAAATTATGTCTCCTGAGGTTGATTGGAATTGATGCTCGCGTCTATGCCCTGGTAGGTAATTTTGGCATCTTCTTTCCCGACGATCTTGAGCCTCGCAACGCCAATAGCGAAGGCGGAAGAGTTGTAATCCTTGCCCCGCCTTTGCAGCCAAATCCTCCCGAGTGCTTTTAATGGTTTCTATTGTGGTTAGTGGGTTTATGTATTTGTAACTGCTGTATATGGAAATCACCTTGGCCTTCATCCCATGGAAGCTGGGCACTGAGGCAAGCTGCAATATAAGGTGTGAAATCATCAATAAGACGATTTTCTCCTCCAATCTCCTTTGTATCCTTGGGACCGCGATTTTTAGCCAGGCTATTCATCGTCGCTGCCATGTGTTGACTGAAGCTTGTGGGAATGACTGAACCCCCATCCGTGAGGTTATGGAAGTTGAGTGAAGAGTGGTAATCTTGACCGAGGACTTGCAAGGCCCTTTCGAGCAGTGTATCAAAATCCGCCAGACTTGTGTAATTATTTCCCAACTTTCGTTCTTGTCGAATGGTTCTTGACGAACTCTGAATGGTTTGGTAGAGTGACTGGATGCGCTCAGATACCTCCTTGCTCATTGTGGGAAGACTCTGCCCGTCGCAAACGGGGATGGTGATAACACTGAAGGAATTGTAGTAACACTGAAAGAGATCTCTAGCTGTTTCAATGTTACGTCCCCTGTGTCTCCATTAGGACCTTAGATTCTGGTACGCTTGTGTTCGCTCAAAGCTTCGAAGCAGCTCCGGCGCAAGATCCTGTGCAGCGGCGCTACTCCTAGAACCTGGGCTTCGATTCAATACGATAATGAGTGCAGGTTTCAAGCAGCTATTGGTGATTCTTTCATAGCCCTCTTTAGCCCAGTCGATAAGATCCGATAGAAATTCCCCCGCCGATCTTCGTGATTGAGATTAGTTTCGCCGGTCCAGTCAGTATTCCGAGTTTATACATACCTGCCATTGCTCGCTACAAAGCAAACAACGTCTGAGAATGCGTAGAGAAGTCTAGGGTAGAGGGTCTCCACAACGACTTTTCGTGTTTCGGGGTCCAGTCTCCTCTCAGTCATTGAGCTAGATTCGGCAGATGGAGGACGAATCTGACGTCCCCAGTCTAGCGGGGTTCGACTCTTCGTGCTCATGAAGAATTTTTCTATTGCCCGGCGCCTTGATTCCTGGCGTGCAGTATGAGATCGTTGTTGTCGGGCAGTTCCTCTTGGTGCTTCTTGAGAAGTGGATAGAATGTCGCGAGCGACTGATTCTTCAACGCCTCCGAATCCTTCGGAGTCTTTGGTTGGTCGTTATTTATCTCTGTATTCTTCTAATTGAGACGTAAAATTGAGGCTTACCTGTATATATTGTTGGGGAGTCGGTCGATAGAGTGTCTGGGTCTGCATAGATATGAATATCGCTGCTCGTTGGCCTAAATTCATCGGCAGGTGACCCGGGAATCGGGACTGGATGGTGTTTCATCTCAAATGGTCGAGTCATGTAAATCATAGCGCAGATTAGTGTACTTTTCCCAGACCCAGTTTCCCCAATGAAAGAGACTAGGCTTGGATACTGCTGTCTCGAATCAAAGTGGGAAGCTTCGAAAAGCCGTTGCATCCGCGGCCAGACATTGATTCGGGGCGAGCGTCCAGGCAGTAATGGCGAAACTCCGATCCAGGTACAAAACAGATCCTCTGTGTGCAAAGCTATCTTGTCCCTTCCCATGAGTGCCGGATCTAGGAGGTACCTCGTGAAAACGTGCTGCTTGAAACTGACCTCTACACACCGAGATCCTCTGACGGTGTCATCAGGTCGCTGAAATGGACGATGCCTTTGTTGCTGCCGCAGGCAGGTGAGGTGGGCTGGTAGCTCTGCCATGTCGCAACCGCTACACATAACAAGTTCTCGAAGCCTGTCACTTCCATCACATACTCGGCACGTGAGGGATATCCCAAGTTTTCTTGCTTGTATCTCAATACTGCACCAATGTAAGCATGTTTTATTTGGTAGAATAAACAGCGTGCCATCAGACTTACAAGTCGCTAGACGGTAGTTGCCAGACGATGGGAGTGTTAGGAGAACGTAGATCGACCCCATTGAAGCCTCGGGGTGGAGGACGAGCAAGCTGTTGGAATTCCCCAAATGTTGTCTCAGTGGCGGTCTCGGTGTTTAACCGAGTTTCGGTCTCGCTGTCAGTGCTCGTATCGGAACTTTCATATGACATGTTGACGAGATTTTAGACTCGTCACACTGAATTAACCCGAAAATTGAATGAATCGGACGTCTGTCAGTGAGTGGTGGGCGTGGGAACATGGGCTTCTTAAGAGCCATATGACTGCTGCAAGGCGACCGGCGAGGTCTGCCTCGGCGTAACTTAGTTGCTGCAGCTAAGTGGTAGTGCCATTTGCCTTGCGACTGGGGTAAAGGTCACCGTCACCTTTGCACGTTTTTGTATGCAAGCGTGTTTCATTCGCCCATTCAAGAGGTGGTGGCTGCTTGCACTAGCTGCAGCATAAGAGCACAGGTGGCATTGAAGAGGCTGCATGTGTAGTGAGTAAAAGAGGTCTCTGTACGGAGTAGCTGCACCAAACAAGACAGATACGAACCCCCTGCATGTAAGCTTTCGCTATGAGATAGTGGAGGCCATTTCACATCTCTAATTGCTATTTAAAACAGGGACCTGAAACCGGATGGGCTTTGACTTATCAGCTTGAATAGTGATGTCGGTTCAATATAAAGCACGCATTTTAAAACAATGAAACTCTTTCTTGGCGGAGAAAAAAATGGAAAGGCAAGGAAACGGAAGAGTAAGGCGAAAATCGTAGCTCTACTCCTTATATGAGGACAACAAGTCGGTTACTGAATGGGATTCTAAGTCGAGGGTATCTTCAGTAACACTTTTCTTGGGACGAAAAAGCACTGTCTACTCGGGGGGTGAGGGAACACTCTCATCTCCACGCTGTCTGCTACTAATATCGCATTGTCAATTGAAGAGGATGATAAACTTGAATAACAGCTGCACCGTACCGGTCAAAAAGTGGCTTTTGTAGCGGGTGGCTTGGTACAAGAGGATGCAGAATCAACCAATGAATGAAGTAGGCATCTGCGCTACGTGGCTCTTCCAATGATCAGTTATAAATATTCTTGGGGGCAACCATCTGCAAGCATTCAGAAATACGTATCCGCGCGCTTCTGATAGTGGGGAGCTGCCTGGCCAGGCAGCCAACCGCCTTGTTCTTCTTGGTAGTGTTGATATTCCCTGGTGGTTGGCTATAACATGCAAAGCCGATATGTTCGGCTTGAGACTAAAGGTGCAATGTACTTCGTATGTAGGTGGCATGAGTCTTCTCCATGTAGGTATTTAGAGACACGAGAAGCGAAAGAAGGCTGCATGTGTATGTGACCCCCAGTTTCGGGAGGTAGAGAAGCTGAACCAATTGTCTAATATTCTTGTCCATAATGGTGTAACGTATTTGACATGCCCGCTATGCTAGTAAAGGCATGGATGGCCTTTTTTTTAAGATCATTGGCGAATAGAGCATCAAATGTCCAAGGTGTAAAGACTTCCAGGGATCAATTTGAATCCTACAGGTTGGCGTTCTAAACGAAGGGAAGAGAGAGGCCAGCTTTTCTTTATTAGTAATTAGAGAACGTTTTAGCCGCTGGGAATCTGCGTGAAACTCTTAGTCCAGCTTATCGGCTTCTCCATTGTAGCGCTGGTAGGGTTTCCTGAAACGTTGTGACCATCTAAGTTAGCCGCCGAGACAAGAATGCGAGGGAATCATGAGGCTGTGCAGAGCTCGCCTAGCTAGCAGGAACGCCATAATCTAATAGGTACTGGAGTCTCCGTTCATTATCAATTAGTACACGGCCTCGTCTTTACGACGTATCGCAAGGCCGTGCAGCCATGGCGCTTGCTTCCCAGGATACGTACTGTACGAAATTTGCGCGCCGTGCTTCATCGTTCTTATTCACTTCTCTGCGACAAATGAGACTGTATCCTTCCAGCTTCCCTATGCTCTTTCAGCTTTGCTCTCTAAATAGCCATTTCTCAAATTGTGCCGTATTCATGCCCTTTGGTATCATTTCCCTCGTCGTCTTCCACTTCATAGAACTCAGTCCAAAGCTACCATGATCCGCTGGCTTCAGTGCAAGTGATTTCACCCTTTGCGTTTCAGGGCTGTCCTCGCCCTCACAGATAACCCTAATTTTATACGCTCTCTCCGCAAATATACTTGCCCGAGCTTGATCTCCGTGCGCGATACTGACTTGGAAAGCGTCGTAGTAAAGTCTGGCAATGAGCGCCCCAGCATGTTCGTCGTATTCGTCCTTTAAGACTTGAAGCAGTGATCGGCAGTCCCCTAGACTCTCTCTCGGGTTATTTACCATGCGGACTGGATCCCCAATACTGTCGTCGAGGCGTTGGATTAGTAGACGGCGGGCGTCGCTAGCTTGGAGCTCGGAAGGCGGAAAAGAGCATCTGCTACAGTTGCAATTGAAACCGAATGCCTCCTTTAAAAAAGTCTGCCGAACAGTAGACGGGCCGCCTTGATCGTACGAGATGGTGACCTCTTCGCCGATTTTGATCGGTCGGATCGCGTGGATAGTTTCGTGTTTTGCATCGCTATTCCAGCTATTATGAGCGTTTGGGTCGCAGCTATGATTAATGAGGCACGCCGTGGGGTAAATTCCACCCACAGGCGAACCAGATCCACAGGGCAGAGCGTTTGTCTTGACAATGCCACCAAACGGATGCTTTCCTGGGAAGTTGTTGTGGAGGGACAAAAACTGCCGTTGCTCAGCTTTGGACAATGCTTTAAGCTTTGCAGCGAGGACTCGCTCCAACTCAATGGGTGGCATAGGTCTACATGTGAGAATTGGCTTCTCACAAAGGATCCGAGTGCCTTCAGGTATGTTGAAACGGGCGACCAGGCCTTTGCCTTTTCCAGGAATGTCTTTGATTTCGAACAAGGCTATGCCAACTTCTCTAACGGGATCGGTGCCACCAAGCCAATGTGCGATGCTGGTGTGGACTTCCGGCGCATCTGGCTGTAGGTAAAAGGGTTTAGAACGTGCTAAAAACAAAGGAAGACTACAGGGATATAACAAACCTGCTCATAGGATCTGATTGACTCGCGGACTTCTTGCCAATCGTAGTAGCCGAACTGATCGGCACCCTCATTCCAGACCTTGACACGGGAGCCAAAGTTGGATCTTGCAATATTAGTTACAGTATCGATATAGTTACTTGCTCCAGTGGCCACCGCGATACCCCCTGACACCTTTGAGCTGAAACGGAGGAACTTGTGGCCCTCGAAGGGCAGTTTGGGATGTTCTCCTGCTTTGAAGATGATGTAATTCGGTTTGATCTCGACCTGATCGTCATCTTTGTAATGTTCCTTGATGAAGCCGATGAAGTGATCCCAATTGTGTCTATCGACAATTCCCTTGGATAGACGAGGAACCATATCGAAGCCGGCGTCGATGCCCATGGCTACATTTTGAGATTAGAATCACGAATAAAATGATGGCGTTAATGCTATATCATACCGCATAGTAGTGTGGTTTGATCGTTCTGCTGTTTATTTGTCTTTGACCCTTCGGTGTTTGTGTGCCCTACGGTCTTGCTGCCCAACGAGTCTGGGTTGCTGGGTTCCCGAAGCGTCTCTCCGGCGCAACGTCGGGTTGGAATGCACAACCAACTGTAGTCCCGTGCCTGCGGTGATGCATTGACGTATACAAACGTACCATAAATAGTTATGCATCCAGCTAATTTATAATGCTAAGCCGTTAAAGTACGCAGCATCCAATTATTTGATCGACATTAGGACATATTGCCTTGTTGCAGACGACTGAAAGTCGCCCATATCACGCATAATAACAAGTTAATAAGCCTTGGTTGCTTTGCCTTAGCCTGCCTTTTGTGAGTCTGTCTCACGTGGCGAAATCTCCGGAAGATCCCGTACCAGCTGCCGCTACCTATCAGACGTCAGCTATCACAGCCTCACGGTAATCATCGAACTTTTCAACCCAGCTACTGCATAGACCACATATACAGAGAGAAGACTCCGATTCCGACTCGACGAGCCCACGCCGAAGCAACAACAGCTCTCAACTTGGTGGACAATACATGGTAATATATGAGTTCTTTGGTCTCCTCCAAGCTTTGGATTGTTCCCGATATTGCCTCCTCAGCTGTAGCTTATGTGCCATTACCATGGGGTCCGATGTGCGACAGCGGTTGTGCACATTCTGTCAAGGCATCAACCTGGGGGATATGAAGAGCAATGACGGATACATACACCAACCAAGCTGCGAGGCCTTGATTAGCAGTGCAGATCTATGCCATCTTTGCCAGTCAATCGTTGATGTCATACATCTACAAGCAGCGCCTAGCAACATGTGCGACCAGAGACATATCCAATGCGAAGTATCTTGGTCCTGTGAGGCTCTTTACGGCCAGCCATGAGCTTGACTTGAATGTGCATTTCTTTCAAAGACGTGAACAGGGCCCCGTCCAAGTTAGGTTGTTGTCGTGGAGGGGCCCTGACGGTACGTACGGTCGGCACTGAGCTCGGGTACGAGTCAGGATTTCCAACTTTGCTCATGTTCGCCGACCCAGGTAGTTATAGCTTCCCCACACACAAGTGAAAGCCATGGCCCTTGATAACGAAAATAAGCTTGTTTGCAGAGTCAATGGGCGTTATTGGACTCTCAGCCTCGGCGCGGGACATTCAGAGTGACCCGATCTATATCAAGAATCCTCAGATGGGCCCGAAACTGCGAACAGCACCACAGCACATGCAATGAGAGCTTTCTAGGGCTCAACACCGACGGCGCGGCAGTTCCAAGGCGGCCGATAGACATCGACTTGCCCGGACAGCTCAATATTAGGCTAATGCAGGCGGACGGTAAGCCACTAAAGTACGCGGCTTCCCAGCTCCCATGGTGGAGATACGGAAGTGGATGGAAAACTGGAATGCCGATAGACTTGATACGACTAGACAGTCTCCTGCTCGCTTAATTCCCCTTGGGAGGCGGGACAGCATGTCTCCTACCGGCGTTAAATGTATTTTCTTCTTCCTCTTCTCGTAGCCATCCATCCAGGGTCAGCTCTACATTTTCAAACGCGGGGCAGTAACGTCGTATTATTACTTGTAGAAATGCCAGGTGAAACCATGAAACCGCAGAATCTACTCACCCTGGATACCAACACGTCGCGGATTTGGCTCAAAGGTGGCGCCCTGGAATTGTGGTCGCCGAATCGGCGCATTCGGACGTTGGTGGCCTTGGGCGGAGGTACAGTCTGCATGGACAGTGGGAATGGAGATGAATGGGAAAATTCATAGAGGAAAGCATTGGCAGTACGCCCTTTTTTTTTCAGTTCAGAATAGGCAGCCAAATGGGTGGCGCAAAGCCAGACCTTCTTGGTCATCAATAAGAAATCAGCTTAGTTTTTAAAAAGAAACCAAAATAAATGAACTAATTAATATGGTGGAACGTTGAGACTATATTGCATGTACCACACTTTCCCCTAGTTGGCCTCTTCATTGTTGGACAAGTTTGGAGCAGCAATACCCCTTGTTCATGACAAGTCATTGTGACTTGATTGCCATATTCACGTTGTTACCCTTGCTTCCTAGTCAATTTAGTTGGTCCAAAAGTCCGCAATCCATGACTTGATTTCATCCAGTGGTAATGGCAGCCGCTTCGATCAAATCATGCAGACGATCCTTTCGATAACCAGGTCCGTAAGCCAGGCAATGTGATGCTTGTGTAGCTAAGTAGCGCATGAAACTTGTTTCTGAGAATCTCACAGTTCGCGTTGTAGAGGCTCTTGGCGTCGAGGTCGTCGCAACCCTGCTCCTCCCCTGTGACACAGCAGGGAAAAAAACATCCACATTAAGTAAATCGGACTGCGCTGCTGAACCCGATCCTCGCGGTGCTTCATAAGCGTTGAATGGTTCCTCCAAGTTGACCTCCAGTATATCTGGTGTTATTCTTCGGATTCCACGTTGTAATAAATACGCCTCAACACCATCAGCATTGACTAGTGTTTGGTGTGTATTTAATTGATGCATTTCCAGTGCCTGCACGTCATTCAACGCATCTGAATCGATTGATGGGCTCAGGGTGGGAATGGTGTTGTAGCCTTGATTGTCTAAGATCTGAAATCCCGTTTTGCCCAGTCGGTAAGCCTCTCGCTGTCCTGGGCCTAGGAACCAGCGAATGTTAAAGAGCAATTCGTCTCTGGAATGTAATTTGAGTGCATAGCGAAAGATACTACTAGCCTCGCCTGATGACAACGCATTGTTCGTCTCTAACAGAATGTAGTAAACATAGTACAGGGTGGCTTGGATGATGAGGGTGCTGATAGATTGAGCTGAAGAAGCCCTGACACTCTGGTCCAGAGAAGCTGTATAAGGAAACGGTACGTCTCCTGTCCAACCATTCCCCAGTACATTGGTAGGAGATCCAGTAAGCCCGGGAAATAAGGAATGCATTGAGTCAAATTGGTTCAGAAAATTCCAGGCATTGGCAGAATCGTTTGCAGTCCACGGCTGTAGAGCTGAGGCGTCTTGGGACGAACTTGCTCCCTCTAACTCTGCAGTTGACCTAGCGGGCCCATTCACGTGCGGAGTTGGCTGAAGAACTTCACCCTGGTCTCCAATCATAGAATGGTCCGAATTTGGATCCGATGAGGTTGCAGTCAATGTTAGAAAGGTCTGCATGGAGCTGCGAAGTCTCCCATTCAGTTCGGGGTCATTCCGATTCTGATTGGACTGAATGACATGGTCCACGAGAGTGAGGAAGGCATCTCCCATCCGCTCAATTGTCCCTTCAAGTTGAGAGATCCGCTGCTCACTTGCCACTTCAGCTGCCCTTTTGCGGGCTCTGAACACGCTTTGGGCATATCTATTCTTTTCTCGTTGGGTCTACAAATTGAGTCAGCTCCCATTGTCAGCCGAATTGCCGCGACACCAAATTGAACCGACTAACGTTCAGGGATGAATCTGCTGCACCTGCTTCCTTTCGGGGGCGTCCCCTCCCTTTCTTAGACCTTTCTTGTGAAGACATATCGCAGAATATGTTCGGCCGACAGCTTTGATCGCAGTTGACAGTCACGTATCTTGAAGGTGAGACGAGACGCCGATGGAGTTGAGTATATCTGACTAAACATTAAAGGTTCTGGATATCATGGAGATGATTGCTTATTAATGCAGCTGCTCTCGTGCTAGAGGGCTTTAAAGCTGGATCGGCATTTTATGGAATGTCTCCGACCAATTAAGCAAAATGGTCATCGCACCAGCCACCAAGCGGGATCGAGAACTGTAAATGTTAGCCTTAATACCATTAAAGATTTGTCAGACGAAATATGCAGGTCTCAGTGGATGACTAAGGGATGAGGGGAGAAGGCAGGAAATCACGCAACCTAGAATACACATGCGCAAGCAATATCAACAGCTTGTTGAACAGAGTGCATTTGATGAATTGAAACATCTGAATCTTGACGATAATACCGATCTTTTGAATGTGCATTTTGTGCATGAATATCGTGAATATCCCCCAAACTCGGACCATTCTTTTGTCCGCCCTAATTCCGACTCCATCCAACAACCAGACCATCCTCACAAACCAAACTTCCACACGAGCGACAGAGTTAAACTTGAGCTAAATTTAAGTTATACCGGGTAATATAATTGTAGGCGCTAATCGGAATAGCGAAACACATGATAGCACTTGCTATCGGATGGTCAGCAGGGTGGCCTCGTTAGCACGACGATGAAAGATGGGTCCGGGCCGGAAGCTCCGGAGGGGATACCTCTCACTCGTACAAGCAACCGTAACAGACTGAACAGCAGGGAAGCTTTGGTCAATTCAATATAATTGAAACCTGTTATCAATATCTCCATTTTCCCTGCGAATCCGTGGTCAAAATTGAGCACGTCAGCTGAGGCGGTATTAGCTGAAGTCACTTGTCCGACGCTTGCGTAGCTAAAAGCAGTCACAGCATTAATCATATGCGAGATGTTTTATCAGCGGGGTGGCAGGTTAAACATACAGGGGAAAATACAACTCTGTCTCTTTTTTTTTCTTGGCCGAATTTGTGAAAAAGCGGAAGGGAAAAGGAAAAAAGAATTATAGTACCAGTACATTCAATTGTTTCAAACCGGAGACATCGCCCTTGTAGACTAGTTTCCCCTCATTGAACAGCTCCCTCGTACAAAAGCAGTGAAACGAGTGGCAAGAACGGCATTGTTACTGCTCCCTATCGTCTTGCGTAGCTGCTAATATGATGCTTCCAGAAGGTGAATTGATCGAGCGACCGCGAACAATATTCTGGCAGAAACACCTGAGATATAACGTCGCTTCGTTTTGACTTTTAGGTGCTCATGAAGTGGAAAAATTGTGACCAATCTTGCGCAGCGACCCAGTCCCTCCAGCTCGTAAACTTTACCACCTGCAGTTTGCAAAAATCAGCGAGACGTTGTACCTTTGCGGCTAGGCTTCTCCAACCTACCTTACTCATGTCGACAGTTGGAACCTCGGTTTTGATGGTTTTCAAGTCACCCATTTCTTCCAGGCATCGCATCTGCTCGTAGATCTCCAGAGCCATGAATTCAGGCGCTCCGAGCTTTCCAACCCTTTCGGTAAATTCTTCCAGCGATAGAGTTTCAATCCTGGCTTTGACACCAACGACTACAACCAATTGTGAGTAAAATATGCAGTAGTTTTGCAGGAATATTAGGGGTAACTACCATCTGCCCACTGTCCAATGAGATCTTGAGCAGAAAAGAACTCGCCAATCGCAATACCCATCTTTTGGAAGTAATAGTCTGGCTTTTCGATCACAGCTCCAAACGCTTTCCCCAAATCTTCGATGCTCAGGTACGATAAATTCTTGGTGCCACCGTCGGGGTACCACGCAACGTATTCCTCACCGATCTAGGGCCGGAGTTAGTTCGAACTAGGTTAAAACTGCAACATAATCGTTGGGTGCAGTCTCTGATTTGCAAGTACCTTTTTCGGTCCCCCAAGCATTGGATAAAATTTTTGCTCAAAAGTAAGATAGTTCTCATAATATATCGGGGACAACATGAGTGTTGACTTCGCCCACAGATCCGGTTTGGCTCGAATATAATTATTTAACACTGCCTTAGTGTCTGGTGAGTGTTTAGTATGACAATGCTACAAATGTAGGCACAAACACACAAACACAGTGAAAGGTGAACGTACTGAAATGATACATGTTTCTCCACTTCATACCCGATAAAGGAGAGAAGTCCATCAACGTTCCAAAGATAAAATGTTTCAAGCCCTTGGTAAGCGCCGCGGCTTCGATTGCCGTGATGCCATCCATGATTTCGGTGTTAAGATTGGGTGCGGACGCATTGTTCTGCGTATTCCAGTAGTCTGTGACCAAGAAGACTACATCCACACCTGAAAACGCTTCCAGCAGACTTTGTCTATCCGAGAAGCTTGCTTTCACAAGGGACACATTGGGACTCAGTGACAGGAGTGCCTGTGCATTCGGCTTCTCCGGAGACCTCGTCAGGGCGCGAATTTCGATGTCAGAATAGGTTTTGGCAAGATGTCGTACAACCGCCCCTCCCTAAGCGATATCAGTCTGATGTTTAACAAGCAGGAGAGTAATATTACCTGTTGGCCTGTGGCACCAACAATAGCGAATTTCTTGTAGTACATAGTAATTTGACGATTGGATGTACAAGACTTTGGCAAATGCAAGCTTCGTAGGATCGAAAAGGGCACAAAGCAAGACACCCACTGCCGTGTTGCGGGGAATACCCACCCACTTATAAGGAAATTGCAGAAGCTACACCTCCGCCGGCAAATTGTAATGCTCAGTAAAGTGCCCTGGCAGCAGCTCTAAAGCATAAATCACCCAGAGGGAGGGCTGAGACTGAAACGATTTGATGCCCCGTAGATTACTTGATCGGTTTGTGGCCCAGCAAAATGACAGTGGCAGCATATGGTTGCTCAAACGTAAGGCCCTCATATTGACTCGGATGCATGACAAATAGTCCCGATTCAAGTAGGGAAAGCTACCACGGCGAAGCAAGCCATCAGGTTACAAATGAATCCCGCTGAAACCTTGTTTAATATTGAGAAATATATCGTTGTAGTGTGTTAAGCTATGCTAGTTGCCAAATGACGGATTAAAACTTTATTCAATAGACTGAAATACATATATTATTATTATTAATTTTGATAATGACTTGTTAGATTGAGGCTCTCGAGTAGATCCTGGCTCGACTAAAGCAACCTAGAATTACAGCTTATATTGTAACCAGATAAAGATAGGTTAAATTTTAAAAAATCTCACCTTAGTAGGAGTTTGCTATAATAACCCGTATTAACCCTCCAGTGGCAAAAAGGGCAGCAGATCACTTATGTGCATGGATTGGTGAGTGGGGCAATGTCACAAACCTCATGCATATCCAACCATAGTGTGTGCTGGCAGAGCTTGCCCCGCTTCTAGACACAACGGGCCAATGCAAAAGCACACCATCTCGAACATGATTTCATACTCGGAGTCCATTATTCAGGAACCCGAGCCGAGTCAAACCCAAACTTCAAAACGTGCCATGCCCGAATTACCATTATTCAGGAGCCCCGACTGAGTCAAAACTCAAAATTCCCAATAGAGGCCATATCCGAATCACATTATTAAGGAGCTCAGGCGGCTGAGTCAAGCTCAAGTTTCCCAGTACTGTAGATCATATAATCTGTAGAGCGCTATATGTACTAAAGACGCGTTGAGTCCGTCTTCACTCACCATATCAATATTTTCTCTCGACAACGACAAATCTATTTCGCCCTATTCCTCCTCCAAAATATAAACAAAAAAGTGCAGTTCTGCAACCTGTGTCATTATGAAGGAAGCCATCGTTCAACCCAGCTTGGAAGTTGAGATCGTGGATAGCCCGATACCAGTTCCCAGCGCCGAAGAGGTGATCGTGAAAGTTGTGGCAATCGGCCTCAACCCGATCGATTGGAAGGGTGCAGATCCGGAAGTAGCGATTCAGCTTCATGGGCAACTGAAAGCGAAGCAATACCCAAATTTGGGTAAGGATGTTGCTGGCTACGTGCACGCAGTTGGTGAGTGCATCGTGTTTATTGCCTACAGACGGGAAGTGTCATTTTGTAACATCTTGACTAGGGCCAAACGTGCACGAGTTCAAGCCAGGCGATCGCGTCCAGGCTACCAACCATGGGAGTGGGTTTGCCGAGTATTCTGTCGGCCCAAGACACACCACCTATCTCTTGCCAGACTCCGTCTCCTTCGACGGTATGTATACCAGTAGCTGTTATAGTGCTCCCCGACCAAAGCTAATCAGATCGACAATAAAGAAGCCGTCACATTCGGGCTCAGTTACGTCACAGCTGCATTGAACCTCTACAGAGAATTGCGCTTGCCTGAGCCTTGGATCCCCGCAGAAGACGCCATTCCTTTGGTTATTTACGGTGCGGCTTCATCAGTTGGGGCGTTCGCAGTGAAGCTTGCCCGCTTGTCGAACATTCACCCCATCTTTGCTGTTGCAGGGCGAGGAACAAAATATGTAGAATCGCTTCTTGACAGCTCGAAAGGTGACGCTGTAATTGATTATCGCAAAGGTCCGGATTTTGTCACCGCTGAGCTTCAAAGGCTTGCGCCGAAGCTTGAGTACGCCTTGGATGCCATCAGCACCCCTGATACAGTGTCCGTTGTGGTACCAGCGCTGGATCCTGTGAAGGGGCGTCTCAGCATGGTCCTTCCCCTGGAAAAGCTGCCGGAGGGCGCTGGTGGAATCAAGACGACCGTCTCCTTCGCTCCAGCGCTGTGGGAACCAAACGATGCTGACAGTGCTGAAGGCCAGCCCACGGAAATTTCCGCGTTGAGAGCTTTTGCATATGTTTATTTTCAATACCTCTCTGACGCCTTGGCGAACAATATAATCTCGAATCACCCCTTTGAGGTCATTGGCGGTGGCCTAGGGGGGATCTCAAAGGCACTGAAGGATCTCAGGGATGGCAAAAATAGCGCATCTAAGTACGTTATCCGGATGACGCAGTGATAGAGGCTGGAAGTATAATGATAAAATGACACATACCTTCGCGTGCCCCTTTTCCCCCTTCTCCCTCCCGGCAACGAATATTTTACTTTAAGTTTTAAGTCAGTATTAGTACTATCGAGTAATTATAAGTCTCCTTAGGCACGACGTAAATCTCACATCTTCACAGTGAACATGTCTTGTGATATTGCTGTATTTACTTTAATCGTCGATGGATTTCATTCCACTTCAACGCGCCTACTGCTTCTTAAACGAAGCTCGTTATAACTCGGTGATTTTGTCGAGAACATATCTGTACATCTTCGTTGGCCAGGCGTCCGTGTTGGCCAGGCGTCCGTCAGAACAAAGATGCGTTTAGGGAGTGTGAAATGTGTTTGCGAATATCACGGTATATGTGAATTTGCTTGTTCATAAATCACCTCGTTTTAGAATACAAATATAATGTAAGTAATATACTCAAAAGTAGCATTCTAGTGCCGTTTAAATGTCCTTTAACCCATTTTTTATGTATCTACCTTGGAAAATGCCATTATTGAGATCTAATATATGTGTGCACGGTCGAATTGCTCGGCGTTACATTGTCATGTATGCAAATAAAGCAATAGAGGATCGCCATAAGGATTGTGATATGTTGAGAGGAGAAAAATAGGAAACACCGGTGCTAGCTCGAGCTAGCCGGCTGCGACCTCTAACTGTAGCTTCTCTAGCCCCATAAAGGCAGCGCTCACCAAGGTCAGGGACCCGGCGGCAATGACCAAGCCATATAGCGAGCTAATTGTGTGGACAAGCGCACCGATAGCCAGTTCTCTTACTCTTGCATCACTGTGCGTTAATACGACAGACTTGACTCCGGCAAGTGCAGATTTTAGATCTGCCTGGCTGTAGTCAAACTCTTTCAACGCATCCTGAAGGAAATGGAACCCAAGATTCTGGTAAATGGATCCCGAGATCGCCAGAGCGATGGAAATGGATCCTAGTTGAGCCACGTTGATGAAACCGATCGCAGCGGGAACCTCGTGTGGTTTCACCTTGGCGGGCGCGACCGCGTAGGCGAGCTGTTGCGTAAGGCCGGAGCCAACGGCTATGAGCACTTCAAACCCATATATCGCGGCAACATTGGTGCCGGCCGTCACAACGTACATGAGCGACCCGCCGATCAGCATGAGAGCGCCTGAAGGTATGTACCAAGGCATGTAATAGCCGAAAACCGGCAGCAAGGCGCCCGAGAACATGGTGAAAGTAACGTTGAGCGTAATAAAGGGGAGCAAGCGAACGGCAGCCTTGATTGCAGAGTCATTCTTGGTGAACTGAAAGAATAGCGGCACGTAGTAGACCGTCACGAAAAGACTTGTGGCGGCAGTCGCAGTCACAAAGTAAAGAAGAACCATGGTCCGTTGTTTGAGGAACTGGACGGGGAATAGGCGGTTCCTCTCAGATGTGAAAATGCAGAAAGTCTGCTGTATGGCGTAGCAGACCAGAGAAACTCCGAAAACCACCCAGAGGGTGATTGATCCCGCAGAGCTCCAATCCCAGGCCGTACCAGCATATGCCAGAACAACCATGAAAAGTACAAAGGTAGATGCGTTCAGAATGGCTCCAACCCAATCAACAGCTGCCAGCTTCGACTTCGCAGAAACCGTCGGCTGAGGGTTATGGCGAGGGAACCATAACAGGTAGATCGGCGCGGTGATGGCGGCCAGAACTAAGTTGATATAAAAAGCCCACCTCCAGGAAGCAGAGCTGACAGCGAATGCCCCGCCGATGACAGGACCGAGAATGCAGCCAGTTCCCCAGCACAGTCCGACGAGGGCGTTGTACAACGATCGCTGTTTGAGGGTGGTAAATATAGCTATATAGTTTAGGCAGCTTGATGTCGACTGTCAGCACCCAAATCTCGAAATTACGCAGTATATAATGGAGACTCACCCAAGATACATGCCGGCCCCTCCCATTCCCGCGATAACCCTACCAACAATCATTGCATTCATCGAAGGTGCAGCTCCACAGAGAGCGCTTCCGACTTCGAATAATAAAATGCTTCCGAGGTAGAGCCATTTGATTTCAAAAGAGCCGTAGAGAGAGCCGAGCAGGAGGATAATGGCAACAGAGCCCATGGGGAAACCAATTCCGACCCAGGATAGTTTCTCGATCTCGCCGAGGGATTCCAGAATAGGGCCTTGAACGTCTGCTGCAATCGTAGTGTCCAACCCTGTCCAAGTCTTGTTAGCTTACTAGGAGATCATCAACCCTCTTGAAGTCCTCATCGGGGCCATACCGTAGAGAACAGCAGTCAGATAGAGCCCTACGCAAATAGAGAACCATCTCAGGGGCGTGAAGGGTTGCGGCGGTACTGGTGTTGCATTATCCGTCCCCTCTTCAATTTCGAACGACTGTTTGTTTGTCGTCTGCTCAGATGACTCCGCATCTGAGCTGACTTGGGACTCCTTGTTGGGCTGATGCATTGATTCAGGTAGTTAAGAAAAAGTTATGTGGACGGTACATTTATTTGCTCAGACTTTGAAACAGCCAAGAACAGTAGTAAAGCACAACAGGGGTTGGAAAGCCATGAACTTGGGAAAGCGTTTGGGTGTACTTATGTAGCTACCGGTAGTCGAGATCTAGTCTAACATGAGCCCTGCCAGAATAAAACGGATTGCTAATCGCAGATCCACTACATCTGTACGCTAAAACTAAGCGTTTTTCTGATTACATGATCTATCTCTCTTGGTTGCTTGAACGTGCAACCACTAGGCAAATTGGCTAATAAGCGCTATTTGAAGAACAAGGGGAACCCTTGCATGGCAGGATTCGAATGATATTCATGCTGACATATAATTTCTCGTCCATTGACGACAGTGCTTCTAGGATTGTCCGAAAAGGCTAGGGATATCAAATCAACAGGGGAAATAAAAGACCACACCAATGTTTGTGGTTCATTGCCAGAGCCTTTAGGAACTAAGTAGGACAACCTTGAAGATAAGAGTATAGCGCCGTAAAGCTTAACCAAGCCGCCTAACCCTTGCTGCCTGGGTGATTAGTGCTGTGCGATATTAAAATCTATTATTTTAAACCTCACTAAGACTAGAAGGGAGAGCGCGTGCCAGCGCGCTCTCCTCTTGCCCCCACCTGATTACGGAAGCCAGAGAAAAGAGAGAGGAAAGGCGAAGAAAGGAGCCGACACACACGAATTCACATGACAAACATGAAGCAGATGGATATTCACGTGATAATGTCCGAAAAGGTAAATATGGGGGATTTCCCACATCTGGAGACCCAAAGGGAGAAGGGAGGAGAGGTTGAGTGATACTCAGACCTTGCGTTCTGGAGGGCAGCGGTGCTAAGATTTTCGATCCGAAAGACAGCGGCACTAAGACCTTTCGTGCCGAAAGGCATACGGAATATTTAATAATCTCTCCCGTAGCTATCAGTTCTAGCAGAAAGTTCAAGCTGTATTGCGGATTGCAAACGTCAAGACTGACAAATATATATCATAATTTTATTCCCATACCCACTTTTTAAAAATAAAATAAAAAAAAGCTTTCAAGGCTTAATGGTTTGTGAGAATCGTACTGCAGAAATTTAAAAAGTAGATATTATAAGCAATATCAGAAACTAATGCATAGGGCATACCACGAAGCAATTAAACAGGTGCGTCGAACTTGTAGTTCGTTACATCGCTTACACATCTGTCACATTTAATGAGAGAGAAATAAGGTCATAGAAGCTCTTGTTTTTCCGTCGAGAGGCTGGAAAAGCATATATCGTTTATAGAAAGAAATGAGGGTCTGTGAGGTTGCTACCAAGCTAACTATGCGAGCAGACAACTGAGGCGACGATATTCACAACATACGGCCTAAGATGACGCTATTCACAGCAGGCACCGTGGTTACGTATGACAACACCCATATGGGTAGCACTGCGGCACGGCGCCGAGCCTGAATAATTGAGTCGGCTTCTTTTGTCATGGCTCCGAGACCCCTGCCGGCCAGTCCAATCTTTCAGCCCTTAGCTTGTTGCGGCACGTCTAAACTACCGGTAGCTTGGGCTAATGCCATGTCAAAGGCATACTTGAGCCCAAGCGCGGCCCATCCCTTTGGCCGTCGAGGAGCTTGTGGAGACGCCGAAACAGGGATGAAAGCCAATCATATTGCGACAGATGAACAGTACTTTTATTTGGCCGATAATTAGCACGCAATAAAAGTACCAGCGATCTGGCTTCTTACAAATCGCAATATTTACACTTATCACAGTCATGATTTTTTAGACCTTTTCCGGCTGCTGATACTTGCAACAGCAGTAAAGCCGGCCCCTAGAAGCTTTATGTGGTAGATACTGGCTTGGTCACATTGACATGCCTTACACCCTGGGTATTCCTTCTGCTTGACATGATCATACTGTAAATAGCCCATAAATTCGGTGCGGAGGCTCAATAACCGCTGCGTAACCCCATATCAATGTTACTTCTTGATGAGGTTGTTAAATATAATTAAACATACCGTCGTGCCAATGTCCTTGATTATGGCAAAAGTTTCCAGCTACACTGCCATCTCGCTATAAAATGAATATATTGATAAGAATGGTAGGTTTTTGCGTCAGATCGTTTCGCGATCTTGATTGTGTTCCTCTGAGGTACAGCGCGGTCTGTAGGGTAGCTCTGAGACTGCGGGGGACCCACTAGCTCCTCCACAGCTAAAGGGACGTCCACGGCTTGTTTATTCAAGATTCCGCTTCGTTGAATAATTGACACATATTGGATCGCAACCAAGAGGCTCAGGTGTGTATTTTTTGAAACTTCTATAATGATTTGTAATAAACTACGTCTAATCAACGAGATCTCTCTTTGGTATTTCGAGCTTGCATGAGCAACTTGGCCTTGGGGAGATACCCATTTAGTTGGGTCAGTGTAATTAGTATAAATAGGTTATTGTGTTGCTACCCGATCCAAGGTATCAATAAACAACTTCGCTCAGAATCAATAAAAAGCTTCAAGTTTTCGTTACTTTTCAGAACCAATCCCACAGCAAATATGGCCTCCTTTGCGACAAGTCACCTTAAACCTTACGATGCACTCACTGCTGCATTGTCGGCCAACCCGCTTACCGGGAAAACATTATTGATCACGGGTGCTGGCCGAGGAGTAGGAGAACATATTACACGCGAGATTGCAGCGGCGGGTGCGCAACGCATTGGGATTGTCGGCCGTGATCGTCAACGAATCGACGACGCCAAGAGGCGTTTCGAGGAGTCTTTCCCGGGGACCAAGTTTGAGGCGTTCGCGGCCGACATCACCGATGAGGCAAAAATAGCATCCGTTTTCGAAACATTCGGCGTTCCTGATATCTTGATCAATAACGCTGGTCACTTCCCGGATGAAGGGCCGTTTGTCAAAGAAAACTTGAAGAGTTGGTGGTCCGGCTTCGAAATTAATATCCTCGGTACCGCCACCGTCACTCAACAATTCCTCAAAGCTAAGCCGCAGGAAAAGAGTGCCGTCGTCCTCAATGTCTCCACGTTGGCCGTGCACATGCGCTTTCCCTTTCACGGATGGTCTGGTTATACCGGAAGCAAAATGGGACAAGCACGTATATTCGAACATATCCGCTTCGAACATCCTGAGGTTCGGTTTGTTAATTGTCATCCGGGCTCTATTGAATCTGATGGATTTACCCGATCTGGCGCCTCGGCACCTCCCGGTGGCATGACGGATGGGAAACTGGCGGGACAGTTCTTTGCTTGGCTTTCTTCTGAGGAAGCGGAATTTCTGAGTGGAAGGTTTGTTTGGGCAGAGTGGGATATCGATGAACTTAAGGCCAAGAAGGAGCGTATCTTGAAGGATGACCTTTTACTTACGACAGTTGATGGCTTCGTTGGGGGCTGGTAAGCAATTTGGCGAGGTATATGATACCACAAATTACAAGTTGTAGTTAGTATGACAGTCTGGGAATAATTCTTCATAAAATGCTACCTAGCTTAATAACGAGCTTCTATTTGGCAAAATAGCAGAAACCAGAGTGTGCCATCTAAACCTCCCTTGCCTTTTTGCCCTGTTAGCCTTTATGTGATATCCAGGTCCCTTAAGAGAGCGGTTTGGAAGGGAATCGAAAATCGGCCGTAAAGTCATAAAGAGTCTAATGATACCGCATAGCGCAACATCAAAGTGTCGATAGCAGCAACGAAGTGAAGCTGAGGCTGGCATTGATGGGTGGCCGGCTGCTTTTCCCAAGGAAGAAGTCAACAAACTTGAGTATGAATCTATCCTCTCATATTTTGGTTCTCGTGATTAAGGTTCTTTCGCAAGCGCGGCCTTCGTTCTTGAACCTCAGGGGGGTAACAAGTTCCCGAACCAAGCCTCGGCCCGAACAACGAAAACGGCCCCGTCCCTTTCATATCCAGCTCCCTCTTAGCTCTCACTTATGTTCCCATCTAACCCCCTACTATACACGGCTCACTTGCTGAGCATACCTGTGCATTTGGGCGTGGATCGAGTGGCGGAGAGCCAGGCTTTGTTCTGGACCGTGAGACATTTGTCGTCGACTGTGGATAAGCAGAATGGCTGGCAAAGCTTGGTGGTGTTGGGTTAACTGCATTTCTTTTAACTAGCAAGCGCTATGTTTCACTGAGCTAGTTAAGATAGCCAAATGGACGCTCGTCACTTGGTTAAACAGCGAAGGTATTTAGGATACTCCACTGGGTGCGCTATATTGTAAGAGAAGTGTATGTAACTGTCGACTTTGACGATGGCCGTGACTCGTGAACTTCAGTATGGCGGTGCTTAATATCTGGGCTCACTTTTCCAAGAGCAATACCTATCGCCTGTTCGTCAATATTAGAGGGATTAGCTTAGAGAGGTATTGGAGCATGTTAATCTAGAAGAGGAAGAGAAGGCAATGATTAGGGATAGTTAACTGGATGAATAAGGACACGTTCAACACTGATGGCAGACAGCATTTGCATGGTCACTGTTTTCTTTTGATATCGACTGACAACGAAGCTGCTATTTCCTCTCGGCGGTAACGTAAGATGCTGTGTTAATCATGATATACCAACTTAATCCGATACTACTCCTTCCTCCCTAGTGGCGCACATGTGGTCAGCATCTTTTCATATGCATTTTTTACACAGGTATCACGCAAACTTGCTAACCCTCCTTGGATAGGCACTTACCAAACGCGAGGCTGGTTAGTGATGAAGTCTGTCATCAATTTTTCGCATGCTTGGTTATTCAAAACAACCACCTCGATGCCATGCTGCCGGAGAAATTCTTCGCGTCCACTCATGTTCTTGTTCTCCCCAATGACCACCCTTTTGACCTTGAAGAACACGGCTGCCCCAGCACACATTGGACACGGGGAGAGCGTTGTGTAGAGCGTACCGTTTTTGAACGCGGTGAGAGGGTGGTGTTTGGCGCTCTCAAACGCCGACGTTTCGCCCTGCGTGATGAAAACAGATAGTCGTCAATACATGCGCCTGAGCAAGTAGTGGTTTCGGCGGCAAATGAAAGATATAATTGACTGCAGAGGACAACGATCATGTTTGAAACACCTCAAACACTGAAGGCAAGGCGTATTTAATACAGAAATAAATACGGGAAGTAGACTCACGTGTAGAATTGCGCTGCCCTTTTGTACAAACTGATTTCGCCCTGTTCCAAGAATCTCTCCGCTGGAGCTCACAACTGCGCCACCGACGGGCATACCGCCTTCGTCTGCGCTTGCTTGCGCTTCCTGTAGGGCAGCGAGAAAACCAGGGTCCGATGCAGACATTGCTCAAATTGACGTTGGTTTGGTATCTCAAAATTAGATACAGCGGAATAAGATAAGATGAATGAGAGGTAGGTCGAGGCCTGAGAAGTTATGGGGGCGGAGGCTTTTTTGATGTCGACTGTTTTTCTTACTATGGGGGCGATGCTATATAGTTGAAGATCACTTCAAATCATAGCCTGCTTACGAAGATATAGATGCGTCTCAAGCTAATTATCACCACCTTATCCTGATGCGACCCCGAAGTCAGAAAATAGCTCTAGAAAAACAAGTTGCGTGACGGCTAGCCCTTCACATAGCCTGTTGTTTCCTTCTACAGAAAAGATCAGCGTTTTAGCCACTCAATTTATTACCCACCGCAAGATAAAATGAGGAACGCCTCATGCTTCCTTAGCGGGTGGAGCATTTTCTAGCAGGAATTGGAATCTAATGAACACATCATGCGTACGATTTGTATCTCGATCAATCTTCTACTTCAATGGATGGCACAAGCTGACAGAGTCTAAAAGTCGTACACTAACAAGTAGATGTGAAGAACTGGCGCTCCAAAACATCATTTCGCTGTCCGGATTTCCAATAATACATCAAGCTGGACTTTGGAGGATATAAATATGAAACTTTATTATATAACCTGAGTCTACGTAGTATTAGATATAGATGTATTAGAATCCGCTAGGAACCTGCGGAAGAATTGAACCGATGGCAAGTTGAATTGGCAAACAAGCTTACCAGCTGTAGGTAGGTTTAGCGAGATCTAAGCTTTCTATGATAGTTGACATCTGCTTATTTCTCGTCCCATCTTATCATATAATCTAGAATCTACTTTTTCTTGAATACTAGTTTAACTCTTTACATAAAAACCCTTCGAAAGGCGTGCTGCTGATGCTGCACTCAAAGGATATCATGTTGCTTCCTCTGGTTCCTCCCAATCGTCTGAAAAAACGTATGACTCGAAACACGTCCCTATGGCCCCGTCCGTATCGAAAAACATAAATTGGCATGTTCCTTTCTTTCCATGCCAGATCCCCGACTGTACAACCTCATATCCTCGTCTCTGGAATTCCTCCCTCCGTTGTTGCGGTGGTACATGGTGACAATCGAAGGCCACGTGGTGAATACCCTCGCCGCGGCTGTCGAGGAACTCACGCATGATAGATGGCCCAGCAACTGGTTGCATGATCTCCCAGACAACATCGCCATGTGTAGCGAAAGCAACTAGCAGTTCGAACTCTGCGGCTTGGCCGTGATATTGGCGATCAGAAACGGTAGCTGCATTGAATTCAAAAATTTGGAAGGGCCCAATGCCGAGCTTTGAGAGTCCGGATATGGTTCTTCTGCAGTCGGAAGAGACGATGCAGATTTCCACAACTTTGCCTAGGAACGGACTGAGCTGGTTGGATTTTGCGTCGGTGGTTGAACCCATGGTGCAATTTGAGGAAGCTAATGAGCGATGATGAGAATGCGAGGAGCCAAGTTCTTGTGCGCAGTTTTCTGACTGGTAAATTCGCTCGGTAAACAAACAACTGAATAATCTCCTGCGAGTATGACTTAGAAAAGAGGATAGCTTTATACTCCATCTCTAATTGCTTCTCTACGAGAGCACTTCTTGGTTTGCGTCTCCAACTAAATCCGTAGCGGCGCCACCGACAGACAGGGCGCCAGGGCTTTGGCAGAATAATGACGTTAGTTGTGCGGGTACGGGGCAGCTAAACTGTTTTTAGAAAGTATAGGCTGTGGTGCTTGTCGACTGATACGTCAGCCGACTTTTTAAGAGAGTCGGGGTAATTCATTCATTATCTTTGGGGAAAAGAAGGCTCCGTGAGCCCCTTATTTACATCATAATTGCTTCGTCATGTGCCTCTCCCCTCCAACATCCACCCCCTCAACATTCCGCGTAGTGCGAGAGAGAAGAAGGGGCTTAGGTAATCCGCACAAGCTGGCCGAGATAAGGAACCATCCCACAGCCTAAACTTGCCAATTTGAACTACGTCCAACAGAAAATCCGAGCGAGTGATCCGATTCAGGATTATCTGTAATGATGAGCGCGTCCAGGCCCGCGAAGAGTGGCGGCACAGCAAAGCCAATCAGGTCCCGAGATGGCTGCCGCGAGTGCCGTCGTTTACATCGCAAATGCGACGAGCGACGCCCACAGTGTGTCAATTGCCTCGGTCTTGGCAAGACATGCTCGTACAACAAAAATCTGTCCTGGGGTGGACGCCCGTTTGGAAAGTCACCTTTTGGGAAGGCATTGGCTGCTGGTGTGGTGCCGATCAATTCGACCGGGAGTGGCACCTCCGCAGGTGAAGAGCCCTCTCTAGCTGTTGAAGTGCAAGAAAAGAGTTAACATTGTCTAGACCAAGCAGGGAAATCATCTTTCGTGTATTCTTTGACGCAGGCCACGCCACCCACGCGTTCTGACGAATACGATACTGCTGCTAGATCTGGCAGTCCACCGGTTCGCATCGACTCATCCACCCCCAACCCTGTTTGCCTGGCCCTGGACTGGTTATCCTGGATATCCGAAGAACATCGGTCTCTGATCGACCATTTCACACGAAATCTCACTCCTTGCTTCTCTCTCCATCCAGTCCAACACGCGAACTTCTGCTCCAACTTTCTATCTTTAGCTCTGGACACTACTCGCGGAACCCCTCTCCTTACCGCCATTCTCATGTCCGCATTGGTCCACCGAGACTCACTTGGCTCCCCTGAGAGCGATATGCGCTTTGCAAACCTTTATCAGACCTGCATTCACCATTTAAGACAGAAACCAATTAGCAAAATCGCTGAAGTGGACGATATTTACGCTGCCACTGCATTGATACTGTGTCTCACAGAGATCTTGGCCGGAGGAAGGAAGTTGGGGGCCTGGAGAATGCATCTCGACGGTGCCGCTGCCTCGCTCGACGGGTTCGCACCAAATTCTGTAGCCGATTCCAAATCAACATCATCAACAAGGCTCTTTTTGTGGCGGTGGTGCCGATCACTACGCGCAAATGCGCTTTCGTCCGCACAAGTCCTACCGTCCAATTTGGAGGAGGCCAAGATGTTGGATTCTGACTACATTGATGTGTTCGATGGGTTTTCTACTGATCTGCTGCCGGTTTTTCGGGAGATCAACGATTTGGCTCAGGAGGCGAATGCAATTCGAGACCTCGAGCAACGTCACACTGAGGTGCCACAATCCATCAATGTTCTGCATTCTATGCTATGTAACCGATGCAACCGACTTATCTCCAAGGTCAAGGCCATGGCTAAGCAGCCGGTCACCAAGCTTGACCCTTTCATTCCGCCCCCTCAACAGAATGACCATTTCATGGACTTTGTGCTGTTGAACCAGGCCTATCATCACACTGCAGTCCTCGAACTCTACCAAAGAGTCCTAGATAAACCTCTAGCTGATCTTGAGGTCCAGAGCGTGGTGAAATCTGGTATTGACTGCCTGAAACATCTAAAGTTAGATGATTACGCTTCTCCCGGAGTCGCTACATTACATCCCATCTTTACGATTGGTTGCTCCGTAAGTACCATTGAGGACAGAATTTTTGTGATAGATTGGTTGGAAAACATGAGAAAGCGCTATTCCATGGGGAATGTCCAATCTTCGAAATCTTTCTTGCTTGAGCTCTGGCAACGCAATGATGCACTGAAGGCAACCGGTTCTTATATTCAGTGGGACAAGCTCATGTGTAAGTCTCCTGCTCGACACCACTTCTTCACTTGCCTAATCTTTATTATTAGTGGAAAAGAAATGGGATCTGTCATTGTATTGATTCCAATTTCATAAATCTCGGAATATTCCGCTTTTGTCACAATTTGGACCCAACGTATTGTTTGAGAGAGGTGTTGCCAAACCGTGATTGACGCTCTTGATAGTGGTCGAGTGGTAATTAGCTGCTCAGTTCCATGTTTGATCTAAACAATGTTTGAAAATAAAACGCCATACTCATTTTATGTAGTTGTCCCTAAAACTGGACCAAGTTCCACGGTTTGATTATAAACATTACACTATTCCCTTGTAATTTTCCCCTCTGTTAAAGCTAGACCTCGAGCTTGTTCTCCCTGGTCAGGCCCGATGCTATTCAATACTCCAGACGCAAGCCCAATATAACCATGCGACCGTTCCCAGAACCACCAAAGCGTAATTACGAGCATCAGCCCACCCACTATGACACTCGAGTAGTTCATCGACTCTGGTGTTATAGGCATAGAATAAGGAAAGTAAAATACCACCATGAAAACAATAATGTAGGCACGTAACTGAATTGACAAATTTCCCAATCCAGCCTCCCATCCAAAATACACCGCGTGGAATTGCATTCCGACCAGAAGCAAGATGTGGGAGGACAGTGGCCAAATAGGACAAGAGGTTGAGGCATACCATAGACGTGGCAAAGGCGTTGAAAGCTGTTGTCGAACCGACATATATCACTCCCAAGAGTGCGTTGAATACAGCAGTACATAATGTAGCGTTCAAAGGATTATGGTGAACCACAGAAACATGGCCGATAACCTTCGCAAACGGGGTTGCATTGCCTCGACCAAGGGTCCACAACATTCGGCCTGCTGTCACATACGCTCCGATTATTGCCCAGAAAGACGGCAAGAAGATAAGAATTGAGAGTTCGAGCGTGCCCGCAGTTGATCCTGTGGCCTGTTGGTAGAGGGTGGCGATTGGAAACAAAGATGTGTTGTTTGCTACTGCGCTCAAGTCGGTCGCGGCATAGAAGATAGATATCAGATAGACAAATGTTCTGTGTCCAAATTAACGATAAGACAATGGCTTATTTACTTATTTTTGGTAGGAAAGGGAGGGTGTTTCTCACGAGATGAAACCAATGGCTACCTGCGCAAATATTGCCCTTGGAACATCACGCGCGGGGCTGTAACAAGTTAGCAAAAGTGAAAATAGTCATTGTATTGAAAACACACTTTGTTATTTCCTCCGCAATATGAGAAATGCAATCTTGATGGTGTCAGTCGGAGTTCTTTTGTCAGGGCGAACCTTTCAGCATTTTTGAGCATACCTGGCACTCCTAAGGCAAATGCTCCATTTAGCATGCCCATGATAAACACGAACCCGTTGCTCGAATAGCCTGTTTCATTCTGCCAATCAGCCCACACAGATCGACTGCTGGCGTACCCATTTCCATTGGCAGCTGGCATGCTAGCACAGACAACTACTGTGATCAAGACACCAGCCACTATAAAAAAGAGACCCAAATCGTTGATTCGGGCAAGGAAGCGATGACCAAACATCACACAAGCACACGCAATCCAAGAGCAAGCAAGGTATGCCACGAATTTATGCCATCGCTCATAGCTATAGTCGGGGTGGAACAAGGCATACATCTAAAATACGCTGAAGTCAGCTCAAGCATCTTAAAGCTGAAGAGACTGCCTAAACTTACCTGCACAAGCTGGATTGCCGAAATCGAAGATGTTGCAATGGTTGCGAAGACGTAGGCAAAAAAGTTGAGCCATCCTGCATAGAAACCAAGAGCTCTTCCATAACGCTGGCCACCAGTAATAGTGGCCCAGTAATACACTTTCGCCCAAGTAAGTATCTAGTAAAGCTACGTGGATCGGACGACATACCTCCAGCGGAAGAAGGTAAAGAAGAGGCCAGTTCAGCAATGCTAGCTGACACTGCAACGTAAATGATGCCGATTGCAATGCTAGCACTGGTCAGTCCCCTGAAACTTGATGATAGAGGATGCACTTACAACTCATATAGAACGCCTGGAGGCCCGCCGTTATAGAGAGAGATCACCTTTGCAAGCTGTTAGTTCACAGACTAAATTTGTGCTTTGTGAAACTTACAATCGTGCCTCCAAACAGTGGCCAAGCAGAACCAGTTATAACGCCGAGGGAGCATGCGCTCCAGAAGCCAAATTGCCGCTCTAGCGTTTCGGATACATCGACTTCTCTCTCGCCTTGAAGACTGTCAGATACTGGTGTTGTAGACATTGTGAGACCCTGCAGCTTTTTTTCTTCTTGCAGTAGGAGATTGAAATCTTCGTTGCAATGTATATTAACACGCAAAATAACTCGACATACCGCAGGATATAAATATTAAATATTAAATGCTAAATGCCTGCAGCCTTGCTTCTGACATCCGCGCTAAGTGGGATGCCGTTATCGTGGCTTGCCTGACCTGGTAAAAGCCCATGTTCTAAGGAGACGCCATGCCTGTCTTGGAAAGTACAGGCTGTTCGCAACCCACCGACGTCCCCCACTAAAGAGACCTGTTCAATAACCCCAAGGGGTAGGGAGGCCCATGATACTCGTTAACAAACAACATTGGGGTAGGATATGAGTTTGGAGGCGTTTCTGGGGTAGTCCGAATATGTTGGAGTAGATAAGTGTAAATACGATAGCAGTATGGAAGGTCAAACATCGATGTCGCCTTAGTATTATTGTGGAGCAATTACGCTGAAATTCAGCTTGCGAGGTTGACAGCAGATCCATCCAGCTTGGAGCACTTTGCAGCACATTGAAACGTACTGATTGGCCTCTTAAAGTTTGCATTGATAAGCGATAGCTATAGCATTCGCTTGCTCAACACAGATCCTGGAACCGCTGACATGATGGCCCCAACGCAGGCTTATTCTCGACCTTAAAGTCATTCATTATCTCCGCCATGGTGACAAATCTAACGCCCTATGTTAACCAGTCTAAATCGAGCTTTACCAGAGTTCCTTTTCTGCACTGCTAGTCTCTATTATATACAACGAAGCAGGGCTCTACCGATATAACGTGTGCACAGAGGGGTATCGTTACAGCCAATTTCTTATATGAGAATTTTGCGTTGTACGCCTTACAATGCTATAATAGAATTTATAACATATCTTCTTTTGTCCTCGCAATTACCCCAGGAATAAATGATGTATTCATAAGTTGGCAGTTCAGTCTTCAAAGCCAATTTAGTGGACCTTCCCTACACTTCACACACAGCAATCCGTCAATTTCCAATACAAAGGTGGACTCGATCGTTCATTCTGGCCGCTTATCGTGCTTTACAGCGAATGAATCCCTTAGCATAAAAATCCCCGAAAACCCTAAACAACATCACCTCTGCGGGTAGGCTTGAGGCTTTGATCAGGTGGTACCGGAGCATCCTGTCCAGGGTTCGCCTCCTCGTAGTGTATGTGCTTAATGAATCGATAATATGTAGCAGCTAACAACGCTCCTAGAGCTGGCCCAACCCAATAGATCCAGTGATAGCCAGGAAAGCTAGTTCCGGCAACAGCACAACCAAGACTGCGCGCGGGGTTGAGAGAGCCACCAGTAACAGAGACCCCTAAATAAAACAAAAAATTGTAAGTTCTCCATGAGATGGACCCTTCGTTAAATCGGAGAAATATGCACTCACCTGGAATCAAGACTACAAATAAAGTAAGTCCAATACCAACTGGGGCTATAATAGTATCTCGGGATTTCTCAGCAGCCAGCATCAAAACGACAAACACCAGCTGGGCTGTGAAGAACATCTCCAAGAAAACGCCGCGGGTGATGGAGGTGTAAGGCCCAAGCACTGTGTTCGCCTGTGCAACATGCCCTGGGAACATTGCGTCAACAAGTCCGCCAGCACAAATAGAACCCAGCAGTTGTGCGGGGAAGAGAAACACAGCCCGCGTCCACGAGAGCTGGCGTCCAAGACACAAGCCTAGTGTTACCTACCGTTTCATTCTCAGTCTCACTTCGCAGTTGGATCAAGGGAAGGAGAAGCTTACTGCCGGGTTGAACAAACCACCACTAATTCGGTAGAAAGCCCATACATTGACCAGTAGGGCAAAGCCGTATGATATGGCAATCCAAACATCAGTAGTGCTTGATATCGAGCCATTTGCCGCCTCATATGGCACTTGCAGGATAGCCATGAGGTTTCCTGCATACCCAAAGTAGAGAAACAGGAATGTTCCCACAAACTCGCCAGATGCGGCGACGAGGTGACGACCAAGTGTGCTGAGGTGGCACCCATGATCGTTTAAAGGGTCGCGGCGGTGGGCGTTAACAAGGGGATCCATTTCATTGGTGGTACTGAGAGTCAGGAGGTTATGGTGCTATTGCTTGATGCTTAATGTGTTGAGATCTCAGTAAATCTTTAAAATATAAATTCTTCTAATAGAACAATCGAGGGAATAATAAAAGGCTTACCAAAAGTTCTAGGGAGCTCATAACTGAGCGTACTTATAGCCCATCTTAAATGGGGACTCATAAGTCTCCATTGCATGATGCGGTGGCGATTCGTGGTTTGAGGTCCAAAAGATTCAGATTGGAGGGGAGCAATGGGAGGCAGCGCCTGTCACCCCCGAAACTGGGATCATCAGTTCATCTTGACCATTATTATCATATAACTACAGTATTGATGGCATGATAAACCAAGTGTGACCTGTAGATCTGGTCGATCGCCACCCATAATTACTAGAGATGAAGAGTTATACTGTTGGATGTTTACTGGAACAAGATAAAGGATTCACGGGGTTTTGACAGCAAAGTACTACATTGTATAGATTCGAAATTGATGATTGGTGGATGCCACATCAGGATATATGCTCCAATCCCTCGACCAAGCGAACGAGCGACACGAACAAGGAAATGGTTGCTTTCGCCTAATTCTATAAAAGATGTACGCTAAGTTGGCACTAGACCTGAGACAGTGACGTTAAGTTGGCGTTCGATCAATGGGTGGCATTCCCCAACACCCTATATGACACCAATAACTACTACGATTAATACCCTTCTGGCACAGCATAAGTCTGATAATCTCACTCCCACCACACAAACTATTTTTTTCTTGCCGCGTTCAAGGGTCAAAGAAAGGCGGGAAATGCGAGTCCAAAACTTGGCCCGATGAGCATATCTTTGATACATCAAGATGGATCACGTCACTCTCGACACATTACGCGTGAATTATCGAAAACTCATATGTAACTGATGATTCATTGTCGGTACTGATACCGGGAGGTTTGATCCGGGGAACGACGCTGATCTCAGCTTCATATAATTATATGTCTTGGTTGCTCTCAAGGCGGTGTGTAAGTTCGAACACGGGACAAATCGTCTAACATTTATATAACAGAACGCAACAACTCAACAGACACGGGATAATTTCCTATATTGATAAGATCTAACAATATTTAAAGAGAGGTTTTAACGAGCGCGCGGATTCTTTTGCTAATATTCTATGTGGTATGAAGTATGAAGAGATGCATTAGGCTAGTTAATGGTATTTCTTGGGTTAATACTTACCCTGTAGGACATTTGTGGACATATCCACCTCGAGTCTCAGTCTGGTTCGTGTTACGCAAGTTTGTGGCTGATTGCTTGTGCTGGAACGTTTCGCTCCATAGATTTGCGAGATATGTCGTCACTTGGAAGATGAATGAACCGACTGAAGCTTGCATGTCTCGGCCCTAGAAGCGCTCTGCAACCAAGGGGCTAGAAGTACTTACAATCAGCATTCTCTATAGCCAACTGATTGACTGACTGACTGACTCAGTAAGCATGGGTGGTTGGTAAGTAGTGTGTTACAAGACGGAGTCCCCTGATTGGTGGAGTGGGGTTTTACCAAAAGTCCGCGACGTAGTCTCCGAAAACCCACCTTCATTTTCATTCCTTTTGTAGAAAGCAAGGTAGATCAGCTGCTTCATGTAACATGATGAAACGAGATAAAATACGTAGTCACGCGGACTGCGTTACTAGTGACTGAATTACAAACCCAGATTCTAGTCTCTTGTGGTAAATGGTGTGTATATTGAAAGGGGGGAAAAAATCCTCAGCCAAGTCTACTAGCATCCTCATCCAGTTTGATTAATCGTAATATCGTTGTATGTATATAACACTCAGTTATTTCCTAATAGACTGTGTGCTGTGAAAATAGAACCTATTAGCTTAGCTCCTCGTGTGGTAAGAGAGCGTGCACTCTATTAAAAACCCCGCATGGGAAAAGAGCGAGCTGAGGCATCCTACATCCTTCGTGTCCCTCACCTTTGTATTGAAAGGGTAACTTAATATCCTCTTGTTGGTCTATACCCTTGTAAATCCCCATTGAGTTGAAAAGGAACGCGCACGCAACTGTTGTCCCGACCCATCTTTCATTTCTCTACACTGATCGGTGCTTACTGGGCCAAAGCACTAATCTCACTTGTCTGCCGCTCACTGGAGTGCGCTAGTCCTAACTAGGCAATGGCGATGTTCAGCCAATCAACGTACAATCCCTCGAAAACTCAACAATGGGATTTTGATTATTATACCGTAAGGCTAGGACCGCTGATCTTCAGCGCGCTCTAGTGTCATTTGGGCATATGAGATGCTCTGCCAATCAACGTATAATGTTTCGATCGAGAAAATTCATAATAGTTAATTATTTGATAATGGGGCTGTATTTCTACAATCATGACGTGTTCTGCGGTGCTCAGTAACATAAATAGAAGCTTATGGTACTCGCTCTGGATAATTAACACATAGGCTCCTCTCCATCGACCATTTCGTCTCAATCCGAACCTTCGGGCCATGATAACAACAATGAAACTGCTTTTTCTGGCTGTTCTGTCGGCCTGTGCAGCCGAAACATCAGCCTCGCCTTCTGTCACAATTGATGCTGGCACACTTCAGGGTGGACAATGTGAAAATACACAAAACGCAGTTTACTTCAAGGCGATTCCCTTTGCTGAACCTCCAGTTGGAGACCTACGCTTCGAGCCTCCAAAAGCCTACAACAGACAATACCCTAATGGGAAACTTAATGCAACTGCTGCTCCTGCCTCCTGCATTCAGTTTGGATCCGATTTTGCCGCAACGGGAGCTCTATCTGAAGACTGGTAAGTCAAGTCATTGAAGCTTCTATTTCTCAGATATTCCCATCTTGTACCATTGGATGATTGTGTTCATAACCTTTTTTTTTTTTCAGTCTTTATCTGGATGTTTGGACTCCATCTGATGCCACCAAAGACTCGAATCTCCCAGTCAAAGTTTGGATTTACGGTGGATCAAACACGGATGGCGGAATCTCGGATGGCCTATTCGATGGCTGCAACATTTCAAAGGATGGTTCAATCCTTGTATCAATCAACTACAGACTTGGACCCCTAGGCTTCATGGCACTCAACAGTGCTGGGATCTATGGTAATCAGGGAATTCAAGATCTTCTCCTCGGATTGGAGTGGGTCCAAACCAACATTGCTGCATTTGGCGGTGACCCGGTATGTCAAGTCGCATTTGGTTGTTGTTGTTAACTGAATCAGTGGTTACAGAGCTAACAATAAATCTTAAATACAGAAAAAGGTGCTTCTATTCGGTCAATCAGCCGGTGCTGAGGACGCATTCACTATTGCTTCTCTTCCTCAAGCACCATCTTTCATTAATAGTGTCATCATGGAATCGGGCGCCGGAAAAAGGCTCATCCACAATTCGACACTTCAAAGTGTTGGTGCGTCATATGCTCAAACACTTAATTGCAGTGCTAGCGATGTGAGTGCACCGCGGAAATGTCCTATCTTTGTTCGAGGTGAGCGCTGACCCTTTACAGAAAATCTGTTTACAGGCCAAGACTGTTCATGAGTTGACCAAGGCGTACTCTGGTGATGCCTTCCTAAATGAAGGAATTGGAGCAGATGGAGCCCTCGGTATCACCACCCCAGGAACGCATAACTTTTATCCCTATGTGGATGGAAATATCATCGCCGAGGAGCCCTTGAGTCGTGGCGTTCAAGTCCCGGCGGTCTTTGGATCCAGTATGTGCAATATCACTCGTAACCCCCATTCTGAATACAGACCAACTAATTGGAATTTGAAGACAAAAACGAGGGTGTCATATATGTCCTCGACCAGATCCAAAGCATATCGAATACGGGAATATTAACGTCATCCCTATATAAGAACTTCCTCCGCGATGACTTTGGCAGTGCCGCTCGGCTTGTCGAGGAATATTACCCTCTAGCTGCATACGAAGCTGCCGCTGGCAGTACTCACCTGGGCGTGCTCGCAGCCATATCAGATGTCATAACCGACGCCGATTACAAGTGCATAGCATACGAAGGCCTGGTGTCAGCCGCACGCAAGAATATCCCCGTATGGACATATGAGTTTACTCACAACAACACTTGTGCATGGCTGGACACACTTGCAGAGCTCCAGGCCGAGCCGGAGTTCCTCAGCTTACTGGGTCCTACTCATACCGCCGAAATTCCGTTCGTCTTTGGTAACATGAACAACCAACCTCTTCCCGGCGGGCCTTGCAATGCCACAGAAGCCGAGCACCATCTCAGCGAGCAGATGATGAGCTTGTGGACGGCAATGGCGAAAAATGCCGATCCGTCGACCGATGCCATCCAATGGCCGCAATTTACCCTAGAAAAGAATGGTTCGAGTCCTGGGTTAATCTTCGTGAATTCGACTCTGTCTGGCCAGGTCGATTACAAGATTTGTAAACAATTGTGGACCAAAGTTTACAACCTTTTAGAGGCAGTGAACGGTACGGCCACGGCCACGGCTACCAGTGGTAGCGGAACGCCAACGGCCTCAACGTCCGCTACATCACCCCCGACCGGCGGTGCAGCAACCACTGTGCCTGCGACCGGGGGTCTCCTTGCTTTGGGTGTGCTTTTGATGGCCATAATTTCATAGATTCGAGCGCTAAAGTGCCTCAAATTATTTGCTCATGTATTATTATCAGAGGGAGAGAGAGTAAATAGGTGGATTGACTGTGGATAGAATAGTTTAGAGATCTAGATATAAATTACCGTTTGGGAGGAACAGAATGAGCCTTACGCTCACCTGCATGCCCTAAACTACAAACATGGCGAATGGTTGAAGCCGAGGCGGTAAAATTATTCTCACGTTGTTTACGCCCTTGGTGATATGAACATTTTTTTCTTTTTTTTTTTTCTTTCGCAGATTGGATCTTGATAGTCACATGCGAATTGATCCGATAAAAGGCATCCCAGCGTTGGATCAATGATTCTCAGTCCGCTAATTGGTCCATCTTAACTACATCCTCGAGGAGCTGCAACGCCATTGCGATGCCCGCGTTTTTACCAATATCCTGGAGACGCCGGATGATCCACTTCCGTGTTTTACTTTGTATGACCGGGGATTTCCCTACCGTGTAGAGACACCAGGTCAACATGTACCCGCCCGACACGCTGGCGTGGGAGGAGCAATCGACGGAGGGATGACATTCAGACGCAGAGGATACAAAACCCAAAGCCTGTGGAACGGTAGCCAGTGTATCGTCTCCCAGCTGTGACAAGATTTGCAGTGACTCTTGGAGCCTCAGCTTCATTTGCGCCCGGATGGTTGGTGCGAGATCTCTGGCGAGAACTTTTTTCAAGAGGTAGCACATAATCTGGCAGACAACCATCTGAATAGTTCTCGAGTTGTTCCAGACCCTGATCGCCCAAGAGTTGTTATAGAGGTCAAATCGACCATTGTAAATTATGTCTGGGTCCCCACCAGATTCTCGGGTGGTTGTATACGGTTCTTGTATCGCGAGGATACCAAGGACGTACGAAAAGTCACGTTCAAGCGCAGTCGCTTCTTCCAGGAAATGAGGCCAAGGAATTTCCCCATTATTCTTTGTGACGCCCCAAAGAAGGTCTGCACAGCGGATGGCCAACCCACCCAGGAGCCAGAACGCACTAGAGGTGTCTGCGTGCTTGGTTGCCTCTTCCTGCAGCTCACGCATGTCCTCCGGGAACGGCTGAGTACTATAGATACAGGCGATCACCATATCTGCGCGTACTTGGTTAAACATGAGGATCGCGGCTGTGCTGGAAAACTGGCTCTTGCCCCGGGCGACCACCAGCGCTGCAGCTCCCTGGACATGTCGAACCCATGACTCAAAGTTGGAGACGTGCTCAAACACCCCCAACGAGATCACTGACATCAAGGTGCTGTCCTTGACAGACTCAATAGGTGATGCCAATGCAGTGTTCACATTACGGATCGCCTCTGAATATTTGGCGCGCGCGTGGCTGACCAGCTCGGGTTGTTGGGTTGAATTAGCCAACGCCACGAGGCCTACAGCCGCCATGCTGGCCACTAGTGTGGGGTGTTCGCCATCGGCGCGATAAACCGACGGAATGTAGTTGAGGTATCCGCGTGAAGGGGACTGGCCGCCGACGACAAAGTTGTGGAGGAAATAGTTGACGCCTATCTCGTCAATGCTGGGGCTCAACCTGCGGGCGGACGGCGAGTCGTTGGCCTCGACCGGGGTCACGCTCTTGGCCCTTTTCTCTTTGGAACGCCTAATGGTATGGTCGGTCTGGTCGCGGAAGACGAGATCCCATTCATCTCGGTACCCGGGGCATTTCTCGTGCAGTCGAATGCACTGTCCACAATGGGGGAGCTGCTTGTCGCACTATAATTACGGATAGGTGGTATTAGCACTGACATGAAAGGACAAGAGAAGAGAAGAGAAGACACGGTGACACCCACACGTCGCTTGACAGCCCGGCAGTTTCCACAATTCCTGGAGGCTCTCATTGCGCCGGGGGGCACACCTGCTCGGTAAAAGGGGCGAACAGAGGGTTGCGAACTTCAAGGCCTGCACCAGAGCAGAGATGAACAAAGCTTGACGTCAACAAGCTCTCACCCTATGACAAGCACTAGTTTTCCAATAACTCAACAGAACCAATCCTTGGAAAGTCGCCTAGCAGCTTGGTCCTTAATCAATCAAGCCCACCATCAAACAGCGTCTGTTTGCTTTTTTGGGGCCAGTCTGTGCCATGCGTCACTCCGTCAGAGGTTTTTGGAGAGGCTGAGAGGTACGTAAGCACCCGATTTACCCGAGTTGCAAATACGCAAATATGGAATAAAGCGTTGAGATTGAGGCCTGCGCTCCGCTGATCGCTCTCCTGCGCTAGTCCCGTTCGGGTATTTGCGATGTTGTGCCAATCAACGCATGATCCCTCCAGGAACTTGATGGCTGGAGGATTTTCACAATAAGACTAGGCCCACTAACTAATCGTCAGAGCGCGTTATTCCCATCCGGGCATTTGAGATGCTCTGCCAATCAACGTATTGTCTGTCGAGAAGAAATATAATACTTTACTATTTCGATAATAAGGCAGTGTTTCTGAGGCTATGACGAATCTCAGCGTGGTCAATACATAAAAGGAGGGCTGGTCCTCTTTCTGGATAGCACACCACAAGTTCTTCCACATCTTCAAACACTGCTAGTTACTGGCACTAATATTATCCCCACTACTACTATGGCTACCGTGACCTACCGCGACGGCATCGCCATCTTCCAGCTCATCATATTTCCATTCATTCTCGTCGCTGCAGTTTTCATTTGGAATCGGACTGGTTGGAGGGTCGGTAGCAAGATCTGGCGATTTGCCGTCACGCTCTCTCTCATCCGGATCGCAGGCAGTATTTCTTCCTTGTTGACGATCAGCCATGATTCATACAATATTGAGGTTGCCGTGGCAGTGTGCGAGCTGATTGGTATTGCGCCTCTGTTGCTGACTTATATCGGACTGCTGAGACAAATGTACGTTGGTGACAGTGAATTTCTTGAACTTGATAGATGTGTGCTAACAAAGGGTGTCTCTAGCGATACGGATCAAAGGGTGCATCCCAGGTTTCTCAAATTGGTGGCTATCATCTGCTTCATTGGCCTAATTCTCGGTATCGCGGGAGTCAGCAGCGCCGATGACAACGAGAGCACGTACCACGCAAACACCATCGTTAAGGTGTCTATGGGCATCTTTATCGTCGTGTTCGTCACCTTCCTCCTGACTGCCGTTTGGTTATTCCTCCAGCTCGGTTCCACATTAAGGGTGTTTCAGAAGAAGCTGTTCCTCGCCATTGCCCTTTCTTGCCCTTTCCTGTTAGTCCGGTTGATCTACTCGGCGATCAGCGATTACTCCAACAATTCTCGTTTCGCTATCCTCGTTGGAAACCCCACCATCTACCTGTTGATGGATGTCTTGGAGGAGGTAGTTGCCATGGTACTCACCATGGGCCTTGGGATGTCGGCTGTGCTTGAGAAAGACTTCATAAAACTCACTCCAGCTAAGATGAGCTCCGACCAGAGGGTTGGTGAAGTATAAGCTCGTGCTTTGTATTTAGTGATGGATCTTTTAAGTGTGATAGGAGTATATTTATGCATCATCTTCTCTCGTCTGTTTATATTTCATTATTCATGTCCAAAGCGGGTGAACATTTGCTGTTACAGAACCGGTGCGTGAAAATAACATCAAGATCATTCTTCTGTTTCAAGCGGGCTTGCTAATAGTAGAAAATAGTAACCACAGGCCAAGCAGATTTGTGCAGAAGCCAAATGGCAAAGCAACGAGGCGGTGATATGGTGCCCGACCCACCGACACCTAGTCCAATGAGTATGCCGTTGATGTATCAACGAAGAGTTCGCCGTTACGTCCTAGGATGACATGTCTCGGGCCTGGCAACTACCCGGGCGAAAATGAGTGAATGCGGGAATCTACAGGTCAAGTCTCAGTACATTGTACTTCACGATTTGCGGCGGGGATCCTCCGGCGTTCAGAGAGGAGGTTCAGGATCCCACAGGAATCGCAGCCACCTATGTCCAGCTGCCAGAATTAGATATACTCGGCGGGACGGGTGCGCAAAATCAAGGCGAGTGGTTGCCTGGTTTATCATCATACAGTACCTACACACATAAATGTCGAGTTATCATCAGCGAGGAAGAAGCTCGAGTATGGACAAGCATCTTCTCAATCCTTAATTCGCTATAAGTCGAAACGCTATTTTTTTTTTCTTATTTTCTTTTTTCCATTTTGTTGTGACAAATTCTATGACCTACCGATTATCTTCTTTCAGTTCAACGTCGTCAACAATTTTCCCGCCAGAAACTCCAAGCACAATGACCTACAACTCAGGTGACAGGTAACGTGGGTCCGCAGGTTCGTCTGGTGGTACTCAACACTGCGGCGCACTATCTAACAATATACAGTCGTACGGTGTGTTACCCTACAGTCCGGCATCTTCTGGTTCATAGAGCTACGGTAGCTGGGGAAGGCAGGATGTCTGTAAGTGACCCCCGAACTGCATCCTGGGAAAGTAGGAGTGCATACAGCCGCACAGACATCATAACCATAGTATCGGAAATACCTTCTGTTCTCCTTTAAATCGTACTAAGATTAAAACTTTAGCTAATTTCTTTTCATGAGCTAGATCCTAGAGACTATGGAGTGATGGTGGAACGAATGGCGAACACTGGCGTGAATAGTTTTTGGTTGTGGCCAGATCTTCAAAGAACTAACATTTCACTTTATATGTTGGCAGTTAAAGCCCTCAAGAAACAGAAACAACTAAAGGCAACCGGTGAAATGAAACCGTATTTAAACTACTTCATCCATCTCAGCGTACGTATCCCTAGGATCATCTGCATATGTATTCAGGAGCATCTCATGCAAAGGACGTGATTAGAATTGTCTCCTCGGATAACTTGCCTAGCATGGAAGTTAGGATCGCTTTTTATCGACGGCTGAGAATAAGTGGGTATACGTACGAAGTACCTGCGAAGGCCTGGAGAATAATATCGCCCTGGCATCCTTTGGTCCTGTCAAAGGCAGAAAATATAGCACACGAGCCAAGTCCGCTCGATTCGTCTATGCTCAAAGTGCTGATGCCCACGGTGGTAGTTAAAGGGGTAATAGGGGTGTCATCAGAATTGCCCCCAGAATTGAAGAGACCAAATACCCTGCCATCGCTGTAGGTGACACTTCCGACTCTAGGGCGGATGCCATTGTCGCCGTTGATCGCCACACCATCGCCTGTGGTAGTTTGTCCTGGGCTAGATTGTCCATCAGTGATAACGAAGCAGTCGTCAAAGACGGAGGTGCTCGTGGAGAAGATGGTTTTCGCGTGAGGCTGGCTTGAGGCTGATCCGAAACCACCGAAGACATTAAGGTCCACACCAACAGTAACATCAAGTTCGACACCAGCAACAGCACCATCAACCCCACATACGCCACCAGCTGTAGAGGCCGACGCAGTTAGCGTAGCATCAAGCTTAGGGGCCTCAATACCAATGCCAGCAACCACACCCTTACCGAAGACAGTGGCTGCAAGATCAAAGGTGATAACAGGGGATAAGGTGGCATCAACTTAGATGGAGGCACTGAGGGTAGGTCCAATCTTGCTGAACTGCGGGTCGATCGAATCGGAGCTGCTACCAATGCGCAGGGCAGTTCCATCAGGAATAACCATAGCAACGCCAAAGTCCCCTGTAATAGCACCGGAAATAGCTGAGATACCAGCAGTAACAGCAACATTAATCTCAGGGCCGAATGTAGCAACCAATGGAACATCAATGGAAGTTAGCGGGAGAGATAGAAGATTAATAGAGCCAAGGTCGAGAGGGGATGTAAGTTCACCGGAAGCTGTGATTCCGAGACCAACACTGGCGCCAAGTCCATTCCTAGCAGTAATAGACCCGGAGAGACCATCAAGACCAATTTCAAAGTCGAAGTCAATTGAGCCAGTGGTTGCACAGTGGGCACAGTCCACGCCAATAGTGACCCCATCAATATCTTCAGAGAAGAGGTTCTTCGAGAAGTCGTTGCTAAGATCAATAGAGCCACTGGCACCAACTTGCCTTGATAGGTCTTTGCTGCTATTGTCAGAAGCTGTAGACTTGATGCGAAGAGTATAATCCTTAACAAAGTCTTTCCAAGCTATGGGCTTGCCATAGAGTATGGCAGTAAGAGATGGCTCATCATAGTCAGCATTCGAAATTGCATACTGTTTTCTGCCGTGAAGGCCCCCGCACTCGCCCCCATCAGCAACTAGGACCATAATATTCTTCTTCTCATCTAGCCACTTCCACTCAGCCTGAGTAGAGTCCATAGCTGCTCTGTCCTTAAAAGTCATAGTTAACTTCTCTGGGCCAGAGCAATTCAGCTTCTTCATATGATCGCCCATTCGGGCAACATTGAGCATCTTGTGGTATTTGCCACCAGAGCACGTCAAGTTCGCGTGAATATCTGGTATAGTTAGTAATTTGTCGCGAGCTGCCATAATAGTAGAGGATCTTTAGTTCGACTTACTTGTGTGAGACCAGTAGAAGTTGTCGTAATCATACAATTTAGCATTTGGATTGGAGCCAATACCGCCCCCGTTCGTCAGGGGACCAAGGACTACTGAATCAAGATTGCGATCCATAAGTGGTTCACTGGCCATCAAAGGAAGAGCAATAGCATGTCCAGTGAGGCTGAAGAGGCCAGCCACAAAGGGGGCTCCAAATGCAAAAGATTTAGGGAGCATGTCTGTAAAGAACCCAATCAATATAAGAATAAAGAGCACAAGGCAAGGAGGAACAGGAGTTAAGGGCAAACTGGATGTTAATGATGAGAGCATTAGAGAGATAATTAAATGGAAAATTTTAGCTAACTTGATATCGTCAACCTAAAGATAAACTCATCATCTGTAAGTTATTTTTACTACACTTCCTCCATCTCAAATCCAATCAACGTATAGGTCATTATGAAAATGCCGCGGGAATTGAAGAGCCGAAGCTAGTAAGCGATAGGCGGCTTTGGTTGAGGGATTTCCCCTTCCTTTAAACGACACTATCCAATATATACGACAAGAATCAGGGGTTCGTGACATTTTTTGCGCTGCTACCTTGACACTAACTAAAAATACACACAGCTGGGCTTCTTCTAGCCAAATGAGTGACTGGTTCACATTGCGGGGGAGCGCAGTGTAAAGAGATTCGAGATCTTAGCAACTACCGTTTAAAAGGTTCTACGTAAAGCTATATTCTAGAAGATAAAGCTAATACGAAGAAAGGTAGGGTATTTGCAGTTCCAAGGGAGAGATTGAGTGGCAATAGCATTAGAAGTAGATCTTAATCCTAAATATGTTCCCTTTTGCAAAGGAATGATTGTGAGTTAGATCAAATACGGTTGTTCGAGAAGATAAAATAACAGCCCATAATTATCATATGCAGCAATGATTTACAATCTTCATCAAGTTCAAAGTTATTGCAATCTAAAAATGGTCCAGACCTTAATGCTATTGAGCCAACTTGGGCTTGGATGAAGAGATAAGCTAATTACAAGAAAAGGAGCTCCAAAGAACCGACAAAATACTGTTCGAGCAGGGAAGGCAGATTGAGGAGGCTTCCGCATTAGAAGATTTAGCTTTGGATTGAACGTATTTCTGTACATGTAGTTAAAAATATTGAACCTGAAGAAGGAGATGAGTACAAAGAAGTGGCAGGCCCAAAGAGACATTACGGGACACTATAGATGTTGTACGGGATTGCCCGGGACCTAGGTAAGGCAACCTAGATAGTCTGAGACAACGAGCCCGCAAGGGCTCGAGA
>CAKNEU010000044.1:0-164052 GCA_930272665.1 Mariannaea elegans
AAAGAACTTTTATATATCTTTTTATAAAATATTATTAATATATATAGGCTACTATTTGAAATTATTTTAGATAGAGAACTACTATTTGCCTTAAACTTTTGGCAAAGCCTAATAGTATAACTTAAATTAAATTATAAACTAACTACTGCCTGGAGACCTTAAGTAAATAGCTAAATTAAATAAATAAATTAAGTATTGGAAACCTACCTTTAATACTATATTAACTATAGATAAAGTAATTGGGTTAAGAAGCTGCTAATAGTATAACTTTCTTATAATATAGCTATTAATAAAAGCATAAAGATTACCCTAGCTTATACAAACTTTAGATTTACCCCTAATGCCTATAAAATAATAAGATTAGGACCTCTAGTACTAGCTGCAATTTTAATATTTAATAAACTTAAGAACCTTTATAAGGAAATAAAGATAAAACTTTCTTTTATTTAAATATAGTATATATATTACTATAATTAGAAAAGGTTAAAGGGACCAACCTTCTCAAAAGGAAATATAGTCTACCTTACAATAAAAAACATTTTAATAAAACAACTAAATAAAAAACTAGACTATAAGTTTATTAGACCCTATAAAGTACTGGAAAAAGTTTTGGAGAATAACTACAAACTGGACTTACCTCCCAAAGTTAAACTCTATTCGATTTTTCACATATTATTGCTCGAAATAGCAAAAGATATAATTTAAGTTAAAATAATAAATAAAATTAAAATTGAAATTAAAAACCCAAAGGAATATAAAGTAAAATGCATTTTAAAAATAAGATAATAAGATAGTAAAATAAAGTACCTAGTGTAGTGGAAAGGATATAGAAGAATCCATAATATATAGAAACCCCTAAAATACCTTAATTATATATAATGCCTTTTGAAAAGGTTCTACTAGCAATAATAGCTTTAGAATTAAAAACGTCTAAACCTAAGGAACCCTAGTTAATAATATCTACAGCACCAGCTAGGTATACCTCCCTAATAAACCTTTATTCATCTACAATAGCCTCTTCTTAAGTACAAACCCCATCCTCCTTATTAAGCTTATACATACTATACTTAAACAAATTATTACTATAATCTTTTAATAATTTCTTTTATTTGTAAAGATAATTTAAATAGGATAATATCACTTAAAGGTCCTCTTCTGCCTTCTTAATATCCTTCTTAATTCTCTTTTGGTAATTTGTATTACGAGAAACTGCACTATAAAAGAAGAAATCAACAGCAAAACACTACATAAGCAAGGGGACGCTTACAAAAAACCCCAATTTTACTACTATCGCAAGAACGGCCACAACGGACGCACTCCCCGCAATGGGAAGAACGCTCGGCTATGCAACAAACTCGCTAGTTCTGGAAACAGTAGGAATACAGCATAATTTCGATGCCCTCTTGTTTAATTTGCGCAATTAAGTTAGAATGTTTAAATTTCGATTTGGAAATGCAACCTAATATAATAGTTAGAAAGATATTACTAAAAAATGTTTATAGGTAAAGGTTAGACTAACGAAAATGAAAATATTATAGCTAACTTTAATGGCCTTAGGGATAAGACTAACAGAAAGGAGATATTATATTACAGATCGTACACACTCCCGTCACGTACAATAGCACCCCACAAAAAACCAACCAACTACAGTAAAGTTCACTCCAGATTACTCGTAAACCTACGTAAACTTCCGGTAAAGTTCACTTAATTCACTCGGTAAACCTCGTAAACCACCTTATCACATCTTAGTATATAAATACACTCATTAGCACCTTAGATAGAACTCTAGCTACCTTAGCTATTAATACAACTTGGTTATACCAATCTACTTTTGGCACATTACCAGACGTAACACCCCATACTACATTGCCAGAACCTCCCGACGGCCTATCCTCTCTGCCAACATAGAACCAGAACTGTCTGATCTACGTTGACCCTAGACCTGACCGTTACATAAACCTCTTGAAGATATAAGTTCAATTTAATTCTCCGTATCATTTTACTAACTTTTTGTTTTCAGGGGCTGAAGTAATACCTATAAAGGAAGTAAGGCTAGGAATTTATATAGTAGTATAGTTCAAATGCTTTATTTCTTTCGATTTCATTCGTTTGTGTAGATAGTTCGATAGGCGCAAATAGCAAAATATACTTATTAAGATGTTCCAATACAATACATTTACAGTACTGCCGAAGGAATATGAAGGGAAAGATATAACATTTAACTGCAAACCTAAATATCACTATATACTAAACTCCCTCTAGGCTGGTGGTATATCTCCTGTAAATTCTTCTGTACTAGGCATTGGTGGTACTAACTATTGCCTACATACCTCCTCTGCAGCCTGAGATGTAAGAGAGGACTTCTTTGGCAGCAACTCAATTAATTGTGTGGCCGTTAGGTAGCCTATTTTAATATTATCGGCATCTCTCTTGCTATATAATTCAATATACTCCTTTATAGTAAGCCTGCGAAGTTTTAAACCCTTTTGTATAATATAATGGGTCCTTGCCAATTGCCTATTTTTGACCACAAATGGAAATCCTCGAGGCTTCCATTCCTCTACCGGTGTATCACTAGCATCCCTAGTGAAGAGAGCTAAGCCCTTTTCGTTAAGGAATCTTTTTCTTTCGTCTGGATACCGGGAGGCAAGAAAGGCATATAGTCTTGGTATTGTGATACCGTCCTTATTTTGGAATGATTCCTCCACAATAAGATTAAAGCTAGTATACCTAATGATTTTTCCCTCACTTGACTCCTTCTTGGGTTGATTCTTAGCTGGTATATTAAAATTATTCCAGCTATTGACTTTATTGGGTTTTAGGTTATTACTATCGTCCAAAATGTTCTAAAAAGGGCTTTTCCAGTTATCTAGCTTATCATTAATATTTGATGGAAAAGCAGAACGCTCTGCCTCTTTTATTTCGCTAAAGAGCTCCTTTACTAAAGTCGCGCACTGGGCAGCATCTTTGGCCTCTGCAGTGGACTTATTAGTTCCAGCGATGCTTGCAGCATCCTTAGCGGCATTAGCGGCCACCTTAACATTATGAACTAGCTTTTGAGTATCGTTTGTAATGTGTTTTATCTCTTTAACTGCGGAGTTGATTCTTTGTGAAATAGATTGAGCGTTATCAATATTGAACTCCCCAACCATATGACGCAGTTTATTAACCTTTTTCTGCATCTTATCTCGCTTGTCTCTTGCTAGCCTCTCAACCGTGCGAGCTACTTCGGCCTTTTCAGCAGCAACTTTTTTAGCAGCGTCCTTATCAGCAGCCGTTTTAGTGGAAGGTTTTTTGGCAGCGTCGTTATCAGCGGCCTTTTTAGCGGCGGCAGCTTTTTGGGCAGCGTTGTCATCAGCGGCCTTTTTAGCGGCGGCAGCTTTTTGGGCAGCATTATCATTAGCGGCCTTTATAGCGGCAGCAGCTTTTTGGACAGCGTTGTCATCAGCGGCCTTTGTAGCGGCGGCAGCTTTTTGGGCAGCATCATTATCAGCGGCCGTTTTAGCGGCGTCTACACTGGATTTCCCGCCATCTGGCGCTCCTTCCAGGTAGTGCTCAGACCTTAGTTCGATCTACCCTTTCTCAGCTTCCATCTCATTAATCTATTGCTCCTTAATAATAGTACATTTCGCGTTTCTTGCCGCTATAAGGGCTGCTGGGGGCTTTTTCTTCCCATATTCTTTTTCGATAATCATAAGGTGGGTTATTAAATTAGCATCATCCTCTATCTTCATTTTAAAGTCGTTTATAAACCACTCTTTGAGGGCAGGCTGGGTTTTTATTTCGAAAGCTCTAGCAAACCGGAAGATATACTCATTAGAAGTTATTTTTGCTATTTAATTGAAAGAAGTTCTCTAGAAGGAAGATGTTGATATTTCTTAGTGAATGTTCTTGTAAGAAGTTATTAATTGATGTATCTCTTTATCGGTAAGGGCATGTATTATATAGTCTGATTTCAATGCGGACAATGCTAATATAAATAAGGCGAAATTAAGCTTGTTGCGTAAATTGACTACCTGCTTAAAATTTGCAATACCGGTGGTGGAGTTAAGGCGGGGTAGATGCAAGTTGACAGAGTCCCTCCCAAAAGAATAAACGCTTTCTTACCTTAGTTAAGTTATAACTATATGCAATAATAAAATTAGAGTTAAAATAAGTTAAAAATTATTAGGCTTTATTTGATTATCTATATTCTGATGTGTATATGCCTTAACTACTGCTTACTAATTAAGATCTTTACATATAGAGAGATATAGAATTGGGAATGGCCTAAGCCTTTTCAAGCTGCACTTAAGTATATAATAGCTTAGAGCCTATAGTAGACTATAATAGCTTCAATTCATTAAAATTTCTATGTGTGTGAACTTATGCTTTCTAGATTTATTCGATTTATTTAACCTAGGAACTAAAGTAAATAATTCAAGTATGCATTCTACACAGGGTCTACTATTAATAAGTTTGGAGTTGTAATCTATTTTACTCTTAAGAAACTAAGTATATAGCTTAATACCTAACATCTATGTATAAAAATAGTTCTACTACGTACACATCTAACCCTTCAAATAACTAAAACCAATGCCTATATAGTGGAACCTAAAATAGACAAGTAAATTATATACTATGGTATAGAAAACTATCTACAGTCATTTCAGGCTTAGAACCGAATATAGCAAACCGTCCGAGTACCGACTTATATTAATGTCTTAAGATCCACGGCGTTAGGTGTTCCAACCGGTCGGAAGTGTATACAATAAACTGTCCGAGATGGTGGTGTGCCCACTCACATCGGTGTCTTAAGAGCCACGGCGCCGAGTTCCGATGCCCTGATGAGCCTTCTCATTTAGAATTGAATATGTTGAACTGTTTGAGATCCGGGCTTGGACGTCACGCAGATCTTGAGATGCACAGCGCCGACGTGCCTGGATTTGATCTTCAGCCTGGTTACGTTCATCCCCAGCCAGGATATTTGTGCCAAGAGGGCGAAATTCAGTTTCTGCAAAATCAACCACCATCCTGTCCAAATTATCGACAACGCTTTTCCGGATCCTATTCGTGAAATCGGCACTTCCACAAGCTTTAGGAGTTAGCATGATATGATTTCGAACGAGATATAGAGACGCATACTTGCAACTATCATTCGCCCTGGTTGCCGCTGCCTCTCTTGGGCAATCTTAGAGATAATAAATAGATTAAATGTCGGTCGCCCGGGAGTAGGGTCAAGATACATCTAGAAGGGCGGTTTCTCATTAAATGGGGCGGTTCCAGCTCTTTTGCGGGGATATCCACACCATACTACGAACAGTTTCTAGAATAGCATTAGCAGAGGACGATTGGGGTTTCAACTATCACTTACATTACCAGGGTCAATTTCTTATAGCCTCTTTAAATTCTTTCCAACAACCTCCGCTTGAGAATTATACTCAAGCGACCAGAACAGGATAATTTTCTTTATCGCATCCCAGAAGAGTGGAGCTTTAGAGAGCGCCTCTCTCTCTACTTTTAAAGACTACATCTTCTGGACACATTTCTGCACAGCCACAGTCTTCTTATTTTTCAGTAAGAGTTTTACTTCCTTTTGCAACTGCTTAATTTTGCCGGCTACCTGTTCGATTTTTATTCTCATATTATTATTGTAGTTCCACCTCTCAGCAAGCTCCAGCGCCAAGGGCATGATGCCAGCGATCCCAACTCCCTTTGCCAATAAAATGACATTTTCATAGGACTCAAGTTAAAGATTGTGGCCGAATGGCCCATCAAGGAGGATCCGCTGCCCGCAGCCAATATAAATCAGGGAGTGGGCATAATTTCCCTTGTGTGTGATCAGAAAGCTCACATTGGAGATCTTTCCAAATGGACTTTGGCATTCTGGAGGGTGCCAAAAAGCAACAGCTGGGTAGCTATACCTTAAGTTATATAAACTATATTTTCCAGGGAAGAATATGTTAAAATAGCTGCCCGGGGGAACCCTGACCGAGTACCTTAAAGCAACGTCAATTTTCGATATTTCGGGATCTATAGTAATGTCGACTACTTTAGCCCACAGACGGTTATGAAAGAGTTTATAGAGCCTGTGTATAGTAAATATGAGCCAGATACCACCACAGACGCCAGCTAGTAATTGAGCTCGAAGTTGAGAAACACGGAGAGTATGCCATATGAGTGTGCTGACAGCTGAGAGAGTTAGGATCCTATGGCTAAGGAGGAACCATCGGCCTAAAATGACTCTAGCCAAAAATATGGAGAACACCAGAACGCCGCAAAGGATTCCGAAAATCTAGACCGGTCAGCTATATCCCAGTTGGGTTCAGCTATTACTTACAACCCATCTAGAGGTAACTATTGAGCCAGGATCGGGCTGCAACTTCATTATAATAATAGCATGACATAAAGCTTCTAGAATGGCAATTCTGCCCAACCAATGGTGAAAAAACCTATAAGAGCTCCGGTGAATATTCAAGGCTTGCACGATGTGCCCCATCCGACCGCCCAGGCACAAGGGAATCATGTTAACGCCTGCTGTAAAAGCAGATCTTCTTTGAATTTGCTTCCATTTAACATTTCCAAGGGGTGGGACTATTACAAAAACGTTTGCTATAAAAAATCCTACTATGAACTAGAATTTGACATGCGTAATGCTATCCCAGAATCTCCGGCGACGGATGATAATAGGATACTTGAGACGAGCATAAAGACGTTTAAGATTAGGGACAAAGAATCCGAGTGCTAGTGTACAGAAGGACACCAAAAAGAGGCTGGAAAAGCTAATTAGATACCACAAAGTGCTATCCATTGCGAGTATATGGCATCACTGAACACAGCCAACGGAAGATAGCAGCGCATTTTATATATATTAGTGGTGAACTTAAGCATTGTTTAAATTAGTCGCCTACGCAAGCATTTATTTTAGCTAGGCGCTAAATGCAAAATTTTGGGCTGCGATATTCCGGCTATGATTAAGATATATGGGAGTACCTCTGTCGTAAGCGCTCCGGAAATGTGGGGACCGCCGGTCCGTACGATTTTAAAATTATACGCTGCCCGACGCCGACAACCCGGCATCTACGCCGGCGCTTAGCGGCAAGTTTATTTAAGGAGAGGCACTTCCATTATAGTTACCTACCCACTCATTCAATCACTCAAGCTAATACATTCATTTGTTCATCCAAGACATTCACTACTTTCTTATTAGTATTACTCACATTTCCAAACAACATTCTCACTCTTAAGTTTCTCCCATACCATCTCTTATCGCCAATATATTATAGCCCAGCAATGCAAGACAAGCCGGCATCGCCAGCCATAAAACAGAGACATTAAATGTAGCCGAGGCAATTGCCGCCGCGGCCTTACCAAGAAGTGTAACACTTTACGCCACATATATAGCGCCGACGTCATTCTTCTGATCAAGGATGAGGATAGGCAATATGGATATAAGTCACACCGTGGTTTGCTCAAAGAGCTTGCACCTTATTCGTCAGAAAATCTGCAAATACCTTAAGACTTACAGCATACCAATGTTTCGCACAATACGCCGCCACCAATACCCATATTATCATCCTCTTTTATAAGCTCAGCTAGCATGTCATCCTCCTCTTCCATAAGCTCAGCCAGCATGTCCGACTTGGCTTCAATGGGCTCGGATTCTTCAGTAAGCACAGGGTCTCCAGCGAGAAGTCAGTCAAGCTCCTCAGTTACAAATAAGGGATCTCCTCGTCGCTTCTCCAGGTTTTCTACCCCCTTATACCAGACTCCGCCACCCTCTCGACAGCTATCTTCCTCACGTCAACCATTTGTGCAGCCAACTCCAAAATCAGATAACTAGAGGAAGGCCTTGATGCTACTCCTAGAAACGTGCTTCGACTAGTTTATAAAAGGACGTCCATTTGTATTTATATAATTCAATAACTCAATGTAATATTAGATTATTCAAAGCTATGCTAAGTAAAAAATATTCCACCTACCACAAGGACTAAGCAATATATAGCCCTCAAGTTCCAGCCAGACATTCCAAGAGCTTGCACATTTCCATCAAAACTCTATCACCACTCCCTGAATTTCCACTGCGCGCTTTGGTACACTTTTTCCTATCTTTCCTCCCAAACACGCAGTCAAGACCCTGGTTATAGATGAGCTTTCTAATACTATACGGACAACGGCTAATGCTGTGTCGCTTTGAATCCGCACCGTCCATAGATATATCGATCTGTGCGTCTATTGACGATACCTCTACCCTCAACTCCCGAGCGAATGGTTCGCTATTGCAACATTTCTCTAATACTTCCTCTGTACACAGAGGTGTACGCGTGAGTTCTTTCTCACTTCCCCGGTAATACAGGGCTCTCTTCTCCCTATGCAACCTGAAAAGAAGATCCAGCAATATATGTCCTGGTGGCAGCCGACAGTGCATCTTGACCGTGCATATCTCCGGGCTCGAGTAGAACTGGGGCAGAGAGACTAGTTCAATGTAGAACAAGTTGGCATGGAGGTCGCTTGATATCGCATCCAGGAGTTGACAATTGTAAGATCCTCCGTCATATTGGACATGAATCGCCGGTTCAACACTGAAAGCGATTAATAGACTAATTAGATATACAGGGTTCTGCGAGAGCATACAGACTCGTGATATTCCCGAATGCTCTTTTCCCTGTCGAAAGAGATACTATAGTATTATTACATGATGTAGCCTAATCGAGATCGAAGGATAGCCCCTTTCCGAACTTGACAGTATTTCGCCTAGTTCAAATGCCCTTAATACCACTGAGGTGATAAGCACAGTCCGAAAGATTCTATTGACCTAGAAAAACTGCTAGGATAAAGAAAATTCCTGAGATAGTAAGCTACCCCCATCTTGACCGAATAAGCACAAATCAGGGCGTGATAGGAGCACATACCTATTCCTGTGCCAAATACACTATCAAATTGATCGCGAAACGGCATTGAATTCAGCCCGATACGTCATTGAAGTTCTCTCAGGAGTTGCAGTGTGTTTGTAGCATTTGTACCTCCGAGAGTCAAGAGCCTTGTGCCCGCTGTTAGAGGTTGGATGACGAATGTTGATCCGTCTTGGGTCTGACATATAGGACAATTTGTTACAACATAATTCCACGGCTCCATGGCATATCCGTAATTGAGAACGCAAGTATAGCAGAGGCGGTGATTGCACTCAAGTGTATATCTTAGCCTCTCAATAATGCAGAAGGAACACGCACTCTGAGAATGGACAAGTTTCGTAAAGACATTATCCTTTATTCTAATTAAGTAAGCCTGTGCAGCATCTACGTTCCAAACTCGGACCTCCATCGCAAGGCCGACAAACTCTATCTTAACTAATAGAGCAAATCCTGGGACATTAAGGACTTTCTCTGATGCTTCTATGTAACTTCTATACAGTTGATTAAAGACTTCCTTGGGAAGAAAGTCTATATATGTCAGTTTCCCTAGACATATTAAAGAGAATGGGGTAGTATATAGTGCATCCCGGGCGGGTAGGCATCCATTACTAAGGCAGATGCGACCACACTTATTTCGCTGCTACCAATCCTATTGAACCTTCGCAAATAGTCGTTGATATTATATTGTAAGTTTCTCGGCAGTGGACACTTTAGTCGCAATGCCAGTATGGGATCAAATGAAATGCAAGGCTGCTGCACGTATTGGGCGATGGATTGTCAAAGCAGTGCCTTGAGGTGTTGAGCATGAAAATCTAAACCTCTCTCCCTCCTGTCCCGAAAGGAAGCAACGAGATCGGACTCCAGGACCTTCCGAACCTCGCTCCGAAGTGACATATGGCTGATGTGTATACATTTCTGCATCATCGTGATTGCATCTTTGCTCATTTTGAGATCCGAAATATAAGTTAAACATTCGGCAAGGATACGGGAGTTGACTTCTTCGTACTCAGACCTATCCCGGTGGACAAGAATAAAGCGCGACTGAGGCCAAACCCCTTTTGTAATAGCACTCCTCAGCCAGAGACCCAAGATGCGGACGACTTGTGAGATGTCTCTGAAGTTAGGAATGAAAATGATGATAATATCGCTGAAGATGGCAAATACGTTATAATAGATATTATGGGCAAGGTAAGTGGCCGGCAGTGTACCTTGTTTTAGACTATGGATTATACTTGTACCAGTGTGCGAATGTTATACTGTAGTCTAAATATCAGTCCGGAGGTGAAGCTTATAGTTTATTCATATTGTATTTTTATTAATTAGAGTTAGAGCTACTGAGGGATTTTGGCCGTGCTCCGGAGTGATGGAATGTTTGTAAGTAAGGTATTGACGCTTAGCCCAGCTACCAAGTGCTAAAATTAGCTGAGGCTTTACCGTTCCCACTGCATTAAACAGTTGATATGCGGATATATTTTCCCAAAGGTAGGTACTACAAAGCTCAAAAGTCCGTCCCAGTTTGAGTAGGGCACTGGAATATATTGTTGCGCGTGGTTTGGGTAGAGAATTGTGGGCTTTCTTATTCCTTTTATGTATTGTAGTTGTTAAATTAAGTAGCTATATTATGGTGTTTGTATTTATTTTAATTAGGTTTATTTTCGCGCTGACTGGAAGGAAGCGTTAAATCAAATACGCCTTCTAGACTTATAAAATAAATGGCTAATAAACAAAGTATAAGCAAAGCAATATAATATAATTTAAAAATGGCTATTCTAGCGGATTATTTTGAGGGAACCCTGAAGGTTCCCCTTTATCTTCTTACCTCAGAAGGATTTGCTGAGTGTCCTACTTCCTTTGTGGACCAAGCTAATAGCCCCCAATTCGAAGAGTTTCTCTAGAATCCAGACCAACCAATCACCGGAATTGTAACCCCACAAATATTAGACGCAATGATATAAGAACTAAATGTATCCCGTGTTTGCTTTTAACAGACCTTCCAACAGAATAGCGACCTTCGCCATGCTAAACATAAAATTTACTGTCTATTTGGCAAGAATTGCCTTGAAAGAGCAAAGGTTTAATTAAATGAGGAGTTCTGCTGCACTGTGCGGATTCACTGCATTCCCCCAGGCAATTAGCTTCCCCTGCTCACCATAATATATAGTATTATTACTAACTATTCTAAAGAGAAGTCCGGAAAGTACTGCAATAGCGAGATATTCCGGCATCTTGTTTAATCTTCCGGTAATTCTGACAATTCTGACGTCTTTAACTCTTGGTTTGCAAGATTGACCGAAGGCAAGCGAAGATATATTGCTATGCTAATGGAATGAGATAATATATGGTCAGCATTAAAAGATCTCGTTCCGTTTGTAGGGCTGTGGACAGACGTGTAGATCGGAAATATTGCAAAACACCTGGCCGCTCATCTTGATACTGCAATTTCCACATACCTTCGGGAAATTCATTCAAAATGGTCCAGCATATTCTCCGGTAATGAAGACAAGCGGCGTTTTTTAGAAGCAAGAGACGTGCGTTTCCTTCAATATAAAGCACCCTTGTGGAGTCAAAGCGACCAAACTTGTATCCATAGGGAGTTTGAAGAAAATTTACTCTTCACAGATCTGCCTACAGAGGTGAGGGTACGTATATATAATAATGTATGTTCTCTTGAAGGGGTAATACCTAGTATCCTCACATTTAACGAAAACTTCCGATATTTAACTATTGGCTTGAAAGTCCTTAAGAAATATATTGCCTTAACTCCGCCAAAAAGAAAGCGGAAGACTCAGAAGGATTTAAATCCGCTATCACTGTGCCTTTATGAGACCATGCGTAGGATTTGGTCTGCGGTGAACAGCAATAGTCAAATGCGATCTGCCTGCGTTGAGATTAAGGAGGGAGAAATACAAGACATTATGGGTCCAACATATTGCCTTTCCGACTTTGTGATGGTCTTACTATCAGCCCTAAGAGATTTTGCTTACCTAGGCTCGGAACCCCCCAGTCAAGATACCAAAGGCAAAGGGACAAAAGCCTACCTTGTTAACTACAAACTGAAGTGTCTTTGTTATATGGCGAATTGCTTGGGTTTCCAAAATGAAAAGATTTGATGAGGGCTGGACTTGGAGGGCATTCCTACGGACCTCTGGGACATGGAGGATATAATGCCTCAACTAGACTTCCCTATCATTCCACATTGGCGAGGCGGGAAGCTATCTATCCGAGCTTTCCGTTATTTACGGGAAGTGTTATTTCTACCAACCATTAGACCACCAGCCTCTTCAGAATCAGCCCCTTTAGAACCAACCCTCTTAATGATTATGGGAGATATAATATGCACATTCTTTAGAGAATCAGTTTTCTACCCAGCCATGCCTGAGCCACCGCAGGAGCCACCGCAGGAACTACCGTAGGAGCTACTGCAGGAGCCACCGCAGGAGCCACCGCGGGAGCCACCGCGGGAGCCACTGCAGGAACCACCACAAGCGGTAGATACTCAGATTGAGATGGTAGAAATTGCTACGTAGAAAACCAGAGCATAACGAAGAAAGAAGGTTCAAGGAGCAGCACAAAACCAACCAGAAAACCAGACCAATAGGATGATAAATCCCAGCAACCAGCTCAAAACTAGATTGCCTAAACAGCCTTCCAAGGCATCTTCTAATCAACCAATTACCGCCCTACAGTACCCTCTACCCTCTCATGCTCCAGAGGTCACTATAATTAAGGAGCGAGACGATACCGATAATCTCAATATACTAAGCTTACATGGAGGCACAACAACTTCAATTATGGTACCTGGTGACGCAGGCAATCATCCAGGCACTGCTATTACTGATCCTACTATGACGCAGCAGCAGCAGCGCGCCCATATAAGCGAGAACAGAGGAATGAAACAACCGAAGGCAAGCTCGAAGGCAAATCTATTGCTTACTAATCTAAAAGCCCAGAGACTGAACAATTAGGTTAAAGATTTGGCTAAGGTAACTAGCCTTAATATACCAGGCCCAAGAACTTCAGTAACAGTACCTGATGATGCTAATATAACTGATCGTCTTGTGGCAGAATAGCAGAAGTGCGCCCAAATGAGCAGTAGGATAGGAAAGCGGACAAACGCGAATGCAAACCCAAAGGCAAATCGCTTATCTATACTCACTACTCTAAAAACCAAGTTACCTTTACCAATTAGCCCTAATTTATCTACTACCAACAATATTGCAAACCAAGATATTTAGCATTTAGCCCAGGAACCTAGTTCCAATAGCTTATATGGAGGCACAGAAAATGCACCTGGGCAATATCAAGCAGCCCGTTCAATCATTGATGTTAGAGGGGACACCAGAGCACGACAGATGATACTGGATTTCAAAAGGAGGGATATGGTAGTAACAAAGGAACATCAGAATGTAAGGGTAAATCCCCATACCTTATCTCTCAAGACTAATTAGGTAAGTTTGCAATAATTAACATTTAACATTTAAGATATTTACAAGAAATAGGACGTAGGATATAGCGAAACCAGAGACGCAGATTCCAATAATGACCTTTTTAACGACAATAACAATAATAACAATAAGGAACATAAATCAAACTAGCCTATATATAATACGTTGAAGATGATTTAAGAAGAAGATCAAGTGTTAGATGGACTGACGGATGAAGAAGGTCAAATGGAGGTTCCTGTCGTAAATAATAGTAACTCTCCTGCTCCTCTGGTACTGTCATCGCCTTCAACGGCATCATTTAATTTAGAGTCGAACACTCCTCGCTTTATTATAAGATAAATAGGGCTTCCTTATAAATATAGTTGTAGAATACATTAAAAGATATCTATTGGAAACTATATTTATTGCCGTCTGGATTAATGGGAAAATTATATCCGCCTAGATTTCTAATCTTTTAAGATGAAAATGCCCTTATTAAGCATATAACTGTTTTCTTAGTTTTCCAAGTATAAGCTCTACCTCCGAGAATTAGGACTATCAATTTGTCATCCCGGCCGTTTTGTAATAATAAATAGGGATTCTTTCAACTTCAATTTTATTCTGGGCAGTTTAATTTAGCGGCTTCATTTAACACGATAGCCTCAGCGGTACTTAAACTGCTCACTGGGCCATTTTTCTGCAGCTACATTCAAAAATGAAGAAAAAGTCGGTTCTCTTGATTGCGCTTGTACTCCTGGCTGCCCATGTGGCATTATGCGCTCTCCTCCGATATAGCACTCCGTTCCTCAACAGCGGCCTTATGACAATACCTATAAGTATCATCGCTTACCGCAGACGACTTGAGATAATAACGGCTTCAGTTGGGCTAGAATACGTCTTCAGACTTGGAGATAGGGCGAACCAAAGGCAACCTTACCATTAGGCTGAGAGGCTTCTGTATAACGCAGCAGCTGCAGGTTGATTGCCACCATGCAGATGAGGCTTCAATACTTAACGCAACAAAAGGTATTTTGAAGAATGAGCTATATCCAGACCTCTGGGGTATTCTTTACTTGGATTTCTTGCTCAGTTTAAGTGTTCTATCTCTATGTGGTGTGCTCTTTTTCGTTATTGGGTTGGGCTTTTGGGTTGCAGCTGCAGCAGTATTTTCAATAATGCTCCCTGTATTGCCAGCAGCGAGTATAATGGTGATATATAAGTTAATGGAGTAGCAACTGATTTCCAGGGGCTATTTAGTTTTATCAGGGGATGCTCAATTCTATGGCTGGGCTTCTTTAGGGTATAGCATAAGCGCAGTGCTTGTGGCCATAGGCGTTTTTGTTGGGAAGAAAAAGGTGCAGGGTAGTGAACTAGATCTTCAGTGGGAATTTCCAGGCACTATATATGGTAACAGTTCTGCTGACTAAGAACGAGAAAATTTCTCGTTCTTAGTTAGCAAAATTCAGAGAGAGAGTCAATGGATGGAGGGGCCCCTCATACATGCACCGCCGGCGGTGCAAATAAAACCACGTGACCCCCGCACCGCCGGCGGTGCAAATAAGATCCGTTATGTAAGAGGCATATATGAACTCGGCCACAACTCTATTAAATTAAGCCATTAGATCACCATAATGATACTCGGAGATTTAGCTTTTTCTCTCTTTTCAATGATATATAATAATTACATGTCCGGTCACCCTTGCAATTATTAGTGGGCGGGGTTCCCATCTCTATACCAACTCTCTTGTGACTCAAGATCTCTCTCAGCAGCATCCCATATATCTCGCATCCCTCGCCGCGCTGAGAAAGGCTGCTCTGCCATCTCTGCCCTTACATTCTGTTCGACCCGCTTGTTCTCAGCTTTATCCCAATTAAGATAACTCATTATCTCCTCCTTAGTCCAGTCTCTAATGCTATTTCCCACCTTGCAATGACGCCCCATTTGCTTGTAGTTAATACACCAGTTATAGTCCGCTTTACTATAACGTAGAGGCAGCCCCATAGCCCTTCGGTACTGTTGATTGGTCTTGTAGGCTCCCCGAGGCAATGTAGTAAACCAGGCCTCTTATGCTTCTTTATATTGTTGGAAGATAGTACAGGGGTTATTAGCTTGTAATGTGGGTATTGCTGCCTTATTTATTATAGGAATAGTTACTGACCTAGCTGCTGGAGGAGATAGTACTTAAGTTGTTATATATGTTGTTGTATGTATTGTTGTAATAGTCTTAGATACTATAAAGAACCCTAATAGGGATAATAGAGATAATAAGCAGGTTATAGAGTGAGTAAATGTATATATTGTTATATATATTATTGTAGAGGTTTAGGTAGGAGCTTATAATAGATAATTGTAGTATAAGGGGCATACTTTAGACCTTATTATATGGCTATATTTATAATATCTTAAATACTTTGGCGGTACCTTTAGTTGTGCTGCTTTCTTAATACACTTAAATGCAGAGGGCTTATGCTGTGTGCTTATTAGTGGTAGCGTTAAACTAGCCGCTAGGCAATCGAACTGCCTGTAAGGCTTAATGATAAGCTAGGGGGTTCTTGAGCATTGGAGATGCTAATGTTGATAGAAATGATGTAGTTAAAGGGGCTGATTTTGCTCTAGCAAAGGCTGGAGGGCATAAGCATAAGGCAGATTAAGAGTTTTAGTGAGACCCCCGTACATATAGGATAATCTTTTAATAATCGCTCCCGTTAAGCCTTAACCTTCTGTAGAGCTTTATATAAGGTCCAACTATAAATATGGCTATATAATACCCCGGATAGCTAAAGAGGTATATTAGTATGCTGCCTAGCTTAGTTGGCCTTAAGTTCGGTAAGCTGGTTTAACAGAATAAGCTTAATAATCCTCCAGGCCTCAAAAAGGTCAACTTGCAAGGTTTTCAAGTGAGATTTAATAAGGTTGTAAATGCCCTCGTAATGTAATATAATATATTGCTCAAAGTAAAGGTATTAGTTAACTTACGCCTTAACAAACCTCTGCTTATAGAGATCTAGCTAGGTCTCTATAATATAGCCCACCTTATTAATATAGTTAGGGATATAGCGCTTCTTGAACTTCTTAAGCCTGTTATTGTAGATGTCCTTAGTTATTGAGGCTATAATCTTATGCCAAAAGCTATAGAACTTATTCCACTCTTTATGCCCTTGAGGATTATTATTATCTTAAGTAAATGCTAGCATATAATAGCTTAGAATTGCTTTATTAATATGCTATAAGTATAATATTAAAGTTGAATTAGGGAAATAAGAGGAAGAGAAAATAGTATTTATATAAGTAAGGCAGCAATTTGTAAGTATTATAGATAGAAGGGATATTTTATAAAGCTTATATATATACTATAATTATTTAAGAGCCTAGATGAAGTTATCCTCTTCCTTACTGCTAAGGAATGTAAATATAATATAGAAGATTTGTTAATAGGCATTAATACTAACTATATTAAGAAGAGGCATCTTATACTTGTTGGTCTTATATATACAGTCTAATATAAGCACTTTAGGATATAATTAAAGGTATTTAAGTAACTTTAGATATACAAATAGTATTACTATAACTCTACCACTTTTATTAAGGCAAATTTAACTCCAAAAGCTATCGCTCTCAAGCTAATTAATAAGAGCATATATATAACTTTAACCTTTAGCAAGGTCCCATTTGCCCCATATAATGCAATTATAAATATCTTGCTATATAGTAAGTATATCTAAGTTAATATATAGGTAGGATCTAATCTCCTTTAGTACAACGCCAGCATTAGTAAGTTATTAGATTGTTAATTTATCTCGGGATGATAGCTGATAAAGCGTTAAATATGCCACTTAACTAAAGCTTAATTTGTAATTATATTAATCAAAACCAGCCTTAGGACAATGCCTTAGACTCTATGTGGTCTGACATAGGCTTTCCTTTGCTATAATAAAGAAGCGGCATCCCATATGGCATATTGTAGTAGCCTACTGCTGTTCCTTTGGGGCTTTAGGGAGAGGAGTACGCCCTGCTCCACGGTCACAGTTGAAGATAACTACACTTCTTCCATTGGTAGTCTTCCTAGATCTTCCGATTACGAAGGCATAACCTCGTGGCGCCGCCCAAGCATTGATTGCCGTACGTAGTTCCTCCCGTGAGTTGAATTGGCCTTCAGGAGGAAGGGCATCATCGGGGAAGCGACGGGGAGCCTCAATTGGGTTCATTATAGCAGAAGAAAGGCGCGGCAAGTTGAATTGATACTGTAGAAGCTGTTGATCGTTAAAATTGGTGGGCCAATTTGCAGTATGTTATTCCTTTTCAATAAGGCCACATATGCCTCTTACATAACGGATCTTATTTGCACCGCCGGCGGTGCATGTATGAGGGGCCGGGAGCCCCATACATAGGAGAAGGCTTCGTAGTGCGGATTAGGAATGTCTAGGCTCCGCTCGGATAAGCTGCAACGAGGGGGCGTCAATGTTGCGAGCTGACTGGAGATAAAGGATTCTAATGTGACGTTGATAGTTTATTGGTTGATAAACATATTCTTGCATCTTAAAAATTTACGTCTGAACATTATTAAAGTAGGAGCCCTATGTTTCAAGCTTGATTGTTCAACTGGGAAGAGGATGGGTGGTGGCAGAAATATAGGTAGCTGAGACATGCCTAGCCACCAACCAACCAATCAATCAGAATTTCAGGGATGATGGCAAGACACACTCTCGCCGTGTTCCACGTGGTGTTAAGTTCTGCCCGAGAGGCAGCAATCTGATCATCCAAAAGGTAGCTTCAACGGTCAACCCTTTAATGGCACAGTTAGATCAATTACGGCACCTCATGACACTGCGATTTTGGTTGTACCAACAGAGATAGGGATTGGAAACTTGAACATGACTGAGTTCGGCTACCCTAGAGCCCTACGTCTAGTAGTATCAAATTCCGGTCGCTTTTTTTTTTTGGTCAGGCAATCACGCAACATTACGCGTCGATGGTTTATATGACACTCGAGATTTTGGGGTTTTTAATGTACTTGTAAGTGTGTATATCACTTGAACCTAGACGGATGTAATAAAGCGGTTGGTCTTTCTATTCATCACGAGTGCATCCCTTAACCCTTCGTGTTGAAGGTAACACGCTGTCGACTATTAATTCTCAGCCCCGTTCGATGGGCTACTACCTAATTTGTAACCTCCCAAAGCGTTAAGATATTGATGTTTAATTTTGACTATCTATTTTCAGCGTCAAAAACCAGACCGCGCTAAAAGCCCGGATGGAATTGACAAAGTCACTGGGGGAAGTACTGTAATTGACAGGCAATCGCGTATCTCCAGCCAATGAGTTTGTCGACATTGGTAAAGTTACGACCCGGCGGGTGTGGTGTGGATCCGCGCGCCTCGGTAATTTCGCGGTGCTAGGCCACAAGGCATCAACTTGCCGTCATGGTCGGCATTCTTCGCTGCACCACAACACCACCCCAAGGATCATAGTCAATCCCCTCGATACCTTCGTGCGACGGCCAATTTGGCAATTATTCCCGCGACAATTGACCAATTGATACCCCGCGAGGAGCCTTCCACGATTGGGTTCGGTCACGTCCGCCCTCACCCCCCTTCCACCATGTCGACCCGACCAGCTGCCCTGTCAGTTAAATCCCCCCAATTCCATCCGGACCGCCGAACCCCCCTCGAGGAACGTTCACATGCTAACATGCGTGGTGCCAGGTCTCTCTATCGCCGCTCGCTGAAGCTGGCATTGGATTGGGCTGTCCACCGACATCTATGGCGCGGCCAGGCCCTGTATATTCGCTCATTGTTTGAGGCGAACCGCAACGTTACCGACCCTAGACAGCAGAGGGTGGGAATAATCAGCGCAATCAAACCGCACATGAGGATTGACAATATGACCTAGGCCCTGTTGACCGAGACGGAGAAGTTGCTGGATAGCTGGAAGCACCCTGACCCTTACACTCCTCCCACTGCACCAGGAGGTGAGTCTTCATCGGTTCCCTGATACTGACATGGAAAGATTGCTAACATGAAACGATAAGGTTCGAAATTCGAGCGCAACCTGCCATCGCCTATCCTGGACCGTGAGTGCTTCCCGATCCCGATTCTACCTCAACCCGTACTGATGCCTCCACAGCTCCTCCGCACCCCGTCAACCGACACTAAACATGCGACAATTATTGGAATACGTGAGAGGAACCTTGTACATAGAAGAGGGACTGAATTGAACCGAAATGGAAGAATACTACTACGGCTAAAAGCATCACATTAAGCTGCAGAACTCCTAATCGTCGACATGATACAACGTGCAAGTTTCCAATCTACGCGTCATGCTGTAAAAAATTATGGGTAATGAGCGCTGTGATGGATAGCTCGCTGGCGTAGGAAGGGACGGATTGCGCGGTACAGAGCCACACGAATATTGTCCCCTACTAGTGAATCACATTGGCAAAAACTGACAAGCTATAGCTTTGGCTGTACAAGCAAACCCATTGTATTGGCAAGATGAATGCTTCGTCAGAATTCAAGGTAAACAATCATCCTAACCACTGATGAAAGAGAGGAACCCGTAGTTTCCACTTACAACTTGCGCGAGTGCCATACCATCTACTTCACACGCGTTTTCAATAAATACAGGGGTTCAAAAGAGAAGGACGCATCTCAAGCGCAAGGAGCATCTGAACAAAAACCAGCCATGAGTTGAATGAGAAGGGAACCAATATAATTAAGACCAGTGGAAAAGCAGATGGAGTGCAGAATGATCTTTGAAAGTATTCTTATTTCATGACCATAGCCGTGGGGATTATTGTACAACCCTAACGCGCAAATAAAGCAACCGTGAACCCAGAACCGTGACCCCTTTGTCATGAACAACCCAAACAGCCAACCATCGCAAGAAAGCAGTACCAAACGACGCGTTTACAGCTCTTGGCTCGCGTTCTTGCCAGCTTTGCCACCAGTCTTCTTGGGCAGAAGGTCTGAAAAAGAAACGTTAGTAATGTAGAAACGAAAGATGCGATGGAACGAAAAGACATACTCTGGTGAATATTGGGAAGAACACCACCTTGGGCAATGGTGACGTGGCCCAGAAGCTTGTTCAACTCCTCATCGTTTCGGATGGCGAGCTGAAGATGACGGGGAATGATACGGGTCTTCTTGTTGTCACGGGCAGCGTTGCCAGCCAACTCAAGAATTTCGGCAGCGAGATACTCGAGAACGGCAGCGAGATAGACGGGGGCACCCGCACCGACACGCTGAGCATAGTTGCCCTTACGAAGAAGACGATGGACACGACCAACGGGGAAGGCAAGACCAGCCTTAGAAGAACGACTAAAAGGATGCAAAGTTAGTTTGATGAAGCTTAGGTAAGAAATATATGCATGTGACGCGTCATGAATAACACGAAACGAGAGCCAAGTTGTGTGTGATGAGCTTCCAGAGCCGATGAGAGACTTACGATTGAGCGTTCTTGGAGCCAGAGGCCTTGCCACCAGACTTGCCGCCAGTCATTTTGAATAAGGGATTTTGGGGTGGAAAAAGTGGGAAAAAAGAGAAAGCTGTCTGAGTCGAGTTGGAAGTGGTCGACGAAGTTGGAAAAAGTCGATGGAGGCTGTTGTGATGACAATTGTGAGGATAAGGTGGAAGAACTGAGGTTGGCGGGGGGGACTGTAGAGGTTAAGTACTTTTCGCGCGTCGCTGCTCTGATCACGGATCACTCCCTCTGGGCGACGAGGCGCGATTTTGGCGCTAAGCCTGGTTTGGATAAAATGGGACGGGCGAATTAAAAACAGGGTCTGCATCCCTGCAACTGCTGCGCTCGCATCAATAGGATCAGGTGGATGCGGAGATAATAAAACCACACACTTGCCCACCCCCAGCCTCCGGCCCAACTTGTCACCCTTTTTTTTTTTTTTTTTTTTTTTTTCCAATTTTTCTTTCCTGCTCTCCCCTTCGATGTTCTACTGATTATTTTTCCGCTTTGGGATCTGCTCCTGCCTCCTCTCATCTAAGTCTAACCGAAGTTGATTTCATGTTGTCTTTTTTTTGGGTTTGTTTTTATTCCTTCTTTTATTTTGGTTTTATTTATTTATTTTTAAACAAAAAAAATTGTGTGATGCATTTATTGTTTGGATTTAATCCGGTCAAATTGGTCTGTGTCAAGAGGAGGCGCTTTTCTCCCTCGAGTGAGGTGTTTATTTGGGTCGAAAAGGCCAGTTATCTTGAGAGAAGGATTCTGTCTCCTTATTTTTACCTCATGTATCCAAGTAAGTACTAAAATGTCGACTCACTCCTTGAAGGGAAAGTATTTGGTCCAGGTTTGGTAGAGGTAGGTTTGATCCGAAGTTTTTTTTGGTTTTTTTTTTTCCTTTTTCATTTCATGTCTTTCTCTTGTTCATATCTTTAATAATATGACGTCAAAAAAAAAAAAAAAAAAAAAAACCCCTTCTTATATGAGGTACATGAACCTCAATGCCATTTATCGTATTAAATTCATCCAATATATATACATTCAAGATCTAATTCCACTCTGACCTCGCATATATCCCGATATAGAACAAGGTTTGCGTGACGTACATGCATTTGGTCCACAATTGAGCCCCGTAGAGCCGGAGAACAAACAGCCCTGTGAGATCCGAGATTCAGTTACGGAGCCGGAAATCTGGTCGGAGTCGGACCTGGGGGAGGTGGAGAGCAGCCGGCACGGAGGCTCTGTCGCTGTGGAAGGATGGGAGGGGGGGAGACGGGCCTGCGGGTATCTGATGGGACAGGCACGTCGTCAGGCGGCACGGGACTCGACATGAGAGGGTGGCAGGTGTGTGGGGTGACGGTTTGGTGCAGTCTTGACCGAGTTTCAGAGGAGGCGGTTAATGCATGGGCTTGAGCTTGATTTGATGTTCATCTACGGCACGTCGTCTGCACACACACGCGCACTTACAATGCTACTTACTGCCCAGAACTGGCAGAACTGGGAGGTTACTGAATTGACATGTCAGATAGGAGAGAAGTCAGCAATGAGCACGTTTAAATTTGATGATGTCTAACCTATGATCGGTGTCATGGTCCTTCACAAACGGCCTGCCTTGGCTTTTTGGCTTGGTTGGGGACATTGTAGGGTAGTCTCATGTGCACACACACCGACAGGTGGAGCAGGAGCAAGTACACACGGAGTAATTACAGATTGCTTCTGTTCGGGGTTTCGTTCGGGTCGCGGTGGACGGGGCGAAAACAAAGTCTCAGATGGACCAATAAAAAAATAGGACCTGCCAGACAGAGTCGCCATTTTCCAAATTTCCTAAAATCGACCCTCGCCGCAATCCCGCACCTGGGACTGGCTGGACCTGGCAGAGGAGCCAATTGACTCCACCCTCTCGCCATGGTACGTACCTCCATCCCCCACCCCAAAAATTCCCAGCACGCGTTGTCCCATGCTCGGTCGCGCCGCAATCAGCAATCAGTAACCGGCCTTCACTCGCGTGCGCCCAGCTACAAAAACCCAGCCCACCCCCCGATCCCTCTGGTTTGCCCAACAACTTCCATCATCACAACGCTGTTCTCACTCACACGCTCACCCTCAAGCTTTGGCTCATCCAGATCTGCTCGTCGCACTTCAATCCATCCTTTTTTCAATCCCTTTACTCTCCAAAAACTCTCAAAATGCCCCCCAAGGCCGCCGACAAGAAGCCCGCTGCCAGCAAGGCCCCCGCCACTGCTTCCAAGGCTCCTGAGAAGAAGGATGCCGGCAAGAAGACTGCTGCTTCTGGTGACAAGAAGAAGCGCTCCAAGACTCGCAAGGAGACCTACTCCTCCTACATCTACAAGGGTGAGTCTTATCAATGTTTGCTTTTTGACGCGTCCTAGCGTCCCATTTCTTTCCAAGAAACGCGTTTCTAACTTCGTCATCCAGTCCTGAAGCAGGTCCACCCTGACACTGGTATCTCCAACCGTGCCATGTCCATCCTGAACTCGTTCGTCAACGGTTAGTCTTAATCTGTCTGCGATGTCCTTTCATGTGTTGCCATTCTAACTCCAATTCTTCATCAGACATCTTCGAGCGTGTCGCTTCCGAGGCTTCCAAGCTTGCTGCCTACAACAAGAAGTCCACCATCTCTTCTCGAGAGATCCAGACCTCTGTCCGTCTCATCCTTCCTGGTGAGCTTGCCAAGCACGCTGTCTCTGAGGGTACCAAGGCTGTCACCAAGTACTCGTCTTCGACGAAATAAATGGTTTGACATGGCTTGTTTGTTTCGGGCATTTTGATTTTACGCGTGGCATTCGGGTGTCATGAACTTTGAGGTTCTGTGGGTCCAAGAGCCCTATCTTCGGGAGCCTCTTAATGCGTTACGGATGGTTTTGTTTTTATTGGGGGCAATGTCTTCTCACACGGGCAACGGGGTTCGCGGTTGTACAATAAACATCGAGAATAGGGTCTCGGTAACAATGAATTCGTGCACATCAAGTCTTCTTTCTCGTTTCCTCACCCCTTTAATCCTAAATGTGTCGGGTCTCGGTAATACTCACATTCACAGATTTGCGCGATCCACGGTGCAATCTATTGAATCTATCAATAGGTACATACTAGATGACATAGCCAACACCTCAACCTAGCCCAGCCTTACTCCGCTTCATTGTTTGCGTTACTGGCTGCAGAATTCCTTTGTTGTCTGTCGCACCTAGCGCTGTTCCGCTGCTCCAACCCATCTTTTCTAGCATTGCCCGGCCGCGATTTTCAGTTCCCAACTCCGGCGCGGCCGCACCGATGATTTCTCCGTCTTGATACGTTGCGGCTCGGTGATTACCTCGAACCTGATGAGGAGCACGCTGCGACTGCTTGCCCTTCAGGGCGAGGCGTGGGAAATACCGCCTGCTGATTCGGCCGGTAGCTTGATCGAACGTTGATTCGACATAGGGCAAGGTACGAAGTGTCCGGATCAGTGTAGGTCGGCGTTGTTCTGCTTTACCAATTGATTTGGATTTGATTTTAAACTTGGTGGCGAGTTCGTGTATCATTTTCCTAGCATGGTTATCCATGGGGGGGAGAATAACACTTGGGAAGCGGTCAGTAAAGTCAGTTCAAAGGTTTCTCGCGGATGAGATATACGTACGTCTCGTCTGTTCCCATGAGGAATGAACGGAACTCGTCAGCAACTTGCTCCATGCTCATGCCATCTGGGTATTTAATCCGGAGGTCTTCAGGATCGGCCTTCTTGCCTAGCATGCCCAAGGCTCGCAATTGCTCGCGTTGTTTCTTGCGCTCGGATTTCTTGAGCCTGTCGTTCTTCCAAGCAGCCTGCAGTGTTTGTTCCAGCTCAGAATCGGAAACATTAAAATTGATTTGTGCCTGTACACCCTTGCCCTTTTTCTTTCGCCGGAGACTCGGTCGTTCCCAATCCATGAGGTCAAATTCATCATTTGCATCAGCCGGCTTTGATACCTTCTTTTCGTCGCTTGATGAGCTCGAATCGCTTAAAGATTCGCCATAGTTAACGTCTCCTTCGTCTGCATCCGGATTCTGACCAGTAATGAGTTTTGCCAGCGTCACATCGTCGATTTCGCTTTCTGGGCCATCTGCATTGATTTCGTCCTTGTCATCGGGCTCCTCCGAATCATCTTCGCTACTTAAGTCATCTGGTATGTAATAGTCAGTACCACCTAGGTCCCTTCGATTGCCGGCCAGGTCAGCAAGAAAGTCATCTGCATCGTCGTTCTCTCGCATGTTTTCAATGTAGTCGGCAATGATAGCGTCCTCCTCGTCATTGGCTTGACGTTGAGCCTTTCTCTGTTGAGTTGGCTGCCGATTTTTAGATCTCATCTTTGTTCCTTTTCGTGTTTGTGTTGAGAGTGTGCTCGAGCCGGCAATAATTTGTTCCTCCACGATTTGAATCTCTGTCTGTATCTGGGTCATGCTGATCTCTGTTGCGGCAGCTTGTACCTTCCTTTGGGCATCCCTGCCCTTAAAAAGGATAACTTCCTCGCTGGAACCGCTGCTGCTCGATGAAGGTCGATCCGGAATATTCACCGGCTGTTCGCTCAACACGGTTAGTGCCGGATTCCCCTTGAGGTCGAAGAAGAATGACAGGTGCTCTTCGGCAGTATCTTGGTTTCCTTTGACGATGTCCTGAATCTGTATGGATTCCTCCAGCTCCTCCGGACCAATCAACTGTTCTTCCTCTTCTCCTTCCTCCCTCTCGTTGTCTTCAGCTTCATCTATATTTGGCTGCTTAAGAGTGACGGGCCGCATAGTTTCTCCCTCGGGCCACGCTTCGGGGTCGACATGATCTTTCGCGGGTCCATGCTCGTTCGCCTCGAGGAGTTCATCGAGAAGCTTCAATGGTTCACTTTTGCCAGCGCTGACAAATTTGACTGGTCGTTGTCGTAAATTTGAGTTCTGGAACGTGTGGTCATGCTGGGATGTTTGTCTTGCTTCGTCTGCGAGAGTAAAGCCGGCTAGGGAAACAGGTTAGTGGATTGCATCTATATCTCTGCTAGGCCTTGCTTGGACCATTACCAATCTCCTCGATGTTTGCCATATATGCCAGGCCAGGAGCAGCACGTCCACGTCCGCGGGGCGTAGCCTGGTCATATCTTCCGCCTCGACCACCCCGGCCGCCCCGGCTGCTTTTAGCACCTCGCGCGGAGGTCCCCTTCTTGTTTCGAGGCATTCTTATGGACTTGACGACAGGAGCTGCATCTTGCGATGGTCGGGTTTTATCAGTGAGTTCGCTTTTGGGTGTTTGAGACTTGATGCAAACCTATGACAACCAGCAGTTGGTTGCTCAAGTTTGCGGGCTTGGAAAAAGAGTCACCCCGCGGTGCCCATGGGTGGAAAGCTCGAACTGATGGAGTATCGATAAGGCTTCCATGGATAACAGAGTGGGGCGGTGGCTGGGTTGTGCCAGCCACAAGGCAGGAAGCTCCAGTAACGATTGCCGTCGCCGCATGCATGGACATTGCGCTTCAATCTATTAGATGTAGGGTAGTAGTAGTTGATGGCTTCGTGATTAGTCTTTCGTTTTAATTGCCTGGGTCGGGAACGAGACGACTGGTCTTTCAGATGGTTGAAAGGGAGAGCGATATATATTTATTGCTCTTCTTGATATTTGGTGGCACTGTGACCCATTTATGCCTTTGCATAGAAGCATCAAGCTTCCTACTGGATACGTATATATCCATGTTATCATGAGACTACCCATGTCCAGAACTACGACCACGAAACATGCGTCATTCCTCCCCCCAAAGCATACAACGCATACAAAACCATACCAAAGCAGACATAGTATCCTCACAAAAAGAAGAGAGAAAAACGGAGGACATCAAATGGCCTCGGCGACCTAAATATTACGCCACTGCTTCGAATACTCTTCGGATGTGACGTGAAGAGGTAAGGTGCGGCCTACTCCATACGCCTCGCGAGGGGCGCCACTCCGGCGGCCTGGGGTCATAGAGTCACAAGCCGCCTGGCGCACATCCCCCAGCTGACTCTCCGCCACGATCTAACGTCCATCACCTAGCACGTATTTCATCATTCCTCCAATCTTCTCACCTCTATTTTGATTCCCTCTCAACACCCAGGCATCGCACGCATACCGATGCCCACATAGCCTGCACTCTTTCTCACTGCCTCCATGGAAGCGGCCATGGCCAATGTCGACCTCGGGCGCTATCGGCGCATCGTTCAGATGTTCTGGGACCCAGAGCCGACCAACGACGCAGCGCAAGATCAGCCAGTCTGGTGCCTCGGTCGACAATATAGACTGAGCGATACCAGTCCCCCTAAGACGACCGAAAGTGGTGCCCCGACTCCTCCATCCGCAACTGCCCTCGAGGCCGACTCCGAAGATCTCACCCCGCCAGCTCCCCCGCCTGCGAACGCGCCCGAGACCCCCCCGGACTCGATATCAAGCAGCTTCTCTTCTTCGCTGGCGTACGATGACCCATCAGTGGGCGGCGGTTGGCCTCAAGGATTTTTATCCGACTTTGAATCCAAGTTTTGGATGACGTACAGGTCCGAGTTCGAAACAATCCCGCGGTCTTCCAAGCCGCAGGCTACAGCCTCCCTATCGTTTTCCATGAGACTAAAGAGCCAACTCGGAGACCAAGGCGACTTTTCATCCGACAGTGGATGGGGATGTATGATTCGGTCTGGCCAAAGTCTGCTCGCAAATACCATGGGCATGGTCCGCCTTGGTAGAGGTATGCATGCACCGCACAGTTCCTGAATGCGTCATGACACTAACGACACCGTGTAGACTGGCGTCGAGGAGACTCGCCTCAAGAAGAGCGTCAAATTATTAGCGACTTTGCCGACGACCCAAGAGCACCATACTCGATCCACAACTTCGTACGCCACGGTGCCGCGGCCTGTGGGAAGCATCCAGGCGAGTGGTTTGGACCCTCGGCCACTGCACGATGCATCCAGTAAGTTCGACTCCTCATTAACCCTGCTCAGTGACGAGACTGACGCTTGTCACTTTGCAGAGCTCTAGCCAACTCCCACGAAACCAAGCTACGCGTTTATTCGACTGGCGATGGCCCGGATGTATACGAGGATGAATTCATGAAGATTGCTAAGCCTGAGGGCGAGGAGTTTCATCCTACCTTAATTCTCGTCGGCACACGCCTAGGAATCGATAAAATCACACCGGTATATTGGGAGGCGCTGATTGCATCTCTGCAGATGCCACAGTCCGCAGGAATCGCAGGGTTTGTCTATATCCACCCCGTCCGTTCAGTGCAATCACTAACAGCAATCCAGTGGCCGCCCATCCTCTTCTCATTATTTTATTGGCACCCAAGGCTCCTTTCTCTTTTATCTCGACCCCCACCATACGAGGCCAGCGTTGCCTTACCATGAAGACTTCAGCCAATACACAAATGAGGAGATCGCGACCTGCCACACTGCTCGATTGAGGCGTATACATGTCAGAGAAATGGACCCGAGCATGCTAATCGGATTCATGATCCAAAGTGAAGAAGACTGGCGAGACTGGAGACGTTGTGTGAAACATGTCCAGGGAAAAGCCATAATTCACGTGGCCGATCATAGCCCCTTGCTAGGAGGCCCAACCGAAGGCCGAGAGAGTGCCATCGATGAGGTGGAGCCCCTAAGTGACGATGACGCGGACACTGTTCATGAAGGTTAGGTTCTTGGGCGCCCTGGGTTGTGTTTTTTTTTTTTACCATTAACTAGGTGGTTGCGAAAGGAGTTTACGCTTGGGATAGATGATTAATATATGGCACCAATGTTCTCCAAGATCGCGCACTGAAAACAAATTCTGCCATGGCTGGCGGCGCGTCTTGGGTTGGTCTGTGCTGTACGTCCTTGGGTGGGCGAACTATCGACGCGTCGTGGTAATCTACGCGAACACTGCCGACCTGGATGTTAAACACCTTTCGATAAGGGGTTGATAAGAGGAAGAAGCCAGCCTCTCATCATTTCTTCTTATTTTTTTTCCCGCCTGTACTTGGTCCCAAGACAGGCGCTGCGTGCCCTTCTTCGCGTATGTGTGTAAACAGTTTTGTCCGGGAACTATACGTCTCTCCACAAAGGGAGCATATATACTGTTTCCATCCCTATTAGAATGCAGTCATCGTAGGTCGGCTGGCATTGGTGCTTACGCTTTCGTTCTGCTGGGCTTGGGCAGCGGCGGCAGCAGCTTTCTTTTGTCTCTTGGCCTTGGCTTTCCCGATCTTCTTTCCTGGGGTTGGTTCGTCGATGGATAGATCTTGTGTTGCCGAGGACAGATTCTCACCGAGAGCCTCACCGTTAGCATTGCGGGTAAACTTGGAGCCGCCAGAAGCAAGCCTATCCTCCACAACGCTCCTAGGAGCGTATTCATCGTTGTCAGAGACTTCGATTGAATCGACCGGGCTTGGGTCGGGCCGATCTGGCTTGGTTGTCGATGTCTGATTCTCCTCCTTCTCAGGTGGGACTTCTTTCTCATCCTTCTTTTCAGCATCAGATGCTGGATCTGAGGTGTGGCTTGGAGAAGGGGTGGGTTCGACTTCGTCCAGCTGAAGGTTAGCACCCTCGCGCTGCATTTGGCGTCGCAGTTGCTGGACCGCCTTGATATGCTTTTTGCTCCTCTCGTGGGCCTCGAGCTGCCTCTCGCTTTTGAAAGTCTTGTCGCAAACCACACACTCTAGAATTTCCACCTCAGACTCTTCCTCTGACGACTGTGAGAAGTCATGATCGGCCTGGGCGTTATCGAAATTTGACTGCGCCCACTCTGGGACTTCGAACGAGGCCAGCCGTTCCTGATTTGCGGCGCGAGATCTCGCGGCCTGAGCCGCAGCAGCGTTTCGCAAGGCAGACTGGCGGTCGGCGTCGGTTTGTGAGTTGGGCAAATACCGGGGATCCCGTTTCCGCACAAAGCCGACGAGGAATTTGACAGCATCGTTGAACTCGCGGATGGCATCGTCCCGAATCTTCTTGTTCTCCTTTTCCATCAAACGGCGGACGCGACGATCTGGGGCGTCGGATAGACGGTACTTGTCTTTCCAAGCAAAAGATTTGGCGGTAGAAAAGCCTGCCCAGGCAGCGTAAAAGGGTTTGACAACACCCTCATAATCATGATCAGAGCAACCGAAGGTAGGGTATTCTGGAATGTCGATGTTGTCGTTATCGGCTGCGGCCTCTTCCTCGAGGGCGAGATGCTCAAACGTCTCCCTGGCGATGCCATAGAAACCGGTAGGCTCGTCGTCGAAGGCAACGGTGTTGTTGAACTTGCGCATCAAGCTCATTATCTCCTCAGCAGATGTCAAGCGGACATTTCGAAATGTGGTGGGCGCAGCATCGGGATCGTTGGCGTCCTGGCCGCTGAGGATGGTCTCACGATGCGAGTCGTACCATGCCCTCTCTTGAGGATCAGAGAGAACCTCGTAGGCGGATTGGACTTCGGCGAAGCGGTGGGTCGCGGTCTCAACATCGTTGATATTGCGATCGGGGTGTAACTCGAGGGCTCTCCGACGGTAGGCTTTTTTGATCCTGAGAGTGTGTCAATGGCTGCTGGTCGTTTGGGGACTGGTAGGAGTAACCGTGGGAGAATTACTCATCATCGGTTGCTTGGCGTTCGACTCCTAGGAGTTCGTAATAACATGTTTTCGCAGTGGTGGTAGTCGTGGCGCCCGGAGCGTTTTGCTCGGATGATTGTTGAGCACCCATGGCTGAGGAGAAATGTACCGTATCATGAAGCGAGGGAGGTGTCTTTTTTGAAGGTGGTGATTTGGAGGAGATCGAGGCTCTTCTTGGGACCAAGAGGTTAGGTTTACCGTAGTATATTCTTGTGTAGATGTCCTGCCATCTCTCGCTTGACTTGATGGCAGAAGACAGGAAGATGCACGACCGCCTATATATTTGGCTGAAAAATGTGCGATGACACACTCACCGTGCTTTGCTGTTCGATGAGTCGAGATGACGATGAAGTCTGTTGGAGGAGGGGCACAAGCGCGGGGCCCAAAAAAATAAAAAATAAGTGGATGTTTGATGCCTGCACAAGAAGAACAAGAAGATTTTCTATTTTTATTTAAATTAATGCCATGTATTCGTCCCATCTTCCTTTTTCCGTGCATGCATAGGGCCTTTGAAGAAACATTTCGGAATGAATGGCACAATATATTTAACCCTAATTTATATATACATACACGCACACACACACACACACACACGCATGTATATATATATATATATATATATATTGGAGCTTGTGTTGTGTTTATTTCTTTCGCTGTTTAGAGTTGATCACCAACTAAGTTATTTACGTATCCCCTGAAACATTCTAGAAACGCGATTGATGATGGCGCGTGCGCACGTCAAGGCAAAGGGTTTGAGTGTGGCTACGTGGTGGGGGATCTTGCACCACTTCACAAAACCCCATGTTGCTCATGAACTTCTTTGAGCAGGGAATCTCGTACAGAGTAACTTGTTAGTTACTCCGCAATCCGGAATTACAGCATCGTTCTTTCGCCCCTTGTCCAGAGCGACTTGTCTTCAGCGCGTGACGCAACACTTATTGACTTCCTTCCCCTCGAATTTCCTATTTCAGACAGGCCCTGACTCAACCGTTCATTTCGACACTTCCATAAAGAGTCGTCTCGGTGAGCGTCTTGGGAAATAAACCAGGGCAGGGCACATCCTGTGTGTGTGTGTCAGAGAGAGAGCCAGATCCCTGATGTGATTGGGATCATGCTGATTGGAGGCTCAGCCAAGCCGTCTTCAGAGTCACGTCCAAGAGGTTTCCGTGGTGGGACATTTCCCTCCACACCACACATGACCATTCCAGACTCTGACGCTTTCGTCCGGTTGACCACTTGGCGATATTCCCCCTCCCCCCCCAGTGACGAAATGAATGATTTATACCAATCTTCGAGACCACTGGCTGTACGAAATGGGTTGGGTTTTATGGTCTACCGGTAGGGAAAGTACTAACAGTTGGTGCCCCCACCAATCAATTGATCCTCATCGACAACATGACTCTACGGGACGGACTTTGTGCTAAAGTCAATTAGCTTCTGATTTGGCCCATCTTTAATAGGCGTGTGCCCTCTTGAGTATCCAAGTTCGGTCAATGAAAACAGGTCAGGCGTCTGCCTTCAACCATCTGATGGATGCGCACCGCTCCGTCCTCCGGCACGAGATTGCCGAACTGTTACCTAGTCCCGGGACGAACTGGACCAACCCCAATAGTTAGTTAGTTACTTGCCCTCGAAGAAGTCGAGATTAACACCTGATACTTAAAAAAATGGGGGGTTTTAGGCTTTTTTTCTTCTTCCCAACCCAGACCTTCCAGGCCCGGGTTGCACCTCCACGGGTAGCCCGATGATGAATCGGCCAGGGACGGCCACCTGAACGAAAATGAAAGTAGTTTCGAGTAATCTGTAGTATCTGGAGTTAATTAATTACTCACAACACTTCTCTCTCTCTCTCATATCCTTAACTCCCCCCCTCCCCGAGTTTTTGTCGTCACCGTCTCCCTTGTTATTCCGTCCTCGATCGTCCTTTCTCACTGCAGAATTTTCGTTTCCCTCGACTAACACACACATTATAATAACTCGTCCGCCCTCTTTTCTTTCCCCAGCTCTTCGCCACTCTGTTTCCGCCTGCACGCCACACGCCACACTGCAACATCTGCTGACATCATTTTCCTACTTTGGTTCTGTGTCGCGTGCCATGCGCATTGTAGCGCTCTGTTTGGGATTTGAGTTGTCGTCGCCATGAAGTTTGCTCACGGTTTTAAAGAGTCTCTGGCTACTCAGGGTTGGTCGCACTGGCCCGTTTCCCATATACTTATCCTCCCCGTATTAATCGTGCCGTCTAGACTTCCCTCCTCATTGGGTTAACCAAGCCATTCCATACAGCCAGCTGAAGAAATGTCTCAAGAAAATTCAGCACGAGTTGCGCGACCTTGGTCTCGATGCTGAGACACTGCGATCTTTGCTCGATCCGAACAATGATTCCCCAGTGGCCCTCAAGTATAAGCTCAACGGTATGATCTCACCAGCCAAAACATCCCCCCCTCCACCGCCGGGGACTCGCTGACAATGTGTCTCTTTTCCTCACCCTTAGCTGCCTCAGACTCGAACCTTCTACGACCAAAACTCATTGTCAATGTCCAAATGCGAAATGGCGTCCCCATTGACGCCTCCCTCTCCTCTTCCTCCAAGGAATTTCTCAACAAAATCGCCTCTAGCATTTCAAAAGAGCATCGCAATCTTATTGTTGACACTACGGCTGTACAAGGCACTACTATCATCACTTCCGATTCTGAATCCGCTGAACCGACCCCGCAACCCATTCAACTCCCCGAGTCCTCTACATCCCGATTAGACGAAGAAGAGAAAGATGATACAAAATCCACGCCAGAGTCCCAATCTACTTCTGCCTCTGCTGTCCCCGATGCCACAGACGACGACACTTGTGAGACCATCGAGGTTCCCCTCGTGTTCGATGGGGAATTCTTTGATATACTCCAGAGCGATGTCAACAATTTAGACGCCCTTCAAGCGGAAGAGGAGGAGAAAATGAAGACCGAGATTGTGCACCTTGGGAAAGAAGTTGCTCAGGTTGCTAAGCCCTCTCGGTTTTCCAAGAACGACTTGACCCGGTGGCGCAACATTTTCGAACTGTACCTGGATGCCGAGGTCTTCTTTGCCACCCACGAAAATGACCATGGTTCGCGGTCTAGCCAGATCGCCTTGAAGAAGCTCAAGTGGTTCCAGGATCAAGTTGAGACTCGTGGCTTAGCCAAAGAGTTCAAGCTTCCAGAGAGTCGCGCTGCCTTCACCCGTTTCATGAGCTTGAATGTGTCTTTGTTGAAGAACCTGCAGTTTCAGGAACTTAACAAACTTGCTGTTACCAAGATTTTGAAGAGTAAGTGACAAAGTAGTCCCAAAGCCGCTAACCACTAACAACGTCTGTAAGAATTTGATAAACGCACATCCTTTGGCATCTCAAAAGCCTTCCCCACCGCCGTTCACTCAAATAAGCTCCTCGCAGGCACCATTTCCCGCGACGTCTGCGCCCAGATGTCTAAGGAGCTTGTCTCAGTCGTGCCACAGTTGAATGACTACCTTTGCCCTGTCTGCTTTGCCCTTGCGTATCTGCCCGTCCGCTTGGACTGCCAGCACGTTTTCTGTATTCGCTGTATCATTAAAATTCAGCGCCGAAAAGAGAAGCACTGCCCTTTGTGTAGGGCTGACGTCGTGATGAGGGCCTCCACAGGTGAGTTCCAGAACAATTTACAACTCCACGGGCTTCTTTCCGTATACTGACTTGTTTCCCGAAGAAAACCTCGATTACGAGCTGACCAAGTACTTGAAAAAATTCTTCCCCAAAGAGGTAAAGGAGAAACAGCGCGCCAACGAGATTGAGCGTGGCGTCGAGGACTACGGCCCTGGATATGTCCATCGGGATTGTATCATCATGTGAGCCTTGGAGGACTGCTGAAACAAATGCAATGCTGCATTGAACATAATTCCGAGTTCAGTTCGCAAATCCAAGCAAGGGAGTGGAAATTTTATTCTGGAGAGGGAGATCTAAACTAAGATGTAAGTAATTGGATGCTGTGGCTTTTGCATTTGGTTCCTCTATCTGACGCAGCCAATAGGTTATAAGAAGAGTGCCCATAATATATGAGTATAGTAGTGGTTCGGGCCCTCATGATGACTTGGAGAGAATCATAACAGATGGAATGGAACAGGCTCGAAATAGCGAACTGGAACAAAATAATCGTTAGGTGTTATTAGAGTTCTATTATTCTCTTCCTAGGAGGCGGATATTTCTTCGGCTGCCTTCAAGGCCTTATGGAATGTATTCTGCAGCTCGTTTGTCTCCTCGAGACCAACACTGACACGGACAAGGTCAGGGTCCACGCCGAACGATGCAGCCCATGGCAACTCCGTGTAGTGGGCTAAGACGACGTACGGAGAGCAAAGGGTGAAGTTTGTTCCCAGGCTTGGTCCCTTGGCGATATCCATAGTATCGTAAAAGACCTGGGCTTGTTCTTTTTTGTTAAAAACAACGGAGAGCAATCCTCCGTAGCCTCCATTCGGTAGACGGCAGGCGTCGTAATTGGCTTTGGTAGGGTTATACTTGGGGTAATAGACGCGTTTGACGAGAGGGTGTGTCCGTAAGACTTCGCATATAGCCTCTGCGTTGGCATTGATGCGCTCGACGCGCGAATCAAAGTCACGACTATTTCTCTCCATGAAGATGACATCCTCATGCCAGTATGTGTCCTCATATTCCGTTTGCATGGCTGCCTTCAGGGCTGTGTAGTATTTGCTTTCCGGGTTGAGAATGGCACTCCCACCCATAACATTGGAGTCACCAGAGAAGATCTTGGTGAGACTGCTGACGACGATATCGGCGACCTGCAGGACATTGATGTTGGCAAAAGTGCCAATGGTTTCGTCGACAACAATGGCAAAGTCGAATTCGTCGGCAAGCTTTCGAATGCGCGTGAGGTCTGGACACGTTAAAAGAGGATTGCCAGGGAATTCGCAGAACAAAGCGAGGAATCGCTCGCCATCTCTGAGCTTGGCCTCGAGGTCGTCCAAGTCCTCGGGAGATGCGTTTCCGTAGAAAAGGCAGCCGGGGCCAAACTTTTGTAAAATCTTGAGTGTATCGACGTAAGGGAAGCCAAAGTTAATACTTTTACGGGGCTCCCGCGCCGCTAAAAGGGCTCGATGAGCATTGAAAATAGCGTTCATGCCACATGGGTAGAGATAGACATCGTCTTCCTCTAAATTTTGGATACCGCGGCTGTTGGACGTCATGGATGGCAGAGGACCATTGTTTAAGTCAACTTCGTGGTTAAGAGCACCGGCAATGCGTCTTCTAATAGCCGACTTGGCGCGTTCAACCATGGAGAGATTAAGGTTCCTACCAAATCGTTCCTCCAAAAACTGAGAACTCTCTAGGGACTCTTCGGGCTCCTTGGGAGAAGACGGGCGAGGGGTAGCGGGAGGGATACCATCGATGGAACCGGGTCGCTGGTAACGTCTCGGGCCCCGGAATGGTCGTCCTGCGGCTTCAGGGGTAGGCTGTCGTGTCGAGGTGGGGACCAGCAGGCCGTCCTTGAACAAGCTGTGGCAGAATTCGGCACGGCGACTTGAGGTGCCGTCACCGGTATGCTGCCAGTACTGCTTGGAGATGGGGAAGAGCTCCCCAGGAAAGACGACAGCTGAGATGGTGGGGGTCAGTCTCTTCAGGAGTGCAGATGTGTCCCTGGAGTTCTCAAGGGAAAAGTTGATGATGTCGATTTGTCGCGATAGCTCGAGGGTGGTGCGATGGGTGATGAAGTCAAGACATCTCTTGGCGACCTTTGGAGTGGGAAAGAGCATAGCCTTCTGGCCTGGGCGGCCATGGCGAGAGACGATGTCATCTGCAAAGGCTCCAATGCTCGTGTGGACGAAGAATCTGGCAAACGTGTTAATCAAGTCGAGCTTGCGGAGAGCACGAAGATGAGATAGTGGCAAAGTAAGGCTCACCGAGGGTAGCCCGTAGTCATACGACCAATAACCCAATCCTCTCCCTCTTCGTAGCCGACATTAGACTTCCATGTGGGCAGAGACACACTGACAGCCTAAGGAGTGAAGTGTTAGAATGAAGGATACACTCACTGATACGAAGGCATCATGACGATTGACTCACATGAGCTGTGTCAGGGGGGATGGACTCGCCAAGTTCAAAGCCTGGCATGGTGATGTTTTTGAGAGAGTGTGTTTGGTGTAACTCTAACGGCAAAGATCAAAGGCGGAAGAAATAGTAACCAGATGGGATGAGACAAGGGAGGGCGTGTATAAAGGCTTTCTCTGTTTTGAGAATGACGCTCGGGCGGTTGGTACTCGGTGGGATGAGTAAAAATCTTAAGAGGATTGGCGAGGAAAGAACAGTCAATGGATTAAAGGCCGAGGATCGGAGCGTATAAGTGCCCCCCCCGCGAAGGTGGAGGTGGAGGTGAATGAGCGATGACTCTTGGGGATATGATAGCCTGCTTTGGTTTAGTGTTGACCGAGGAATTCTGAGATGCAACTGGGGGGGGGGCACTTTTGGTACAGATCTCTCTATAGTTAGTATCGATGTTAAAAATATCTTTCAATTTCAATTTCAGTTTCAGGAGAGAGAGAGAGAGAGAGAGAGAGAACGAGTGAGAGAAAGAACAAAATGGAAAAAAGCCCTCTCCCCCCCCAAAAAAAAAACTCTAAAAAACCCGCGTTTGAGAGTGTGCCAAAGTCGAACTAATGAATAAATTGGGGGTACGGAGTATTAGTTAATTAGTGGGTTGTCATGACTAGCAGCAGGGCAGGGACTTGGGAGGGAAGTCGGCCCTCACCTTTCGCCTGCTCCATAACTCCTGACTCCCGACTGACCATTGCCATGCATCGCAATTGTCGACCTTTGGCTACAGTACCGGCCTGTTTGTGACCCCCACTATCCACTATACCGCAACGTGGGGCGCATTCATGACAAGACAACGCACCAGGAGACACACACCCCAGCAGAATGTCGTGTTTATCATTTGATAAGTAATCAACTGCTCAAACTACGTCCGTCTTGTATAGACTGGCCTTTCATGCATTTTTGTACATGGCTTCTTTCTTTTATATCGTTTTTTTTCTTCTTTTCTCTTTCTATTCTTATATATAATAATTTGTTTGTTGTTGTTGCTGTTGTCTGTATCTGGTTGTTGATGTATTTTTATCGTAATATTCCGTAAATGTCGTCATTTCGTCCATCCAAACAAAGGACTGACCAAGATCAAAACAAACTCACCTACCTATTTCAATAGAGATGACATGATGCAGTATTATCAAGACTCCACCCGAGACGCCTTAAAAAAAAGCAAAGAAGCATTCGATCCTTCATACTCTTCAGAGCCAATCGCACATAAGCTCATATGCCCAGAGTAATAACCATCTTCGTGCACGATTGATGTTTTGAAACCATGCTTCTGTGATAGATAAAATATCATACTATGACCACGTTTTGTTCTGTGGTTCCTGTCGGGGGCCGCATTCAAGCACGCATTCCCATTTATCTCACCCTGCGGCTGCGTCGGCTGGTTTTGCTGCCCACACAACTGATGCTGTCACTAGGAGCAAGGCTAATGATGTCGTCGTCGTCCCAGTCGGCCTGACTGCTGCCTACACCGCTCATCGGCAGTGCCACATGCCTTGCCGACACATGGCTAGGTGCCCGACTGGCATGGCTCATGATGATTGGCGGTTCAATCCCGTCCGACATTCTTCTCGCACTGACTTTGCTGCCATTCCGGTGTCTAATCATCAGCTCCGGGCCCCGTGGGACATGGTCGTAGTCTTCGTAGTCATCATAGATTGGCACTTCTGGTACCTCAGGCACCTCTGGTGCCTCCATTATCTCCGTTTCGACCTCGGGAGGTGGTGGATGCCGGGCCGCCGACGATCGACGGGATCGAGCAGAGTAGTAAGTGTCACGCTCTGCATCGTGGTGGTGCCGTTGAGACCGAGCGCGAGAGTGTGTTGACTTGGCGGCAACACTATGGCGGGATCCGACATGACTGCGATGCTCAATGACAGTCTCGGACCGAGGCGTAGACACTTCGCTGCGGCTTCGCACCGATGTTCGACTGTGCCGAGATGAATGGCGGCTGTGAGTCTCCTCGATCTCATCAGGCCCACGACTCTTGGCGATGCTCTTTGCAACACTCTTCGTCGTGCTTCTAGCCGTGCTTCTAGCTGTACTTTTGGCTGCAGTGTTTCTGCTAGAGGTGCTCTTTGCACTACTTTTGGCGGCGCTACGGGCTGTGCTCCTAGCGGCGGTACTTCTAGAGCTATTGAGGAGGGGATCCTCGGATAAGTACTGTACAGAGCGACTAGAATGACGGCGGGGAGGAGGCTCGTCACTGTCTTCATCATCATCATCATTGTCGTCGTCGTCGTAGGGCATTTTTCTCGGGATATAGTCGTCTGGGTAGGATAGCTTCCTCGGAGCGAAATCCTCCGGGTATGTCAACGCCCGGGGGGGATAATTGTCAGGATACGCGGGCTGCTGGAATGGCATTTCCTCCGGGTACGGTAGAGGGGCCGGGAGAGTCTGCTGTTCGTAGGCTGGAGCCGGCCGATAGGGTAGAGCCTTGGGAGGATAGTCGGGGTAGACTGGTCCACGGTCGTCGTGCCGGGACTTGTGGTGGTTTGAAGGGGCCTTCTGGGGGAAGGTAGACCGGCGTGGTAGGGAAGGAGGGTCAACTTCGTGGCGGGGTCTGCGCTCTCGCTCGTTGTTGGCAAAGGTATAAGTCAAGGCCGCTCCGGCGGCAGCGCCGGCCGCAACACCAAGGAGGGCGCCGACGACGGTAGTGGTACTCAAGCCGTTATTGCTTGAGCTTTGCCGTGGTGATACGGACGGTTCCGGGAACGACTCCGGTTCTTCAGCAACCTGGCTTGGTGCGCGTTGAGGCATGGCTGGGGACGCAGCGGATCCGAATCCGGGATGAGTGGAGCGATTTGGAGCCTGTGAACGGGGCTGGGGTTGAAAGGGAACCTGAGAATGAGCGTGAGAGGACGCTGAGGATGAGGTGGGTGAGGGAAGTGGATGAGACTGGGAGCGAGTGAGGACGTGCTTCGAGCGCGAGTTAATGTCGAATTTCCAGTCGAGGATGTGGCCTACGTCTTGCTGAGCATTAGGAGGGGCGGCGACGACTTGAATGGTATTGCTGTCAAGATCTCGAACAGTGGCACGGCCAGGAGTTGGACCGCCTTCGATGCCTAAGCGAAGCCTTGGATCTGCTGCAACAAAGCCGTCGTCGGGGGGCATATGCAGCCACGGATTAGCTGTGAGGGCACAGTCGTGAAAGTCGGCAACGGCGGGCGGAGAGGAAGCAGCAAAGACGATAAAAGAGCTCTTTGGTGGTTCGAAGGGGTGAGAAGCCTCGCGGATCTGCAAGATGGGCAAGGCTTCGTTACGACCACGGGCCGGGAATCCGTAAGTGACAGTGCCCACTGATGATGAATGATCACGATCTGTGCCAAGATAACGAAGACCAAGAGGCTGGAGAATGCTCGAGTAGAATGAGGTTGAGGATGCGAGGTGCGAGACCTCAAGGTATGGCAAACCCATGATGACTTATATGGCTTCGCGTAGCTTCCAAAACGGGAGCCAGCTTGGACGCCCCGCTTGGATGCCTGAGTTTGTGCGTTGGACCCTTGGGAGAAATCCTTGAAGGGACCAAATTGTGGAAGAGGCGTATTTTTTTTTGGTTGACCGACCAGGGGTCGGAGGCGTATGCGAGGCGGACCAAGGTGCAAAACAAATGACAAGAAGACGGTGAAGAGAATGGAGAGGGGAAGAAAAGAGGTGGAGGGAAAAAGAAAGAGGCTAGAAGCGAGATATGAAGCGGAGTGGAATGGAGAAAAACTAGAGGAAAGGTAGAGAGAGAGACAACAGAAAAAGAGAGAGGCGGTCAAGCAGAATAGGAGCAGAAACACCTAATAATAGGGGAAGAAGGACAGGAAGGAGAAATCGAGAGTATGAAGAAGATGAGGAAATGTGAGAAGTGGAAAAGAGTCACTCAGAGGCGGAGGAAGAAGAGATGGTGGTGGAGATCCTTTTGGCGATTAAGGACGATTAAAGAAGCTGAATCTGCAAGATTGGGATTGGGAGCGTAGTGCAGGGCACCTTGTCTTATGGAACCAGTCGTTTGTTTTGCTTTTTTGGAAGGCCCCTTGCCCAAACGCCCTTTTCACGATCTGGGCCGCTAAGTCGGGCTGATTTTGGGACTGGAGTCTGGCAGTTGGCGTCTTGTGGTTTGGTGAGGGTGGGTGGGTGGATATAATGGAGGTCGTCGGGTCGAATTGTTGGTGGAGAAGGTAAGCTGTTATGCGGGGAGGGGGGGTTTTCCCAGAGAGGATGTTCTTGCCCTTTCCTGACCCAGCGTCTGTTTGCACTTCTTGTCAATGGGTCGTTCTTTGTGCTCAATGGGTATTGCACTGGAATAATGTGAGGTGTTATGTGAGGGAGAATATTCAGTGGGGTTGATTCGTTGGCGTGAGTGTGTGAGGAAGCCCACACTCTTTTCACCAGTCTATGTGGGGATGGAAGGCGGCGTGTGATGTGTTTGGTTGTCTGACTGACCGACTCTCGGGATTGAGGATGACTGAACGAAGTGAGAGGCGAAGACTGACGAGAGAGAGAAACGAGAAGAGAGTAATAAAGAGGAGAGGGACTGATAATGAAATGGTTACTTGGAGGAGCTGTAGATGTACCTTACATATCTCTGATGGACCCAAACACGGATAGTCATGGTCAACGATAGAACGGCCCCCCTCACTTCCATCGTCGTCGTCGTCTCATTTGGGCCCGGCTATCGTGTCTCATCAGTCCTCTTCTCGTTTGGTGTGCCCCTTCTTGCGCTCTCTTGTAAGGATTCTGGTAGTATCGGATTCCAGTATGCTTGTCAGCTGCCCTCCATCCGAAACCCGGCGGGATCTTGATAAGTTCAATGACCAATTTACAAGTACAGTACCCGCCTCGGACGTTTGGAACCCTGCATCAGATTACATATCGAATCAACGATGAGGGGTATGATTACTAGGAGTAGTACCGTACATAGCAACACAGTGCCACATGACTGGCCTCTTGGGTTAAAGTCAAGGGGAGGGGTTGTACAGTGATTGTGCACCGTACATTACTTAGCCCAACTTGTTGAAACTGACTTGTGTGTGTCCAATTGTGTGGGCTAGAAAACCGCCTGCAGCTCTTGCCACCACCAAATTGCTGGTCAAGTTGGCCAATGGGGTTGTTTCTCTACTCGTACCATTCCTTATTGGCTAGGCACTGGTTACAAGGCGGGACATCTACCCAAGGGAAGGCAGGCACCAAACACCAGACGGGAGATTCGCGACGCGTCCCGTCCCGCGACCAATGTCTAATCATCCCGTGACAATATTGACACGAGCAGTCTCCGCCAAATATAGATCGCCGTCAGTGACCTGGCTGGACTGATTTTGGAGAATCTAGATGCGAATGCCCAAAGTATCCGTTCCCCTCTAACCTTTGGTACCTGATTATGCAACCAGTTTTAGGACTTGGTTCTATCCAGTGCCTGCAGCCACAGGGGGTGCTGTGAAAGCCCTCGAGGCCTTGGGTAGTGGTCATACGCCCATAGGTGCCGAGGAGAGGGCCACTGGGCCACTTGGTCCCCCTCAAAGCTCACTCGCCGTCTGGTAGAATTCCCTCACACCAAAACGGAGTGCACCCTCCGTCTAGGCATAGTAACTGTACATTGTATGACATAGTCTTTGTGTCCCTCATCCCCCTCCCACTGAAACCATCGTCTTTACGATGTTGGACCTTGTCTGAAGCCCTACTAAACCCCGTATGCCCGTGTATTCTTCTCTTAATCAATAACCGCCTGTGTAGACTATCATGTACGGCGATGTAAGTTTGCTGTACTGTTTCCCGTTCCGCCCCTTCCATCGACGCATGCCACGTCGAGCTTGGCGGCTGGTTGAAAACTGCCCGACTCGTTCCACCAGCTCCTCAATTCCGTCTCCATCTTCCGGCCCACCCCCGGCCACCCCCGGGCTCTCGGCTATGTGGCTCCCGTCAGTGGATGCCTCGACTCTCCTCCATGCTCTTCTGATTGTCCATTTACATGTTCTTGATGGAGTTACTAGCCTCCAAGACGCCTCGTTCTTTACTCCGCTCGTACGAATCAAATAACCGGCCCTGATCTGCATCACCCTGTATTGGGATAGCATGATGCAGGGCTAGGCCCTCCGGGGCGAGACGAAAGCAGGTCGGCAACCAACAGCTCATCCTCTTCGTCACTTCTCATTCTCAGGCGATATCTCCCATAAGCCTCGTGCTCGTGGGGGTCTTGCTTTATTCATCCCCTACTCTGAGTACGATATTATGTGGAAATCAACTATTTGATCTTGCCAAGAGGGAGTAAATGTTGTAACATTCCAAGCCCAATATATGGCCACGATTGGCGATGTGATTTGTCCTGCAAATGAACCCCCCTTTTCGAGTGAGATAGACGCCATGAGAATTCGCCATCATCTGGAAACCGCTTCCTCTTCACTGTGTTATCCATCACGCCAGGCCACTGGAACACGCGACCTCAGGCGGGGCGACCACTCATCGGCCGGTTTCTGTCCAGGTCCGCATCCGTCCAGGTCCGCATCCGTCCAGGTCCGCATCCGTCGAGCGGATTGGCCATGGCGTATACGGAGTACGCTTCATCAACCCGTTTCGGCTTGGTGGGTAATTGCGAGTTGTTCACAATCAAATAATGAAGATGGTAAATGTTGTGATGTGCATGGTAACTAACGCCAACTAAAAGTTGAACTTCACAGAGAACTAAGCTCCCTACACCTCTGCGTTAGATTGCCATTGTGCCTTTTGAATCAGCGCTCTGTATATTGAAACACATATTGCTGGTCTTGATAGCATTGACTGCCTTGTAGCTGATTCTTAAATGCGAGAGATGCTAATTTGCGTGTCAGAAAGCACTTTCAACGCGTTTCTACCTCGATTGTTCGCCCCGCTTGTCTCAACCCGCCCTTGTCCAGCCTTGCTTTGCCTTGCTTCTTCTTGGGCGTAGGCTTGCTTATTCGCCATCTTTGGTACCCGGCGGTCGTGTACGAGTAAGCCGTAAGACTAAAATTGAAAATAAGGCAGACCATGGAATTTGAACAGACATGCAAATGCAAAAGATCAAAACGTGCAACCGTGTAGAAGAGAAAGTAATGGACCAGGTTGAAATTGGCCCATCAAGACGACATTGAACCCGTCTTGGACCCGTTGTTGAACGCCCCATGTTTTGGTTGGAAAAACAAGCGACAGCGCGAACCCAGGCTCTCCAAGTCTTCGCCTAGCCAATCTGCCCCGCGGCAATGTTGTATGGCCGCTAGGCGACCCGGCATTTGGCGTTTTGCCTTCCTTTCTTGTTTCCAACCGACGCACCCGTGGTGGCCCTACTGGATGTCCCAGACGTCTTCAGCGGCATGACAGAACTTGCTGCAGGCCACACTTGCGGACAGCGAGTAGTTGCTGATAGAAATCTTCTCATCCACAAGCTCGTCTGCAAAATTATCCTCACCCTTGGCCATGGCACCGACAAAAACACATATGCTTTCCTTGGAATCAACTGATTCAACCCATTCACGAACGCGCACAAGCGGAGAATCGAAGCTTAGTGTTACCTTGCGGCAATTCGGGGGAAGATGGTCAGTGATGGGGTTCTGAATCACCCGCAATAGCTTCTCGTTGGAGTTGGTGGAGCGGATTGAGAGACGGTGTAGAAGTTGAACCATCAAACCAGCGAACCGCTTGAAGGTTCGGGGGATGCGGACCAAGGGCGAAACCTCGATGAGGACGCCCTTGGCAGTGTGGATGTAGATCTGGAGCTTGCCAGCCTTGTTGATGGGAGAGTCCAGCAGGGTCAGTAGACACTAGGAAAATGTTAGCATGTTGAATGCTAACTCAAGAAGCCAGAGTTGAAACCTGGTGGGTGATGTCGGGGCGGGCATCACTGATGTCCCTGTTCATTTTACGCATGACGCCGATATGTTCATCACTGTTTAGCAGCGAGTATTTATCCTCGCGGTGAGACGCATGACGATTGGCACCGCCATGCGAGGACTTGTACGTTTCGAGACTGGCGTTGGAAAGGACGACGATGAGTCGCTGAGAGTCCTTGTCGGTGGGAGGAATTGGTTGGTTCTGCTCTGCAACCAACTGAGGGAGCGTGGGGGGAGGAAGGGATTGGGTCCCTGAATCCGGGCCTGGTGTATTAGTGATTGACCTGTTGTACCAAGAGGAGATTAGGATGTTCCATACTGGGCCGCTTAACTCCGGCACGACCTTCGGGAGAAGAAGACATGGTGAGAGATTTGGAGCCGAGGGAGGTATGGGAAATATCTGTGTGGTTGTCGAAGATGGGAGCAAGTGGGTGGACACGTGTGTTCAAAGGTTAACGAGTTGACACTCGCCTGGGAACAATAGTATGGAGTAGAAATACCGATAGGTTGTTACGGAAACAAAATTATGATGAAAAACGAAGAGAAATGCTGGGAGAAGAGGCGAAGGAGGGGGAGAAAAACCAGACGGGCTGGGAGGGAGGACAAAATGACTGTCACGTTCGTACAGAACAAAATTCTGGAGCCAAAGCTAATTAGTCGTAGGCGGTCTGGTGGTAGTTAACATGTACAGAGTACTTCGTGGTGTATTCTAGACCCTGAAACTCCACTAAATTCCCGGGCTTAGGCACCGTCCAGGCACAAGGTCTTCTGGACGAGCCCTTCAGAGTTGTACTCCGTACGGTTAATTAATTGCAGACTGTGCGAAGCACTCAAAGCAAAATTCGGCACGTGCCCAGCGTAACACTACCTACCAGACCCAAGGACGATGGTTTTGTCTGCTGCCTGCTAAGTGACTCCGTTTCGAGGAAATAAAAGGAAAGGCAACTTCAAAGGAATTTTTTTCCATCTTATTGAAGAATTTATTCAATAAAATATTTTTTTTTGGTTGGGGAAACTTCGTGTCTATTGCCACACGTGTTGTTTGACCTATTCTATACTACCAATCAGCTTAATTACATAAGCAGCTCAGACGTTTGTTCTGGATGCCAATTGGCCGTTGAAATTTAAGATCGCAGCCTCTGATGCATTGTCTTGTTCCGTGTTCAATGACCATCTCTTCCGTCTAGCAATTGACAACCAAGGCGGCTTTCCTTGCCTCGCAACTGGCTGTCTCGATTCCCTCACAACAATCATCATTCAAGTCTACTCATGTCTTCACAAGTTGCCAAGGCCGCGCGCCGTGTCACCCACGAGCTTCACGGAGTCGTCGTGTCGTCTGGTTTAATGCAAAAGACCGTCAAGGTCCGAGTTGGCGGCCAAAAGTGGAACAAAGTTGTCAACAAGGCAAATATTCCTTGAAATCCTTTAATCCCAAATCGTCTACTAATGATTTCACACAGTGGTTCGCCGACCCCAAAACCTACCTCGTTCACGACCCCAGCTCGTCACTTCGAACCGGCGACGTCATCTCTATCGTCCCTGGCTGGCCAACCTCCCAACACAAGCGACATGTCGTCAAACACATCATTGCGCCATTCGGTGTCCCCATTGAGGAGCGCCCTCCTGTGCCGACCCTGGAGGAGAGAATAGCTGAGCGAGAGGCCAAGAAGGCCGCTAAGGACGAGAGAAGAGCCGCCAGGAGACAAGAGGAGGAACAGCAACGACGAGAGGAAAAGAAGCTGGAGCTCGAGAAGAAGGAGGCTAAGCGTAAGATTTGGGAGGAGGCGCAGCAGCGAAAGGCTTAGATCCGAAGGGAACCTCTTGTGGTCTTGTGGCGTATTACCATGGTCGGGACAGAATCCTCATCCATATATAAGGAGACGATGCAGGAATTGGAATTGAGGGTTAAAATAGCCCTGTACGATATTGTTCGCTTTGCGACGCGGCGCGGCGTCATGTACCAAAAGCCATCCTTACCTCCCAGTGTAACATAAAAACAAAAATTTCAAGCTCCAATCTGAACAAGGCCTCGCATCGAGAGGGATGGGTGACCCATGGACCAGATGCTATCATAATAGTGTGCACTAGCTTCTTCCACCCTGCTAAGATACACCTTGTATATATGGTACCAAGTAGTTTGCAGAAAACCTCACATCTAGCCGCCCCTTTCACCAAACTCCCCTGCCCAATCCTCATACGCCTTTAAGCCTGCCCTGCTCACACTTGGTCGTATGGTATTGAGACTCGCCTGAAAGTCGACTAGTCCAATCGGACGGATTTGATCCATTGTCATGTGTAACAGTGCTTCACCTAGGGATCGTAGAGGCCCCATGGCTGCGTCTTTAGCCAAGGCTGTGATGTCTGAGCCAGAAAATCCTACAGTCGAGGTCGTTAGTACTAACCCTTTGTAAACTCCTTCCACATATTACTCACCATCTGTTAGCTCCACCAGCTTGTGAATGTCGTCGTTAGATAGGTCGTGTTTTTGCTGCCCCAGGAGTGTTCTTAATTGCGTCTCCCTGGTTGGTGGTTCTGGGAGGGGAATATACTGTCGCCTGACAAACCGTCGACGAGCAGCTTCATCGATCGCCCAAGGCAAATTCGTGGCAGCTAGTACCAACACTCTATTTGCATCACCTCGTTCTTTATCCTTGTCGCTAACCTCCTTTCCGGCTGCTGCACGTTGAAGATCGCTCCACTGGATTAGAAATTCGGTCTTGATTCTTCCAGTGGCCTCATGTTCACCGGAGCCAGATCGCTGCGACAGGAGAGAATCGATTTCATCGACAAATATGATGCTGGGTGCAAGCACCCGAGCGAGCCCGAAGAGGGCTCTCACTAGCTTTTCGGATTCACCAAGGTACTTACTGGTCAAGCTACTCGCAGAGATTGAAAAGAAGGTTGACTTGGACTCTGTTGCTACGGCTCTCGCCAGCATCGTCTTTCCTGTTCCAGGTGGTCCAAAAAGCAGCATACCTCTGGCAGGCTCCCGTAGTCCCATGAACAAATCTGGACGCAGGAACGGGTACACCACCGTCTCCCTAAGGGCATTCTTGGCAATCTCTAAACCGGCAACGTCGCTCCAGTGAACCTCATCTCCTTGAACGACGATGTCATTGAGAATCTGCTTAGCAGCCGATTCATCAACACCAGTGGGAAGGTTCTTGAGAATTGAAGCCTTCTTCTTCTTCCATGTTGTCATCTCGTCATGAGTTTCCTCGGTCGGCGTCACTTCCAAAATATCGGTTTCTTCGTCCACTTCGATCGCAACCTCCTTAGCTTTCACTCGACGGGGCCTAATCGAAGTGTGACCTGTATCATCTTCAGATACGCTAGAGGAAGAGGCAGGCCGCGGCTGCTGTTCGCGCCGACGAGATCGATTTGCTCTCTCTGGATCTGATCTGGATTGCCTGGATGATCCAACAGCTCGCCTCACAACCGGACTTCTTCCCGCTGCGGACTCTGAAACTATTTTCTTCTCTGTGAGCTCTCCACAACTATCCGCGGTTCCTGGGTCATTGATAGCGTCTTGTTGCCTTGAAGATTTACGTGGTGTGACTAGCGAGGAGCTGGACCTTCGCCCAGAGGGCCGCTCCAAGCGACTTGGCCCTTGATCTATTGGCGACGGATCCTGAATCGATATGGAGCTGAGAGCACTGGATGCAGCGCTCACAGAAAGCAGTGACGGCCTTGCATACGAATACTCGTCTGAATGTCGGGTTTCTGTACTAGACTCTCCTTCCCGAGGAGCCACGAGTCTTCTCGAGTGACTGTCCCATTGTAGGGGCCCCGATCCGGGTTTGCGAGCCTGATCGAGAGAAGTTCGTGAGATCGGACTCGATGTGTTTGGTCCGGTTTCAGAAGAAATGCTTCTAGAGTGTTTGTCCCGAGATCCGAGGGCGCTCCAGGCTAAGGTAGCGGCTTTGCTTGGCCCTTCACCAGCAGGCTTGGGAGATTTTCTGGAGGATCTGGGAGTTTTGTCACCTCGGTTTCCTGATCGAAGGGTAGTCCTCATGGTATGTTTTTCTGGGCTGCTCGATCGTAAGGTTTTGCCTGGCCGCGGCGGTAAATTGGGTGCTACGTTGGGCGATAGTGATCTTGGCAGCGAACTCGTTGACGCAAATGGTTCGAGATACGGACTACCACCACTGACAACGGCCTGTTCAGAAGACCCTCGCCTTGGAGCACTAGGACGATGAGGCAGGGCCGGACGGGATAGTTCAGAATACATGACTGCGGGAATCGTTCCTTGGCCTATGGCTCCACTGCTCCTATCCCGACTGTCGGCTTCTGCTAGACTAGGCCGCTTCGTCAACTTCCCATTTGATGATGATGATGAACTCACTTCATCCTGCCGTGAGATCCGTAGAGCTTCGAGAAGGTCAATTCTTTCTTTGCACTGTAACTCGAGTTGCCTGATGGCATCCAGCAGGGCCTTTTCGGTGCTTGTTAAGGGTATATGCCCAGGGACGGCTCGATTCGCCCGATAGTCGTATATATGCTCGAGCGCGGTTCTCCAGTGGCGCATGGACTCGATTTCATTTCCCTACATAGATACTGAAGTAAGCAAAAAGTTTTGAACCGATGTTCGACTGGGTGTCTAGGCAAGAGATTCCACGCACCTGACCCTCATAGTAGACGGCGGTTGAGCAGCTCAGGTAGCTATCATCGTATGTCTTTTGTAGCACACCTAGGGCTTTGTTGCGCATCATGGCTTCGGCCGTCAGGACATAGTAACCCTCAGCCTCGCCTCAGTCGATCTGGAGAGAGAGTAAAAGCGACTCTCCAGACTCTGGGCCGTCGGGGGCCGCCTCGTTCAACCCGCAAAACAGTCCAGGTGCGCGGGGGCAATGCCCTAGAAGCGGGAGATGGTCGAATCAGGAATGAGGTAAATCGCAGGTGCAAGATAAGCTTCGTTACAGTGAACGCTTGAAACGTTTCGAGTTATCGTCAGCTGGTAATTGAAAGGGGTTGAAAGATTGGTCGTGGGCACATGGTTGGAAACTAAATGCACGAGTCGGTAGGCGGGTTGGGTCCTGCGCCTGCGGGCGGTGACGTAGTCTGAGCGCGCACTGCCCACTGCTCGCACAGCGCAATGGCCCACTAAGGCGCCAACCCAATGATAGCGGGGTACAAGAGAGACTCTCACATTAGTGGCACAGGCAGGCAAATACCCATTGCGGATAAGGGAGACATGATGGATTAATTGTTTGGTTTATGAGTGAAGCATGTTGATACATGCTTTATTTGAGAATTATGGAACATTCGGCCACGGCTTTTACCCCCAAAACTTATTCTTTTCTTGCGAGACTCGCGCTTGCGGTGGGCTGGCACTACCAACGGATTGTCACATCGCATGTGAACATCTGGAATTTTGGTTCACGCCGTTACGAATGTTCCACCTTAGCCACAATTGATGACGAATGAAAAGGAATTCGCGTTGAGGTCGTGTAGGTAATTAGAGATATAATTTCAAGGCCTGTGCGAGACGCCAGTCCCTACGCAAGCAGCACGCGAATCTCAGCTGTTGTCCTGGGAAACACAGCTCTAAGGCCGTCTTCATCTTCCGAGTCCGTCGATTCCTCCTCACCATCTATAATTGCTTCCTCTAGCTGTTCAAAATCACCGCAGAACTTTTCGGCCGCTTCCTCTGTGATATGTCGGGCAAGTGCCGAGTCTTGAAGATATTTGAGATTCTCCATGGCATCCATGAGAGCTGACGGCAAGAAGTCATCCAAGCTTTGGCTTGCTTGGATGAGCAAATCCCTATCCAGAGATGATTGTCCATTCGTGCTATCTGCTTGTAATGCTCTAAAGACGTGTTCAAGTCCTGATTCTTTCCTGAAAAAACTGTACTGGCTCTGAACGAGCTTCTTTGCTTCCTTAGATGCTTTCTCGCGGAGCTGCTTGCTCCTCTGTTGCGTAAAGTCGAACAACTCCAAAGAACTAGCTGCTGTCAAGACACAGTTGATTAAGAACACAGCGCCCTTTTGGCTTTGCATCGGTTTGGCTATGTTCTCACAGCCCGCTATGAAAGGTTCGAACGCTTCCGTCAAGACATTCTCAAACTCAGTCTCTCGATCCTCTGAGGCGGACAGAGATGTCTCGTAAGTCTTGCTGATGGCATTCAGTTGCTTGAGAGAGTCCTGCAGGAACACCGGAGGGCCTAAATCTGAAGGGGCGTGCTGGAATTCGCCTTGTATTGTGGCGATGTGATCCCGCAGTAGTGCTCGGAACTGGCGAAGCGCTTCCTTTTCAAGACTGTCAATCAACTCAACGAAACTGAAGTCTGGGCCAAGCGTCTTTTGGAACGTGATGCGGTAGAAGTTGATAAGATTTGCCAGTTTATAGGCAGGGATAATCTCCTCGTTGGCTTGGATTACTTGCTCAACTCGTTGGCGTAGAACACGGGCTGCCCCTGAAATGTCTCTGTCAACGAGCTCGTGAAGCGCCTTCAGGGCATTGAAGTCCGCCTCAGCTTCATCGTCATCAGCAACCAGACGCCAGATTTCTGCGTCTCGGCCTGATTTGAGTCCCTTGGCTAGTTCCTCGCCTTCGGCTACGAAGAGAATCTCCAATGCCTCACGTTCACTGACCGTAGCTGAGTGAATCCAAGCAAGCATATCTCCAACATAACGCAGAGGATCATGGGCCGTCATGTCGATGGGTTTGACTGATTGATCCTCCACTCCAGATGGAGAGGTTCCCGTCAGGGCGACGTAGAATGAGTCTGAAAGGATTCGTTCTCGTGCCTCGGAAAAGAAATCGAGGCAATTTTGGAAGAGGGATGGCCTCTCGGCAAGTACTCTCAGCGCGCGTCGAATTGATGAGTTCATTTGTGGGTTCTCAAGGTTCAGAGTCTTGAACTCTCGTTGTATCCACTTGTAGAGTTTCTGGAAACCGAGATTGATGTTATTTGAAGTTTGTTCCATGAGCTCTAAGCCTAATGTTTGCTTCTCGAAACCGAGGAGAATTTCGCAGTCCTTGCTAATCTTCTTGGCTTTACTTAAAGCGTCGAAGAAGCGGTCATCAACCGGTTCTGCTGTCATTGTGAGTGCTGCCACCTCATTTTCGGACATAATGAAGTTCTTTTTGAAGGCAACGAGGAGTTCCTGTTTGACTTCGATTTGTCTTCGCTGCTCTAGAACAGAAGACGCCTCTGTAAGAGCCGGGGAGGTCTGTTTGTGAGCCGCAACAACCTGGATTTTCATGTCCTCATACCCGGTGTTTAGCTTGTCAAGTGTGGTTCTGATTCGCCGAAGTTGCTGAAGCTTGTGTTGGCATGTGTTATCGTGTATGAAGGAGCAAACCCACCTCGGCAACGCGACCAAATTCTGAGATTACTTCGGCGTTGATGTCGATTACTTCTTTTTGCAGATCCAAGCGGAGTCGACGGCGCGTTTCGGCATCATTATGTATCCCTTTCTGGTCAAGAAGAGAGAGTGCATCTCTGAACTCTGTATCTGAGTGCGTCGTAGAGAGGACGCTGGTGACTTTCGAGGCAAGAGGGCTCACCCCTTTCGGAGTCGAGGAAGATGTCGCAGAGCTGTCTGACGATAGGTTTGGTGAATTAGAAATATCTCTAGAGGGTAAGCTCCTTGACCATGGCTGATCTGCAGCCATTTTGCTTGGAATTCGATCCGGTCTAGTGGCGAGAATATATTGACTGAACTTGGCAAATGCTAACTCATTTCAGGGCAATTCTGAAAAGAAATAGAGTTGGAAAACTTCGGGAAACTAAAGCGACTGTCCTTGAAGCTCGACATCCGACGAATGTCTTGTCGAGTTATGCAAATTGCTAGAATGGCTGTAGCTTAACCCGCTGCGCTCAACTTGGAGTGGATCTCAAGAAGCATTGCAACGGTGTCGTGAGTGAGGGCTTGAAAGGGAAGGCGGTGCGTGGCGCAGCGTGGGGTGGCTTATCGGGCTAGTTAAAGTCCGGCAATACTGTCACACCGCTTTGGAACGTCATACCTCGCCTGGTGGTGCCTATGATTGCCTGGAGCATCTCCAAGCTACATTCGGACAACCCATGCTATTTTATTTGGACAGGAAAACACAAATTCTTGAAACTCCCAAGTCAGTTGCACCTTCCTTCTCCCCACACACAGTTTAGTCCTCGATTGTGCTGCACGTGTTGAATTTTACGCATGCACTCGCTGGGTCATGCTTATCATGGTCACCTGCCCGTGACCATAATCTAGCCGTGAGGGAACCTCGCTCATCATCCGCCTGGATAGAATTTATCTTTAGTGGCCATCTTGGGTCTCTTTTTGCTTTCTGAATCACGAAAAGTCATCGAATAGCCTCACCTAAACGGAGATCTCGTCCGACTTTCTCCACTCCCGCCTGCCCCTCGCGACAACCTCTGACTGTCGTTCGTCAGGCCCCGGCCCCGCGCGATATGCCCAGTGGTCCATATATGGACTTCTGCCTTTGGGCTCATCATGACTTCCAACATATTTTCCCGAATATCACCACCGTCAAGGCCTGCCCGATCGTTCTACGAACAACTACGATCCCCAGATGACGACGGATACGATGACCAGCCTGCAGTGGACGAGGAGAACCTTGGCCAAACCTTCAATGACTACGATGCGGAGGCTTTGGCGGTTGGCGATAGCCGAATGACGGTTGATAGCACGGTGTTTGACACAAGGGAACCTTCTCGGGGCATTCACCAAGCTCGTACCCATACACGGAATCCCGGCGGGATAAGCTCGAAATGGCAAGTCAGCGATGACGACGCGATGGACAATGACGTGCCTGAATCCCTTTTGGTAGAGCCGAATGAAACCGAGAGCCACATGCCAGCGTCAGCGAAGCGCCCACAACGGCAGCCAAATCCTCGTCCTCAAGCGATCGCTGGTCCTTCGTCGGCAAATGCCCAGGCGCAGTGGGAAGCTGCAACGACGCAGCAACGTCTTCATCGAGACGACCCGTTCGATGCGCCTCTTGGATCTCAGCCTCGGGGCTTGATGAGAGGGGTAACATCAGGAAGTCCGAGGGAAAGAGCGCTTTGGAGATGGGTTAACACCTCAAACCTGGATAGCTTTATGCGAGATGTCTACGACTACTACGAAGGAGGGGGGTTATGGTGCATCTTATGCGCCAATGCCTTGTGGTTACTGTGAGTTTTATTGTTTTGAATTCATGACGATGCATTGAAATACTGATGTCTCGATAGGGAAACTCTCTTTGTAGCTGTCTTATTAACATTCCTCTGCCAATGCGTTGACTACTCAAAGATCCCTCACAGCAGGTCGTTGAACCAGGTCGTCGTTCCGCAATGCACCAGTAAGATGTCTGGGCTCTGGAACTTTGGCATTTGGCTATACTCTTTCTTCTTTATCTGGAAGTCAGTGCAGTATTTCATTGAAATTCGGCGCCTTATTTATATTCGAGACTTCTACATCCATCTTTTAGACATTCCGGAGCAAGATATGCAAACAGTCTCATGGCAGGACATCGTGGCCCGGATTATGACCTTGCGGGATCAGAACCCCAAAACCGCCACTAATATATCCCCGAGTCTTCGCCGGTTCATAGGAAGCCAATCGAAGGAACGCCTTGATGCTCATGACATCGCCAATCGATTGATGCGCAAGGACAACTATCTTATCGCAATGATCAACAAAGACGTCCTGGACCTGTCACTTCCAGTTCCCTTCCTCAGAGACCGACAGTTATTTTCCAAGACGATGGAGTGGTATTTGCATTACTGCATCCTCGATATGGCATTCAATGAGCTGGGACAAGTTCAGCAGGACTTCCTTCGCGCGGATCGAAGAGGGGTACTCAGCCAGAAACTAAGGCAACGATTAATCTTCGCGGGATTCCTCAACCTTATCTTTGCACCAGTGGTGCTCGCATACGTGGTGATTGTCTACTTCTTCACGTATTACAACGTAAGTAGTTTTTGGGCTTCAAGCCTATGGACACACACTCACCGACTTTGTAGGAATACCAAAAGGACCCGAAGTTGGCAGCTGCTCGCAAGTACACGTCTTTAGCCGAGTGGAAATTCCGCGAGTTCAACGAACTGCCGCACATCTTCTACGAACGGCTGCACATGTCTGTTCCTTTTGCAACCCGATATATCGACCAGTTCCCCAAGAGGATGACGGAAGACATTGCCCGAAGTGTTGCATTCATGACGGGTGCAATCACCGCTGTTCTGGCTGTGGGCTCAGTATTAGACTCGGAGCTGTTCCTGAACTTTGAGATCACTAAAGACAGGACGGTACTATTCTATCTGGGCGTATTTGGTGCCGTCTGGGCTATCTCGCGCGGTATGGTCTCGGAAGAAACACTCGTGTTCAATCCAGAGTATGCGATGCGCAGTGTTATTGAGTATACTCACTATATGCCGGATCACTGGCACGATCGATTGCACAGCTTCGAGATCAAGCAGGAGTTCTCCGAACTCTATAAGATGAAGGTGGTTATCTTTTTGGAAGAGATGATGGGTATTATCACAACACCCATGCTCCTCTTGTTCTCGTTGCCCAAATGCAGCGATCAAATTGTTGACTTCTTTCGGGAGTTTACGATCCACGTGGATGGTCTCGGATACGTATGCTCGTTTGCGGTGTTCGACTTTCAGAAGGGAGTTGGAAATACAGGACAGGGAATGCAACGAGATGTTCGAGAAGATTATTACTCGACAAAACATGGAAAGATGGCGGCTTCCTACTACGGGTTCATTGATAACTATGTCATCAACCCCAAGACGGGCATTCCTGGGCACATCCCCCCAGGCACCCGGCAACCTTTCCATCCGCCGCCGGTGTTCCCAGGGCTTAACTCGCCAACACTGGCAGCAGACATGCAAGGCTCACATATGGGACGAGCGGATGTAGGAAGGGCAAGAAGTCGAGCACCAGTGCCTGGACGAGGTCCACGAGCCGGACCGTCGATTCCTCCACCATCCCCAATGGCATCTATTCTGTTGGACCAACACCACCAACCATTAGCAGCGGCCAATAACGCGGGGCGGAGCCTATACTGGCCACGGCATCCCCGAGGCGGGTACCGTGGAGAAAGTCAGATTCTTGAGGAGCCACAAGAGGACGGCGGTCGGGATCGACGACTACCGGAGGAGGAATCGGTATATGAAGGTGGGGGCATCCTGGGTGAATCTACGTGGGAGACATCGCCGGGGAAGGGACTCAGCCGCGAGAACAGCGCGGCTAACACGGAAGAGGCGGAGGCAGGTGTTTTAGGGCTCATTTACCAGCTGCAACAGACGCAGCGACCACGCCGGGGTGGAGGTATGGTATAACAACAAACTCCCAGTCAGAAAGCAAAATGATAGAATATATATGTGGACATTTGCGGATAATTACTACGTGATTCTTCTTCTGTCTGTTCTCCATCTCTTCACCTTCAATTTCCCATGCTATTGGTTCTTGAATGTGAACTTCTGCTGAGCTAAGCGAATTTTACTCGGCTTTTTATTTTAATTTCCGAAGCGAATTTGACAAGAAGGGATAAAAGACATTTTGGCAGAGTAAATGGAGAGCATTTGGGATAAAGGCATTGGGCACCACTAGTCTGATATTCAAGTTCGGCGCCGAAAGGATGCCGAGGCCGAGTACGAAAACCTAACGTGGCCACGTGCGCAAGGACACAACTGACAGCAAACACACGTACCGTATTTTGACATCTCTTAACGTAGTGAAGGAATAAAAGTTGGCAACACACTCGGTTCCGACTTGAAGTTTGGGGGACGTAGTGATCGTGCACTGTTGAGTAGACATGGGGGTTGAGGCAAAGGCAAAGTAGTTTACTACAGAGGTGTTGATGGAAAAAAAAAAAAAAAGATCCTCAGTTATCGAAGTGATCCAAAAAGTTTTATTTGGCACATGACATGCTTTCAAATATATCTTGTGATGCTTGTACTTTGTGCGTAGACTACAGACAGTACAGTATGTACTGTACCTAGCTTAATGCAGCTGATTGATTAGATTAGGGAGGCAGATCGGGTGGATCCGTGTGCTCGGATATCGGGGGGCAAAATTAAGAGGCCCGTCAAAAATGGAAAAAGAAAAGAAAGGAGAAGAATTTTTCTATGGACGAGCCAAGCCAGGGCAATACGAAAGGGAAAAGGTTGGAAAGCTGATAGATCATGGGGTCTGGATGAATGGGTAGAAGGACATCGGAATATCGGAGAAATCGGAGAAGGGGGCTGGGCGGTAGATTTGTTATGTACTTCCGCGGGGGAGAGAGAACCCGGACTGATTGATAACTTAATTGTTATGGGCGTTCAATCAGCGGTCGCGGCATGGGTTGGCTGAACCGCGAAAGGGATCATGTTGGCCGGAAAAGACCAAAAAAAACTCACATTTTTATCAATTGTTCCTGCACAAGTCACTTTTTATCCTGTAATCCATAGAGACGCCGTAGTTATTCCTGCCTGGGAACTTTTGCATTCGATTCGCTTGAAGGGTGCATCTTTATTCCCACATACATGGTAATTACTGAACGCACATTGTATAACCACGAGCAAGTAGGGGTTAAAGCCAAGTGGATGCTTACGAGTAGCTAATTCGCTCCGATGATAAGTGGCGGTGGGGATGCTGATGCACTGGCTCGGCCCACCAAAGACAGCAGAAGCGACAAAGGCAGAAAAAGTTTGGAAAAGGGTAGAATTACATAGGAGGGCATCGGCCACTCTTCAGGCTTGATCTCTCAATTTTGTTAGGTTCACAAAGCAAATAGTTTTGCTGCAATTTCTCTCTAGCGATGCTGAGTAACTTGGTTTCTCTCCGATTGATAGTGTATCGGCGGTGGCGGGGCGCCCTGTTCCAAATGCGCCGCGGAGAAGTCGTCGGCTGGGGCTGGGGCTGGGGCTGGGAAGGAATGAAAGGTTACGCTCCAACGCTCGCATGCCGAGATTCCTCAATGTGGGACTTCGTACGGATGACAGTACGGAGTATTCGTTGAATGGGTCCGGAGCCTTGGATAGTTTTGTGCTTAGCGCCGGGCGCCCACCGCGAGCTGGCCTTGCTTTTTGTCAAGAGAATCTGATCTAGTTTTATTCATCAAATACATTGTCATGACAGTGACGGTGCTAGAAATTGAGGGATAATACATTGGAGAAAGTGGGAGGTAATTACTTGGTGGAATGGAATTCGGTCGGTCGGTGTATGAAGTACTTTGATGTACGCAGCATGATGAATGACGACACGCTCATGGGGGCTGGGAACCTGAACCCTTTTTTTTTTTCTTTTTTTCTTTTGAGACGAAGAAGCGGACACGGTATGTCGGTGTACTTGTTGAGGAGCTGGACTTTCAGCTTGAGAATGGGGTGCGTTCGTGCTGTGTATCATTTCAGATCCTAGGAGACGGAACAGACGGGACAACACCGTATAAGGTCCGTGACATTTGATTCCAAATGAGGCTGGGAGAATTGTTGCAATACCGGGACACGTCATATCGCATTGGAAATTTTTCACTTGTATCGATATCGATATCGATATACCGGTGGTCCAGAGTGTAGGCATACATTTTGTTATAAATAATAAAATAGAGGGACGGGCTAAGGAGTGAGAGAATTCCAAAACAAAAAAAAATTAAAAATTAAAAATTAATAGACCGGTAGATACCTCGGCGCTAACAAATCGGTGCTTTTTCTCTGGGGTAAATTATTGCCCAATTATCAATTGTAGCGGCCTTGGAGGTTCCCCCCCACCCTCCATCTCCCCCGAGTGGACGCCGAGAGAGCATTGTGATGAAGTAAGTTACTGTATGTATGGATGTACCTGTGCTGTGGACCACGGAGGCGCATCTCCAGCACGGTGGCCACTGAGAAGACGTTGTAAATTAGTGGGTGCTTGCTTGTACCTACCTTGGTGATGGCCGCCTCCACCTCTGCTCAGCCATGCGTGCCATGGGAAGCTGCCCGGACTCCGAGGCCGTAAACGGAGCTGGGCAGCACAAGCACTAGCCCATGCCCCCAAATCCCACCCAAGGGACCCCCAGGAAATTTTTCCAGATAACAGCTACTCGCTTTCCGCCTCGTCCCTGGCTTCATCCTTTGCTTTTTGCTTCCTGCTCTTGCTCTTGCTCTTACTCTTACTCTTACTGTTGTCTGCTTGCTTGATCTTTTGATTCCTTCCATCTCGGAGAAAAAGCTTTTCAGTCCGAACGACCATCGAGCGAGAGAAGTTGTCACGCTCCCCACCCAATCGAATCTCGTACCCTTTCGTCGTCGACTCTTCTCCGTTCGACCCGACATCCATCTCCATCTCCATCTCCATCTCTGTTCTCCGGCGCCTCCAGCCACCCAGCACAACTAACCCCCCCGGGGTCGAATTGAGAGTCGTGCCAATTGCTCGGCCTTGATCTTATCTCATCTTCGACACAATTCTTTGCTGACCTCAACCTCTATCGCGAACTCTTCTCCACTCCGTCTTGCGAATCACTTTCTCCGCATCAATATAATCGCAATTGCCCGGGCACACGCCCAGCTGTCAACCTGGCTACCCTCGAATCCAAGCCTTTCGGCCGAGCATCGGAAGCTGTGGCCGCCATGGCCCAGCCAAGTGCAGAGCCGGTCGAGGACTACGAGTGAGCTTCCTCCCTCACGACAACATCCATGTAGATGATATTCTTCTTACTGACCCAATCCTTGGAACAGCTATGAATCCCTTCCACCCAACTTCTCCCTGCTGCAGAACATGGCAGCCGGTGCCTTCGCCGGTATAGCCGTATGCTACTCTCGACTCTCTCACACAACTGCGCTCCAAGAACTGACTAGGCCCTACTCGCATAGGAACACACCGTCATGTATCCCATAGATGCGATCAAGGTTCGATTTCTGCCAAGCTAAGCTGCTGCCTTCCCCGCCGGGCTCGACGCTGACTTTACACCTCCCAGACGCGAATGCAGATCCTCAACCCGAGCACAACTCCGGCCTACTCGGGCGTCTTGCGCAACACATTACAGATTGCCAAGACGGAAGGTTTCTTTAGCTTATGGCGCGGCATGTCCAGTGTCATTGTCGGTGCCGGTAAGCCTTCCCTGCGTGGCCCAGCAACAATAGGTTACCTCGACTGACGCGCATCTATAGGTCCTGCTCATGCTGTCTACTTTGCGACATACGAGGCTGTAAAGCACGCCATGGGCGGGAATCAAGCTGGTGTTCACCACCCCCTCGCTGCCGGTGAGCTCCCTACGTAATTCCACCGCCTCTTTGTGCAGTTTGCTAATATGGAAATCGCGCAGCTACCAGCGGTGCTGCCGCCACCATTGCTAGCGATGCCTTCATGAACCCTTTTGATGGTACGTCACTTGTTATAGGATATAGTTATTCCTTAACTCATACCTCGCCACAGTCATCAAGCAGCGCATGCAAATCCAAAACTCGAGCAAGATGTACCGATCTATGGTTGACTGCGCCAAGTACGTCTACAAGACCGAAGGCTTGGGAGCTTTCTACATCTCCTATCCGACGACTTTGTCCATGACCGTGCCCTTCACCGCCCTCCAATTCCTCGCCTACGAGTCCATCTCCACTGCCATGAACCCCGACAAGTCCTACGATCCCGTGACGCACTGTCTCGCTGGCGCCGTTGCTGGTGGTTTCGCTGCCGGTCTTACCACTCCCATGGACGTCATCAAGACCATGCTACAGACCCGAGGTACCTCTTCAGACCCTGAGGTGAGGAGCGTGAATAGTTTCGCTGGTGGCTGTCGCCTGCTGTACCAAAGAGCAGGCCTGAAGGGTTTCTTCAAGGGTGTTCGACCTCGAGTAGTCACCACCATGCCCAGCACGGCTATTTGTTGGTCGGCATATGAGTTCTCCAAGTGAGTTCATTGGACAGCTATTCTTGCATCCGCTCCCATACTGATCGCCATCTTTCTAGGGCCTACTTCATCAAGCGAAATGATATTTCTTCGTGAAGTACTTTGATATCACATATAAATTAGATCCTACCCAGGAACGACTATAAGAGGGGGAACTTGCGGAAGTTATACTCGAGTTTAAAGGCCAAATATCATTTGGAAACAGCAAAAGTAACGAAACATTGTCTTGACTAAGGCGGTAACGGCGATTGCAGCGGCAGCAACAATAGCACCCCCCGATACCCCGGATTCCTATTTTTCTTCTTCTTCGATTCAAACGTTTTCCAGTCTGGGCTTCATCTCTCTGCACTTAAACATGCTAGGGCGAGCCACAGCAGGTTGCTCAATTCAATAGAAGTGGGCGACCTGAGACTTGGAACGAACGACGAACGTGTGTACATAAAAATCTCCAAAATCCTACGAGGGAAGGTCTTAAGGCGGGAAGGTTCCGGCTAGATGGGCGGTTGAGGGACAAGGGATGCTTGTCCTGTGTGTGATGATATGTTTGAGTGGGTAATTATTTTATGTCAAGATACAGCGACGCCGATCCCTGGCTTCCGAGACAAGATTCTCGGAGTTGGGCGGCGAGCGCGTTTGAATCCTGCCCCAGCCATGATTCTTCCACTTGGACATGATTGAAGCCATGTGATTTGACCAGTGAGTGTCATTAGAGTCTTGCGGGGTTCGGCTCGGCTCATTCGCTTTTACATCGTCATTTGGGGGGGCGAAATGCATTTGCCTCTAGACGAGCCACCGCCGAGGTCGGCGTCGGTGAAAAAAGAGCCCAGCCAGCCCTCTCATTGAAGATACCTGGTTAGGACAAATGATTTGATAAGATGCTTATTCATGTTGAAGGGATAATGAATAAGGCTTGAATAGCACTGAGCAATCAAAGCTGCTTCAGTTCTTGAATATATGTAAGATATAGCAATTATGAACAAAACACCTGAAACACCAGCCATATTAGCGCCCCTGTCTTTTATCATACCAAGCTTATGTATTTCCATTCTCTCTTTTCTCCTTCACTCTGTCCAGAACAATAAACAGGAAACTGAGCTGATTTCTCTATATCATCATCCTCCGAATTGGAACTTGAAATGCTGACCGCCCTGCTGCTGGAAGAATGGATGGCCGTTAAAGCCACCGCCGAAGGGTTGGCCACCGAAAGGATTACCACGCGGCTCTTGTGAGTTAGGGTCATCTCCGCGGTCGAAGCGCGCGCGCAGCTCCGGGTCGCTCAGGACCTCGTACGCCTCGTTAACGGAAGCCATCTTCTTCTCGGCTTCTTCCTTGGATAATCCCACCGCCTTGTCGGGATGGTACTTCTTCGAGGCTCTACGGTAGGCCGACTTGATTTGTCGCTCATCAGCATCGTTAGGAACATCGAGGACCTTGTAGTAGTCCTTTGTCATGCTGCGCTTTAGGGCGATCTGGGCGGATTGGAGGATAGGATTAACCTTGCTCTGGAGATCAGGTCGAGCCTTGGCGGCCTTCTCGAGCGAGTGAATTGCCGCCTCAAACAACTCTTCTTTGAGCTGCTTCTTACCCTGGTAGAGCAGACCCCAGAATGAGTCGGGATTGATATTGAGAGCGTGCTCGCAGTGCTTGGAGGCTTCCTTGTGGTTGGACTAGTTATGTCAGTTAGATAAATGGGACAGCATATTAGATCGGAGCAACACCCACTTCTGCATAGGCCTGGCACGTCATCTCAATCACCTCCTCGAGCAACTGGATCCTAGCGTTTGTCGGAACGGTTTGGCTGGACATGAGGTCATCAACCTGCTTCCGCATCTCAGGATACAATCCAGGCTCATCAGCAGTTCCCATAAGGGACCTTCCGGCCGTGGTGACCTGGTTCCTGTTCAATTGGCCAACAACCTTCTTGTACGCCTTCTCTATAGCCTTTTCCTGTTTGTGCAGTTTTTTGCAAACCTTGGAGTCGGGATCCGAGTGCAAACACTTGCGAATCTGGGCCAAACCGGCTTTCATATCGCCCAGTGCGTAGAACGTAGTGGCGGAGATAACGAGATGGGGGGTGATGTCGCCGGGCTTGAGACTGAGAACGTGCTGCAGATCGCCGTTTCCTCCCTCAATATCACCGCGCTTGAAACGGCATCTCGCTCGCAACTCGCGGAGATAAGGAGACCGGCTGGCGACTAAAATGGCAGTGCCAGCGTTCGTAACACATTCCTCCCACTGCTCGCTCTTCTCGGCCATGGTGGCCAAATGAGCAGCAAGTTTGGCTTCCTCCAACTCCTTCACCTCGATGGAGTCGGGGCCACGGCTTCCAGACTGGTACTGAGCCTTGGAGCCATCCCAGTCGGCAACGCGAGCCTTGATCTTGGCCAGTTGTAGATGAGCACCCTCAAAGTTAGGCTTGATGCTGAGGACCTTGGTAAAGTCGTCTGTAGCCTGGGTGTGTCGTCCGAGCGAAAGATAGGTCGTAGCACGCTTGAAGAAAGTCAAATAGTTGGATGGATCGCGAGCAATTGCAGCATCATAATAGACCAGCGCATTGTTAGTTTCGCCGCGGGACAGATGAGATTGCGCCGACGTCAGGAGCGAAGAAACAGGGAGGTCGGCGGGAATGTCTCTGGGATCGAGGGCGTTCGCAGATGCCAAGAGCGTCGTGACGGCCACGGCCAGGGTTGAGAGACGGATCTGCATGGCCAAAGGTGTACGTTCTTGAAATAATTCGAGGCAAAGGCGAAGACAATGAGGACGAGCGATGACGATGAGCGACGACGAGGAGCGACGACGAGGGAAGGAGTCCAAACGACGACAAGAGCCCAATTAATTCAAGTGAAAGACATGGATGAAAAAGTAAAACAAAGAAACTCGAGCACGTAGAAACACGACTACGGCGCCGGTAAAGAGGATTTTGGGGTGTTAAGAGGACACAATTGTCGGTTTAAAGGACAGCGCAACCACCAACAAAAGGTTGACTCCAAGACTGGCCAGAATAGGCGACGATTCACACCCTGGTACTTCGTACTTAAGGGTCCAGCGACTCGTGGAACATGACGACGGGACTTGAACCCCAGGTACCCTTTATTGCCCACCTGTCCTTTTTCCAAGCCAAGATTGTCAGGCAGCAACCTCTCAACTCCGCATCTGCTGTACGGCATGATAGGTACTACCCTATCGGGGACCGTGCTTGCCAGAGGGCTAGAGGTACATGCCCAGTGGGGATTGAGACATGTATTTAGCGGCGGGCGCTATAAAGTTCCTTTGTAGCGAAGTATAGTGCCAGTTTTGAAGCCCAGCCACGATCTAGACCTTTTCAGCTGTGGCGTTGCATGCATGCGCATCCCAGCCACAACTGCCGGGTGCGAAGCATTCACGTACCTAAAGATTCGGAGTACTGTAGATTCCATCTTGACATGTAATATCCGGATTACATTCAACCCCAATCTAACATGAACCCGAAATACATCGGCCTCCCATATATTACTCACTCTACGTCAAAGACGAATTACAATCACACAGAATCTCAGAGGATATCATTACGAGAGTGACGAGACTCACGTCTCCCAACACCCCCGCGGGGTCAACCGCCTACACTATGGCTCACCACCGTCATCTCTCCCAGGACTCCGCAATCTTTTCCCCCTCCGTCGCCCGCATCGCTGCATCTACTGCCCGTGACTGGTCCTACATCGACTCCTGGCTCGCTGCCAAGTTCCACCCTCGTCCCGTTCCCGCATTCGAGCGCAACCAAGACACGCTCAGAGTCCTCCTCGCACTGGCCTCTGTCAACGAAGCCGCCGATGAAGAACGCAACCTCCTCGCCAAGTCCGAGGCCGCTGCCCTCCAGGAGCTCTCTCCTGCGCAGGCGGGAGCACAGATTACCAGTGGTACCCATCGTCGCCCGGTAAGAGAGGGCTTGCTCGATGCGGTTCAGCACAATCTTCCCGCAGAGGGCCACACCGCCCTCGATGCCCTATCCAGCATATCTCTCCAACTCGGTGTCGCATACCCGGAGCCTGAAGCCCTTGGCCGTCGCATGGTCAATCTACTGGCGAGCATCCAAGAGACAGAGCAAATGAAAGACAGGGTGGAAATCCTCCACCGTCATATCGAAAAGGAAACGTCTCGAATGAACCATCTACTCTGTCAGGTGCAAAGCGACGACTACAAGCCACCTGCTCACCTTGCGAAACAAAATATCGACCTACAACGCAAGATTAAGACCATGTCTTCCAAACTACCCGAGCTTCAAGATCGAGTTTCTACCCTCACCACACTCACAGAGTCGTCACATCCCACTACAGCCGATATTGCCCGCGATGAGCAGGAGTACCTTGCCATTCTCGCACAAAAGAAGGAGCTTGATCTTCAAATGGCCTCCTTCTATGGCCTACCTAGCAATCTAGACATCGCCCGATCTGAATTAGACGCTCTCAGGGGTCAATTACGCAGCGTCATATCCCAGCGTGATGCCGTCTTCGAGGGTCTAGTCGAACGCGAGAGCCCCGTCAAGCGACGTGGAAGATAGTTGTCCCCATTGATTCCTGGATAAAAGCAATTGTCTGCCCAAACACCAATTTGAAGACACCTTACTGTCTTCGCCCAAGAGAAAGAGAGACAAACCCAAAACCATGATAATACGCCTTAACTCAAAAAAGTCGTCATTACCCTCGACGATTCTTTCCTGCAACTGCACCGCCCAGTCTACCAAATTGTCTACCAAGGCCAGTCCTCTTCGCTGGTACTGGCAGTGCCGGTGCAGGCTCCTTCTGCGGCGTTGGTGCCATTGGCATGCCCGGGTTTCTGACATCCTTGCCCTTGGGGTCCATTGATCCATCTCCTATCCGAAGCTCGCTCATTCCAATAAAAGGTATATCGTCTCCGTCCACGCCTTGCCTCTGTGCGCGACGAGCGCGCTCTTGAACACTGCGGAACTTTTCCAGTAGCTCGACCCATCGGATGTTGCCATCTTCTCGGCCCTTGAGTCGGTTCGGCCTGTCGTAGTTGGAGTTGCTTGCAACCGAATTAACTCTATAAGATAGTTAGTAATCAGAGCGAGAAAAGGAGAAGAGCCACATGATTCAAAGATATCGCGCCGATTTTGAATCCTGTCAGCATTGCCAGGGACAACGCACGTTCTAGGTGCCGCATGTAGATATCCAATAGAGCTGACGCTGTTGAGTCGGTTCTTTAGTGCAGCAAATGCGGATGATTGTGGCAGCAGCATCAAGATGCCGTACATGCACTTGTACAGGTACGGATACTTCTCGGGTTCCAATAGTTGGAGGCGTAAGTCTGCAATATTGTTAGTATCATTCGGCAACACTAGAACACCTTGAATCCCTTACATGTGAAGACTGGTGACTCGATCAGCTGCACAAGTTTGTCGACCTGGATGAGCATGTTGACTGTCATATCCAACTCGCCGCTAAAACCTCATTAACGATCACTTCATAGTTGGTGTCAAGAACAAAGAACCCACAATATCTGCAGCAAGTTGTATGCTTGTTCGTAGGCCTGGGCCAGCAAGCAGAGAGAAAAGGTAGCAACAGCATTATAGCACCAGGACCTGAACAGAGCCACGAACAATGTTTGGCCATCCTAGATCACTATTTAGCTCCATTCATTGCGATTGAGAGCCGATTATCCTTACCTTTGTCTCGAGATTTCGTAGCCGCTTTCGAACATCTGCGAGCTGCGGTGCGGTGATGAGGTTATTGTTGAGGTTCTGGACCATGATGCTTGCGAACTCTACATCCTCCTCCTTCTCAATGCAATCCGCTAGAGTCCTGTAGATCCTCTCGGGGCTAAGACTAAGACATAGCTGTCTAATAATAAGGTTGCCTCGAGTTTCGAGCAACTTGCGATCCGTCGAGAAGAGTTGAAGGAGGTTGACCATGAAGTTTGCAAAGTAGTCGTCCTCTGAATTCCGGGAAATCTGGGATAGAAGCTGTAGGTCCTTTGTAACGACAGCATCAGAGGGATCAGACAGCGTCTTAAGCAGGGCGGGAAACGTGCCATCGTTAAACGCAAGCACCTTTCTTGGTGCTTTCCTATGCAGCATGATGAGCCAAGTCAGGGCAGCAACGCGGGTTGCCTCGTGGTCATTCAAGAATAGTAGTGTCAGTGAGTTGACGGCAGCAGCATAGTCGAGATCGGTCTGTGTTTGAGTCGTAGGAATGTCCGATGGAGTAGGAATTGAGCGTCCTTGTGCAGGCGTTGGGCTTCGAATTTCAAGGTCCCTTGAGCTTGATAGAGAAACTCTATTGCTGTTTGTGCCATCATGCTTGTCTCCAGGGATTGGGAGTCGAGAACTCGAATACTGTTGGGATTGAGAGGATTGACGTTGTCTCAATTCAGAGTCATCGGAGAGCGATACGACATAATCCATTAAGCAAGTATTGACGCGAGTTGCAGCCCGGTGGATGGTCTCTTTGGTGCTAGCCATTGCTGGAAGCATATGGGCAAGAATCTTGGGTGTGAAGGGCAAAACTTCTTCGGGGCAGATGTCGAGAAATTCGACAACCCATCTCAACGACTCCAGTAAACAGTCTTCCTCTATATCGTGTTAGTAAATTACCCTGAAGCAAATAGTGATGTCGAATGCGCACCAAGTGGTGAATCCAGAGTAGCCGTCAGAATTTGAAGAATTTCCTTGTAGTTGATTTCTACATCCTGACCGGGGATCCAATCTTCCTCACTACTTTCGTCGTCGTCCTCGTTGGCCGCGTCTGAGTCGATCTCATCGCCTTCTTCCAATTCGGGAACCACCGAGTCACTGTCCATCGAGTCGACACGCTTCCGTTTGGCCCCCTCTTTGGACCGACGGCTCACAAGAATTCCCTTCTTGATGCGAGATATGCGCTTAATTTCATTAAGGAACTTATCCAAGCAATTCTGCGTAGCAGCTCGCACGTCGGCGTTCTGATCTGAAAGGAACTTGAGAAGGCCACCAAGAAAGTCGGGGAGGTATGTAACGAGCTCCAAGTCGGGGATAGAATCGAGAAGAGTAATCCATCCAACGAGGAACTGGCGAGTGAAAGGGTTTATGACGAAGATCCGTTCCTTGAGAAGAGGAATGAATCGCGGGAGGGAAAAGGCCGTAGGCAGGTGAGGATGATCCTCTACTGAGGCTTTATCGTCGCCGTCAAACTCGAGAGGTGCTTCAAGGATAGAGACATAGGAAGCAGCAGACTCGGATACAATATCTTTGACAAGGCGGTCCAAAAGCTCTGCTCCGTTCTTGACCGATAGCTCTGAGTCCGCGCCAAGCTGACAAGGGTTAATATCTGATGACCAGATGGATTATGGTGGTGACCTGGAGAGGTGTTGTACCTTGCAGAGCTGGTCGAATATGCTATTAAAATAGACGAGAATTTCGCCCTTGGCAACCTTGGCGATGTTGTACATGGCCTCGCAGGCGTAGTACCTAACCCTCGCATCTTGGTCGGTGAAGCAGGCTAAAACGGGAGGGACAATCTTAGCTAAATAACGAGGAAGCTCCTAGAATATCAGATCTAAGGTCAGCCGTGTTCAGGAGCCACCTAAGAGTGAGGCTCATCCTCTGCTCGAAAGATAAGAAGGCTACATAGGAGGACCATACTTGTCCAAGTGCGATAGCAGCAGCAGCCAGACCAATCAAGCCACCATTTCTTGCATGGGGCTGGTGGACGGCGTACGCATACTCATTGCAAAGCTGTTCGAGAATATCATGAACACGCTGATAGTCTTTGTTGTTGACATGATCGCGAATGACGCGCTCCAATCTAGGAGTGGGGGGTTAGTCATGAGGATTCTGAGATAGATGCTAGGCAGATACTGGTGACGAGGGAAGCATCAAAGAGGGAATGGCAATCTTGGATGTTAAAAGAGGGGAAGGGGGAGAGGTTAGGGTACAGGAACGGCAACGAGGACAAAACATACTCAAGAGCGCCGACCTTGCGCTTGTCATAGAGCTTGTCGTTGAGGGCCCGCTGGATACTGGAGTCCATGATGGGCAGCTCCCCTCACACGCTCCCCTCGACGCGAGCGCCTTGGACGGGACGGCGTTGATTATGGCGGGCGACGAAAGATGGAAGCACGAAACAAAATGGATGTGCAGAATGTGAAGTAATGTACGATGCTAGCGATAAGATGTACCAGAGTAGTGTGAAGCCCTGGATGCTTGGTTGATGGTTGGATGTAGTCGTAAGTAAGTTGGAAAGGTGGACTCCTGGTTTGGTCGAGCTCCGGGCTTAATTAGCCTTGAAACCAACCCGGTAGCGGACTGTGGTAGCGGGCACGCACTCTAGGTTGGCGGATGGTTTATGCACTTCAAAGGAACAGTGGCGTCATTGCACATTTCCCATCCCCTGCGATACAAGGCGCTCAGGGTCAGCTGTGTACGATGTCGCTCCGGTGTAATCTGTATAATTCGTTTCGCTAACTGCGTGGTGGTCGCGTGCAGAGGCCAATCTGCAACCGCCCGGCTGTCGTACATGAAATAAACATGGTCAAACTGGACGTGAATCAGGTCGGCGTCAAATTATTGTAATTTTGCACAAAGAGAGTGTCCCAATCACACCGTGGTATTGAGTATAGCATACTGATTTCCTTCTGTGGCTATACATCTTCCCGATGATGCACATCTGCTAAGTTTACTGTTCTCCACCTGTTCACAAACAACCAACAAGCAAGGAATTTCAACACACACATCTTCAAATACATGCCGACCACGCGCACGCCGATCCTGGTGTTCCACCCTCCTATTACATCCCACCGTCCAGGTTTATCATCTCACCTTATCTCTATATGACCAGCCCGAAAAAGTGTGAGTTGGTGTCTGATTCTCACGTCGCTCCAAGACGTCACTAGACACAAAACGATACATCACTTTGCATGTGATCAACGCCCCTCATTTGGACTCACGGGGGCGCGTTGGTGAGCCTCCCTCATCAGCCACGGCTATAGCTGCCTAGGCAGCCACCTCGAACCCAAGGTATAAAAAAAGAAAGAGTTGACAGGTCAGGTTTCAGCTCATCACTCTTGCTGGGTCAGCGGGTTGTGTAATTGCGGGTCAATCAGTGTTACAACGCATGGTACTTCGCACTTAACCACTCCCATTCGTCACGCAACGCAGCTGTCAACGACTCCATCTAGCACCCGTGTAAGGCTCATGGCAGCCCATGCCTCAAGCGCAATCGGATTTGTGCATTTCAAATGATATCATCTAATTATTATATTACATCCTTCGCAACCGAGATTCCTGGATTAGCCACTTCATTTCTTACCCCGAAGAAAAAGCAAAACCATCTCCCCTTAAGTTCTGACATGGACGTATCGTGACACAAACTCCAAAAACACCTGCTCCTCGGGTCATCTAAACTATCCCTGCCCCCTTCTCACCCCCGATCCTTCCACGACCGCCCGTAAACGGGCAGCCAGTCCCTCGTGGGGGTTGCAAGAGATCGTTTTTCGTGCCCTCGAGCCGTACGTACCTCCTCCGAATTCCATGCCGTGCAGACGAAAAGAAGTTTCACGGTCCTCAAGATTGCTTTGGTGGTTCCTTCGAGCCTCCAGCGTCTCTTTCGCCTTTGATAACTTCGTTTGTCGTTTTTTTGCCGTTCGCTCGCGCCGCCGTGGTTGCTCGCCTAGCAAAGCCATCCTAAATTAGGTCTCAGTGTCTTCGTCTGCGATGCATGTGTCCTTGGTATCCTGCCTTGGCTCCTCTTGCTCTGCGAATTCTAGCCGCTGCTGCGTCGTCCATTTTCCCCCTTGTCATGGTGAGATGGGAAACTAGTGGTCGTGCTGGGAAGAGTCGAGAAAAGAGACCAGATTGTTCAAGTTTTGCTGAATGTCGAGTCCAATCCAAAACAGAGAGCAGTTGTCCAGGATCTCTCAACCCCCTCATCAGCTTATATAGATATTTCTCCCTCCGATCTAAATTTCCACCCCCTCAGCCTCACATCCGAAACCCATGTCAACCCCACAAACAGCTACTTTTTTGAGGCTGCGGGTATGCCTCCAGACTATGGTTCCCCAGAGGTGGGTGAGATAGATCCTCTCGTTCGCCGGGGTCCGAGCCACGCCTCCCGAGCAAGCGGGTCACTAATTCTCACACATCCAGCCCTTGCAAGTTGCAGGGCACCATTGGCCTTCGCCCATGTGCCGGCATAGAGCTGACTGTCGACAGAAGTCTGCTTGATGTCGGTGTGTCTGCACAATGTCGAGGTATGGCTTCCGTGGTTCGGGGAATTTGGCGTCTCGGTTTGAGGGAGCCCATGGAAATCTCCGCATCGGGTTCGTAAAATGTGACATGTAATGAGAAATAAAGTCATTCGGTCATATTTTAACGTCGTCTAGCACTCTGGACTCTCCGCTCTAGAAGCATTCTGAGAGACGTAACTCCGAAATGCTTGCATGCACAAACTTGGCCCAGGATATATACAAAACAGGCCATCATCTCGTATCCCTCACATCAAGATTAGTAGTGAACACCAGACCAGTTTCCATTCTCGACGATTGACTTCTGGCACTTGGCCAGAATGGCTGCTTGCCTTGACACTTCGGCTAGGCGTCCAATAACCCGCTGGTTGCTGTTGGCAAAGCCATACAGGGCGTATGGAATGCCAACTTCGTCGCAAAACTCCTGAACAAGCTTCTGGGTCCTTCGCAGGTTGTGTCTCGGAACACGAGGGTACAAATGGTGAATAACCTGGAATTGAAGACCGCCGTGAAAGAAGTCGAGCCACTCGGGGCAGTCGACATCCATGGTAGTTCGAAGCATCTTCTGGGCGAAAGACTCCTGAGGACCCAGGTCGACTGTGCTCATCGCAAAATGGGACAGGACAATCTGGACGTGAAGCGGTGAAGAAGTTACATGGCTGACCATGACGAAAACGAATCGAGACCAGTTGTCAGGAATAACCTTGTAGAGAATGCCATAGCCAAACCAAGTCCAGAAGAAGACCTGGCCAACCATCTCAAGCCATCGATGCCACGCTGCGGGCCCGTGTTTAGGACCTCGACCAGCAATGAGAAAGTCCCAGGAGAGGTAGTATAGGTTGAACCGGCCAAGGGCAAGGAAGGGATAGTAGGTCCAGGTCTGAATGCGGAGGAGGAATTTAGCAACCGCATCGTAGGTCATAACCCGCTCGTAAAACGTCGACCGAAGGCTTCCAAGGAGACGGTGGGAGACGGCGAACAAGGGTATATGCTCGATATCAGGATCGTGCTCGGGAGCATTTGTTACGATGTGGTGAACGTTGTGGTTCCGTTTCCACCAACCCATAGAGAGACCACCAATGAAATCGGCAATGATGATGCCAATGACAGTGTCGACATTGAAGGAGTGCGTGATACCCATATGGCCAGCATCATGAGCTGCGAAGACGAGCTGATGCCACATCGCTCCAAGAAAGAAAGCGCCGAGGGCGTACCGCTGGAAGTAAAGGCACACCCACATAAGAGCAAAGAGAAGAGTGTATCGACTACACTCGATAGCGTAGGCCCAATAGTTGCACTCGTACAGTCCTTCATCCCAAATACGTTGGTGAAGAGCTCGATATTTCTCGATAATCTTGGCCTGGGTAGCCTCATCGGGGGAGGGGTACTTTTCGAGATCGAGGGAGATGTATTCCCGGGTCACCGAATCCAGATACGACATGCCATCCATCGCCTCCTCCACAGATGAAGCTGAGGACACAGATTCAGCACGGACATTCTTGTTCTTGTCGCCAGTGCGGTGTCGAAGTTTTTGGGTATCATCCTCGTCGAAGACTGGGGAGGGCGTGCGCGAGGTCGAAGGGCTGGTATCATCCTTGGAATAGTTAGGTTTAGTGGAGGTGGCCTCGATTTCTGCGCGGGATCGAAAGGTACCACCCTGGATGGGTGGAATGAAGTTGGTCCAGCTACCTTCAATGCGACCAATTCGATACCGTAACATTTGTTGTCTAGCTTCCAGGGAGTGAAGTCTGTGAGTAATTGGTACCATTAGCATTAAACCGTTACAATTGGAGGTTATGGGGTAGTGGTGTTGGCGCACGCATCAACTTCATCCGAGGCATCCTTTCCAACCATGTGCAACATGGCCTTGTCACCTCCAGGGTGATACTTAAGCCAAGGGTCAACTCTGATGACCTGGCCATGCATGATGACAATATTACGACCTTCAGAGATCTGGGCTTCGATTTCGTTGCGGGTCATGAGTGGCGGCGTCCGCCTGGAGGCGTTGAGAGCCTGCGGCGGGAAGCCTGTGATGCGCAGAGGGGCCGCATTGGACATGTTGGGCGGGAAGGAACGGCGCACGACGGACTGGAGGGGTTGGTGAGGGGAGTCCCACGGGCAATTGGCCGCGTGCTGGGGGGCGTTAATTATCTGATAGCAACGAGCGATTGAGTGGGTAGATTCAAGAGCAGATGTGGTCAAGATAAAGAAAGGGGACGGGGGGAGAAACCAGGACAATTCACCGCATCTTTCAATCCCCGTTTCTGTGGGTGGGATGTGATGATACGTAAGTTAATCCGTGCGTGTTGAGTTCCAGCGCCGACAGTGGCTGTACCTAAACTAGTCTGTCGCGCCTGTCAGACTTACCTATAAGGGGGCGGACTAGCGGGGTCAATGAGGGCCTGTTTTAACTGGGCGTAGGCACCCAATTACAGGGCCTATAGCTGGGCGTGCCACTAAGGTACAGCCGTGCTCGTGTCTGCTAACTTAGACCCCGCGAACCCGAAACTCAGAGGCTCCGGCCTTTGATTCCATTGTCGAGGCAGCCCGGACCACATCGACCTATCGAGGCTAAAGACCCTTCGACTGCTGCCTCGTTGGATCTCGGCATATAGCACTAAAACTTCAATCTTAATTAGGCATCTACTGTAGATCCTGCAGGTGGATGGACCTACGGCAGACCAACAGAGCTGGTGAGACAATATTAATTATTCTGCCTGATGTAGCAAAGAACACGTATAATCCGAACCCCCTCGAACCCCCCTCGACCAACCCCTTGCTTAAGCACCTTCTGGTATGGGCCCCGAGCACGAGTACGAACAGCTTTTGCATGCAGGATGACATTCCTCAGATGGATAATTAGCTCTGAATTGCCTTTCACTCCTTGAACATGGTCTGAAAAGCTCCGGAAATGAATTTTTTTTTTTGTTAAGCTATCTCAACTCCAACCGCTTGAGAGAATCCTGTACTGCCCTGTTTAGACTAAACTCACCGTTTTTGTCAATACATATTACATATATATCCTAGTAGGCTATTATACTAGTACCGTACTGTACTTCGTACATGTGGCTGAATGAGCTTAATCATCTAGCTCCGATTCGTCCCCTTCCTAAGAAGCAATCGCACTTCGGGCTTGCAAAGTATACCTGCCCTTCCTCAGTCGGCCCACCTCACCTCTCCTGCATATCAGCACCAGCATCTCTCCACCACGGAGTTCTTAATCTTCGTCCCCTCTCGAAGAACAAACCACCCCGACTCATCCGACTTCAAATGGCCTGATTTGGCAGATAAACGACCGGAGAGGGGGCCTTTCGTCCGGAATCCCCACGATCCGGCAGTAGGCCCCTGCAGATATCACCAACTATCGTCCTAGACATCAGCCGGTTTGTGCTTCGACTCCAGGGATTCATGAGCATGACTGGGCTGAACCCCCTCGCCAGCCATGCATGCCCCAATCTCAGCAGTGTGGTTACGAAACAAACAAACAGTAGAATATAATATCACAGCTTTGAGGCTTTGAAATGAGTTGGACATTTTCAGCCTTGTAGTTCACTTAACTTACAAAACGTGCTTTAATCCACTTCCGTGGCGACAATGTTTAATAGGAAATGACGACTTAGGCAGCTCTATTCCACAGATAAGGCAAGCTAGATCATTTCCACTCTAATACGTGTCTGCAAACCCAGGTATCAGGGTGACGCAATGTGAATTGTACTTTTTTTTTGTCCAGTTTCCATTCATCATGCTACGACAAAAAGAAAATATTACTAGTTTTACACAACCCTGAGACCGAGTCGGCTTAGGCTCGTGTCCGCTTCATGCAGATCTTTGTTTCAGTAACCCCCTCTTGCCCTCTGCTAGCGACGACGGCAGACGCCCTTTCACTCTATTTAGTCCCAGAGTTTCTATTCTTCGCCACAAGAGGCACGCAAAAAATGGGGTTGCACCGGACTATGCTTACTCCAGCGCTCATCTATACAAGCATTCAGTCCTCTTCGGCCGCTTAAAAGTGGATGGCCTTGGAGTGGGTGGCCATAGCAGCCTCCTTGAAAGCCTCAGCCAGGGTAGGGTGAGCGTGGCAAGTTCGGGCAATATCTTCGGTAGAAGCGCCGTACTCCAAAGCAAGGGCACCCTCAGCAATCATCTCACCAGCGTTGGGGCCAACGATGTGAACACCCAGGAGACGGTCGGTCTCGGGGTCAGCAATCATCTTAACCAGACCGTCAGTCTCGAGGTTGGTCTTGGCTCGAGAGTTGGCGCTGAAGGGGAAGGTACCAACTCGGAAGGGGATCTTCTGAGCCTTGAGGTCCTGCTCACTCTGGCCAACCCAGGCGACCTCAGGATAGGTGTACATAACCGAGGGGATTACACCGTAGTTGACGTGACCGTAACCCTTCTTGATGAACTCAACAACAGCAACACCCTCCTCCTCGGCCTTGTGGGCAAGCATGGGACCGAAGGTGACATCACCAACGCATCGGATGTGGGGGATCTTAGTTCGGTACTCGGAGTCGATGATAACACGACCTCGCTCGTCGAGCTCCATACCAATATTCTCGAGACCAAGACCACCGGTGTAAGGTCGACGTCCGATAGCGACGAGGACAACCTCAGAGTCGATCTATTATCGAGTCAGTATTTCATTAATTGATCAGGTGTGCTTGTTCGGCCAACTTACGCTCTCAGGCTTGCCACCCTTGGCAGCATCAACATCGAGCTTCACAAGCTCACCAGAGGTGTCACCGCTGACAACCTTAGTGTTGAGCTTAAATTCAATGCCCTGCTTCTTGAGAAGCTTTTGGGCAGCCTTGGAAATCTCAGTATCCATACCAGGGCCACCAATCTGGCCGAGGAATTCAACAACGGTAACCTTGGAGCCCAGGCGAGACCAGACGGAAGCCATCTCGAGACCAATGATGCCGCCGCCAATGACGGTCAAGCTCTTGGGGATCTGCTCAAGGGAGAGAGCGCCAGTGCTGGTAACGACGCGCTTCTCGTCAATCTCGAGACCAGGGAAGGGGGTGGCCTCGGAACCAGTAGCGATAATAATGTTCTTGCCGCGGACGCTGGTCTCACCGCCATCGTTGAGGGCAACCTTAATCTCGTGCTCATCAACGAAGGAGCCGGCACCCTTAATATACTCGACACCATTCTTCTTAAGGAGGAACTCGACGCCCTTAGTGAGACCACTGACGGCATCGTCCTTGGCCTTCATGAAGTTGGCCAGGTTGAGTTTCACATCGCCGACCTCGATACCGCGCTTCTTGGTGTCGTGGAGAATCTGGTGGTAGAGATGGGAGTTGTTCAGGAGAGATTTCGAGGGAATGCAGCCGACGTTGAGGCAAGTACCTCCAAGTGTACCGCGCTTCTCGATGCAAGTAACCTATGCGCGCGCCAACATTGTCAGTCGATCCGTTCAGCAAGGAAATCTAGTTATTGTTCAATGCAAGTACCTTCATGCCCTCTTGGCCAGCCTTGATGGCAGCGACGTAGCCAGCCACGCCGCCACCAATAATGACGAGGTCCTTCTCCTCTGCGAAATCTAGTCAGCACCCAAGCTGGACACGTCCCCAGCCATGTGTCCCCCTCCAAAAGAGCAAACTTACCAGCAGCGGAAGAATATCCACGGCTCCATCGCGACAGGCTCGAGGAAGAGACGACAACGGGGAGACTGTTGAGTGGAAGAGCAGAGGTTAGTCAACGAGCCATTTTTGCGACCGGCGGAGCAAAGCGTTGAAGCTCTCAACGGGTGGCAACGATAAAGAAGCAGGATAAGAAACATACGAGGACTTCTGGAAGGCCGGGCGGGCGGCTTTGGATATTAAACGACTGGAGAGCATGTTGGGCGGATAGTTTGTGCGTGTCGGGACACAATGGGGGAGGATGAGGGTGGAGATGGGAGGGAAGAAGAGGGTCTTTAGAGGACACGAGGGTTGAGTGTTGAGGTTGAGGGAGAAGATTCAATGTGAATGCGCAGAGCTCGTTGTTTAGGCCGCGCGCACACGGAACAGCAGGGAGCTTCGGCAACAGTTGGCCGCCCATCAGGTAATTTTTTTTACCAGAAAACGAGCCGAAAAGGCTAAAAACGGGGCCACACAAAATGTACGTACCGGCTCTCAGCGGGCTTTCAGCATGCTTCCACCTGTTCCAGCGGCCTTTTCAGTGACCGCGGTGGGCGGTCGGGGCCACACCGAGAGCACGCCCCTGGACTTGTATGTCCGGCTACCCAACGACAGTGTGTTCCTTTGCACCTGCCTTGGCTTAAGCCGGCTAATGCTCTAAATCTTCGGGGCAAGTGACCACCTCTTTTGTCCCGAAACACCGACCTCCCAGCAACAACATCATGGAAAGAACGACCGAGCTTTCCTAGTCCATCCGTGGCCGCCACAGTGTCGCCTCTGAGATGTGACAGTCTTACAAATCCATCCCTATTGATGCTCTCATGTTAGGTCTCACAGTGGGAAATTTTCTTAATGCGAATTGGACTTTATTAGCAATCAATTCGACAGCCTTCTGTTCTACGGCATGACTTCCTTCCCATCTTCTTTTGTCCATCTTGCCTACTCCGATACCTATACCAAGCTCCTCCGACTAGGTACTCTAACTTACCGCCTTCGTCGGCCGAGCACCCGCACAATCCCGCGCCTACCCGGCCCACCGAGAAATCGACGTCACCGTTCGTCAGTGATGCATTACACCAACACGGTCATAGTTCAATTGGACCAACATGAAAACACCAGAGAGTACATCGCGGCTAGCGGCTACTCCATATAAAATATCCCCTATTAAATTGTCAATTCGGAGCTTTGTTCCGATAGTTCTATTTGCCCCGCATACTATATCCGCCAAACCCCAGGTTCTGTCTGCTTTTTGTGCTTTTAGTTTGTCTCAAAAGCTCGACAACCAACTAGTCGTCTGCACTTACGGCCTGGACCGTTGCCTGTGCCTTCTCCCTCACTCGCTGCAACTTCTTCAGCTCCTTGGGTCCAATCAACTTGGTCTTCGGAATCTTCCTCCGCAGCAGCCAATGAAGGCCCGCCGCGAGGCCGGAGAGATCTCTCGCCGGTCCAAATATCTTCTCCACCTTGACATCTTCGCTTGGTCCTTTGCTTCGGCATTCTTTGAGCAGCGCAATTGCAAGATACTGCACAAACATGAACGTCCACTCGTTCGCCTTTGGAAGCTCCAGAGGCTTTAGGATCGCAATAGTCAATGCTCCGTCTGCAATAAGCGATGCGTAGAACTGGGCAACATTGCCAATTCGTCTCTCATCCTTCATCCGTTCTCCCTCAGCTGTCTCATCATCCTCCGGTTCCTCTCCGAACAGGGATTCTCCTAGGCTTCGGAATATCCTCCAGAGGCGGTCCTGCAGCGCAAATCTAACTTTGCTATTGGAGCAAGCTTGTTTCCCAACCAGGGCGTAGTATGGGTTGTATTGTGTCTCACTACCCACACACTGCACCAGCACTCGGGTAATCTCCAATTGATCATCCTTCTTGAGGCGGAGATTGAGAAACTGTCGATAGCCATGGTCAAAGTCAGTTGCGGACATGAGGGCCGTGAAGATGGCAATCTGCGCTGTTCCGCTAAGACCTTGTGCCCGAGCCTTTTTGGGATAATCAGGGAGGACAATATCCATATCTTCATTATCCGACGAGTCGTAGCCTGGACTTCTGCCCCTTTCCGCATCTCGCTCCCCCCTAGGTCTTTCCAGGTTTTTGGGAACGCTAGCACCAACCAGCCACCATTTGCCCCTCGTGTCAGCACCTTCGATATCAGCCAAGCCCACACCCATAGGCGCCAGGCCATCTAGTCTTCGTGATTGAGACTTGAGCTCTCCCAGTCGCTTTTTCATGCGTTGTACATGCTCTGACACAACTCCAGAGTCCATGCCCCTCCCCTTAGGCTTACTATTCTTCAGGTCCGTGATCGTCTCAATCATAAACTTGGTACGGACTGAAACTTTGGCGTATCCTGCCTTTGAAACGGATTCGTTCAAAACACTAACCACATGCTTCAGAGACTGCGGATCGTCTCTTCGGAGCAGGCGGCCAGACATGCGGCAGATTCGAAGAAGCAACTCGACGTTGATCTCTGTGAGGTTACCTAATAGCCTCTCCATGTAATCATAGACAATTTTGCTACTAGTTACCTCAAAGACGTAGAGTTGAGAAATAAAAGTAAGGAGATTAGAGGCCTCCTTCTGGATCGCTAAATGCTCGTCAGCCTCTTTGCTGGCCTGGTCGTATTGCTGGCTGAAATCTGTCACGACTCGTCGAAGCAAGTGAGACCCAAAACTGGATCCAACAATCCGATAAATTGCGGCAGCAAATCCACCGATGAGAACAAAGAATTGGTCTGGCAAGCTCTCAGGTTTGCAAATCTGTGCCATGATAGAGTCGGTAATAATGTCAGTGACATCTCCACGAGCATTCTTTTGATAGAGCTCCTCGACCGACTGTACGATTGACAGAATGTTGCCATCTGTGAGACGGTTGATCAAACCCTGAACCTGTTTCCATAGTCGCGTCTTGATCTCATCGTCTGGCCCTGAGGCCTTTCGAAGGGATGGAGGAACATATTTTGCAACCGTGACTCCAGTGGTGGGTGCCACGTAAGGGTTCTCTCTTTGCCGAGGTCGAGAGGGTGTTTTGTCTGAAGTGTCTGAATCAAACCCTTCAAACGACTCGTCTTCAAGCCTGCCCATGTCCTCATCCTCGCCATCGTCGTCGTCTTCATCATCATCATCCAGCATATCCATATCGCCGTCACCACGGATGTCAAAATTTTCACTCTCATCGCTTTCATCCCGGGACTTGACTTGTTTAGCGGGTTGTAAAGTCTTCCTCCGCTTGGAAGCAAGCCAGTCGTCATATTCGCTTTTTCTCTTCTTGTTTTCGTCATCGCTACTCTCCTCGACGTCGTCCCGGAATTCGCCCATCAGCTCTTCAAGTCCATCTTCCTTGAAAGCCTGAGGTAGTGATTTTCGCCCTTTCTTGATTCCCAACTTCCTCTCAAACTCTGCGATTTCTGCATCATCCTGAGCAAGTCTTTCTTGAGCCGCTTTCGAGGTGCCTTTTGCCTTGGTTGGTTCTCGCAGTTGAGTTTCCCCTTCGCTTTCATCTTCGTTGTCTTCTTCATCTTCCTCGTCGATTCCTTCTTCTTCTTCTTCTTCTTCTTCTTCTTCTTCTTCTTCTTCTTCTTCTTCTTCTTCTTCTTCTTCTTCTTCCTCTTCTTCCTCTTCTTCCTCTTCTTCTTCATCCCCTTCACCTAACGAGATGAGTTCATCATCTTCGCCTTCGTCGTCTTCGTCGATTTTGTCCTCGTCACTCTCAACAGGTTTCGAAAGATTGCGTTGATATTGCGAAACCTTTGGTTTGGTTCCATGTGTAGCGTTCCGTCTTGCCTGGTTATGCGACTGCTGCTTCTGCTCGGGCTGCACTGCTTTAGAATAGATGTGGCTTCTCTTTTGAACTCGCTGGGCTTTTCGCTGCTCTTTCCTCGAAGACTGGGGACCCGTACGACCTCCGCGTCCCCCGCGCCTATTGTTTCGAGGCTGGCTGGGCTCTGGCGCATCCAAGCCCATGCGTTTAAAGAGCTTCTGCTGAAGCTCAGGCACAGAAGTCATGATGAGCAGTTGCCCTGAGGGTAAATTCTCAAGTCGAGAATCAGAAGGAAAATTCTTCGCGAGGCGCACCTTTCTAAACCATTATAAATAGGTTAATAACGAGTGGTGAGAGCAGATTAGCAATATGAAAACCAAACTCTCAGAAGTTTGAAATGGACGCCTCTCATCAGTTACCGTCTGGATTAGCTAAAGTGAAAGAAAAAAAAAAAGTTGAGCAGCCGCGCGGTACGTCACTATGTTGCCAAGCCCCAAAAATAGTCTTGACGAAATGCCCCGCCACAGCCTGGTCGCGCCACACCTTCAACTGGTGGGAATGGCGGGGCACATGCCCGAGTCTCGACCTCATCTTCAAATTCAAGAGGCTTCATCGACTTGTGCTCTATCCCTATCGGCACAGTCCATTCCAACACCATGGCAGGAGATCACATGAGCCATGGCGAGGTTAGTCTGTTCATTTACGCCCAGCTCAACAACGATCCAGCTTGCTTGTTCGCGCCTTCTATGAGCCCAAAATTGACACGCAACCTAGTTCTTCGCCAAGTTGGGTGAGCTCTTCAACAATCGCAAGGGGAAAGATCACGGGGCTATATATCTAAGTCAAAAACGCCGTAAGATTTTCATAAGTGCCGCCATACGGCTGGGCTACGCTTATCCCCAAACTTGGCGCACAATGTTAACAACCTTCTAGTCACCTTTGGTCAGGATCTCCCCAGCTCATCAGAGGAGAACCCCCTACCAGACATCCATCCCAACAAGCCTTTACCAATCGTCATCCGTGCATCAAACGGACAGGGCAAAAAAGACCGTTCAAACAAGGTCAAGTTGTCGACAGTAGTGCAGCCCAATGAACTCGACGGTTTCTACGCTCGGTACGCAGATGTGTGCAAAGCAGGGATGACGGCGTTGAAGCCCAGGGATAGAAGCAAGAAGAAGGCAAAGGCGAAGAAGAAGAAGGCTGCAGCTTAGTAGATGATGCAACGTTTTAAGAAATCTTTCTCAATATCAACTTCACCATTAAACGAGAAATGGGACGGCTTCATCGGGTCATCATCCCTCACGACAGCCACAATGTAACAATTCATCAATTTTCCGTGTTTCCCTTTATGCTTGCATCTCAATGACAGGCATTTTCTGCAAGTAATACGCCACCACCAAAGAAATACCGCCCGCTTGTGCCATTTCAACGTCAATATGTTCTCACAATCACCCCTATTGGCCACGAGACTGAAGCGCACGCTGCGGAAATCAATGGTGCAGCCTATTTATCATTATTGCATCGTATAGACTAACTATGTTTTCAGGGTCATGCATAAAAATGACTCCTCATGTCGTTTTCCTAGTCTTAGGAGTATCGGTAATTACCCCTAAAGCTAGCAGCCGCTCCAGTTCGTGAACTATGTTACACAAGCATTACATCTCAGGCCGAAGATGCCTGTGGTACTAGGTTGGCCCTATACAGCTATATACTCGTAGGTGATACGTAATTGACAGTTGCAGGAATGATAGGAAATGTAAGTCTTACTAATAGATGTTTCCCCAATGCTCTAAATCTCAGACAACGCCACAGAAGCAAAGCTACCAGCACTTACTCGATCCCCTAGAGGCTCTTAAACCACTTTAATTCCAACTAATCCGTATTAGTATGCATAGATAAGTACTCTCTTGGCCCTTTCCATTTATCTTAGTGGACGCGGAATGCCAAACGCCGAGCCACATAATGTATGGGCTCTGTTCCACTCCATCGAAAACAGCTCGAGCGTGATATTGTGGGCTTCCAGCGTCTAGGTTAAAGGGCGACATGTCTCTTATGACACGCCGAAAATCCTGGCCAAGGGTCGATTAGTGCCTTTGCCGTCATTGAATCATGTCGCAAAGGAACATGGCTGTCTGTTTGTTTAATTATGTCAACATGTCTGCATAGGTGCCGACCGTTGAAACAACCTTATTTCAAAGCTTAAACGAACAAGCAACTCCTTGGTCATCCTCAGTCATTACTCAGAATCGACGCTATGATTCCTCGAACGTGTCGAATAGGCGAGGATGGCATCAACCGGCCTTATAGGCCTCCCAATGGTAAACTCGTCGTTGATTTCGTAACCCAATACCAGGCGTCAGAGAACGTTCAAACAGTTTTCCTTACAAAGCTATTCTGTACTGCCATAATATCGTTCCCTCTCATCAATATATATTTATCTTCAAGCCAGTGACTATTCAGCTAGGTGGAGCCTATGACCTAGATAGCACTCATGCAGTACCTATTAGCAAGTTTTGCCATGGAAACTAGATTATCAAGTAATAAACAGCTGGTAGCGGGTAACACAATGCGAGACAGAATACGGTAGATCTAACGTATCTATTACCGGGTGTCATTGCCTATACAATCCATGACCTAACCATGGTGGCATGAAATCAACAATTGTCATGTTCATCCTCATAATGGCCTTCTGCACTGTCACATAATACAAGTCGCCTCATAGATGTCGCCTGAAAGAAATGAAAATCAACTGGCCTAACCTCAGCGCCAGCAACCATAACGTAAAACGTGAACCCATGGCTGATACAGATACACACCGGCACTCAACTGATGCTCCCGGCCCGACAGAACTTGCCATGCGCCCCGAGATGCTACGCAAAACCCACGCATATCATGCGCCACTCTCCTCACCCGCCAGCCATCGATCATAAAAACCATCAGATGATTACTCGAGATACATTCTAGGTAGTTGCCATCTGTCACCTCCCCATCTGGAGTGTCAGACCAGATTGTCGTCCATCGGTCCGCCCATTCACTAAAAGAACCCACGTCTTGATTTTGCTGCTCGTCGTAGCCAAGGCATCCAAGGGAAACACAAACGAATCCGCTGGTATCCGACTACTCTATGACCGGTGTCCCCCTCGCCAGCTATCCTCAAAGTATTACAAGGCGTCGGTTCTTTGTCGACGTCGAGACCGCGACTCCGGAAAGATTCCAGTGTCAGTGCCTCCCAGTTTTGTTGTTGCGCGCAAAAAGAAATTCGGTCCAAAGAATGAGTCGTAGTAGAAACGAATATGGGCCAAGACAAGAAGTTCTCGTCACCCGAAAGAACAAAGGAAAGTTCGTCGTGGGGACCATTCATAGTTCTCCCATCCCAATTAGCTTGTTGACATAAACATCAGACCAAATTTACATGATTTGATCCTGTGTCAGGCCGCCATGGGGATCGGCTTCCATGGGATCACCACCCGGCTGGGTTAGATACTTGACGAAGCTCAGGTTGAGAGGGCGGCCACCGTACTGGTAGCCTTGAAATTTAGCAATAGCCGTCTCAGCAGTCTCAGCAGAATCAAAGCGAACGACACCAGAGCCTCGAGAACGACCACTGGGCTCGTACTGAATCTCGGCTTGCTCAACCTTGCCAATGGTGGTGAAGAGCTCAACCAAGTCATCATTGCTAGTGGACCAAGGAAGCTACTGAGAGTCAGTCTTGAGTAATATCAGCATGCCAGGAGAAAGCTTACGTTGCGGACGAAGATGATCTCGCTTCTCTCAGTTCCGGAAGTGGCAAAATCCGTGAAGGGATTAGGCGGTACAGAAGCGGCAGGAGCATCGAAACCACCCCCAGGTCCGCCGGGTCCTCCAGGTCCTCCAGGTCCTCCAGGACCGCCGCCTCCAGAGAAGCCACCGCGACCGCCGAAACCGAAGCCGCCACGGCCACCACCGAAGCCTCCACGGCCAAAGCCGCCGCCGTAGCCGCCTCGCATGCCGCCGCCAAAGCCGCCACGGAAGCCCATACCGGGGCCGCTACCAGCATATCGATCCTCGCGGACCTCAAGAACACGGGTGTGCCAGTCGTAGCCGTTGAACTGCTGAATAGCGTTGCGAGCATCGTCGGGGCTCTCGAAAACAACAATTCCAGATCCCTTGGGTCGGCCATCAGGGCCAACATGGACATCGGCGCGAACAACGCCGCCAGTTCGAGCTACACAATACTGTTAGGATGGCTCACCCCGAACACCGTGTCGGGAGCGGAGGCCGAGGATAACATACCTGCTTGCCGGAAAAGATCCTTCAGGTCTTGCCAACCGACATTGAAAGGTAGCTGTACACGTGCGTTAACAACGAGCGATGACCAACGAGAGACAAAAGGAGTAACAAACGTTGGCAACGTAGATCTGACGACCGCCGCCTCCAGGGCCACCACCGCCGCCGTACCCGGGGTTGAAGCCGCCAGGCATACCGCCGCCGCCGCCGCCGCCACCGCCGCCGCCGAAGCCGCCGCGGTTACCGCCAGTGGCGCCAATGAATCGGGGCTCAGCCTCACGATCCTATTTTTCCAAGTAATTAACCAACCACCTTCCAACGGGTGCTAAGGACGACTAACCTCTCGGACGTAGACAAGGCGGCCCATGAGGTTCTGGTTGCTAAGCTGGGCAACAGCCTGTTGGGCTTGCTCACGTGTAGCATATTCCACAATTCTAGAGACTAGTTAGCTTCATTGAAATTCAACGATAAAAAGACCACTTACCCGCATCCCTACAATCAACCCAGGACAACGTCCCAACCCGTCAATCCAACGATCCATAAGTCTAAGAGGGAGAAAACCACAAAAGAAAGCCAACCAAAGACTATGCAATGAAGCCCACCTTCGACATTCCGTTTGGAAGCAATAGTACGTCGGCAAAGAGGACCTCTCCAGCTAGATTACCATCTCGTCAGTCCCACATGAATCCTCCAGAATCCGCGGCATTGAAAGCCTCACCCTGTCTCATAAAATCCTTAAGATGGTGCCACTTGACATCGTAGGAAAGGTTGCCGACGTAGACCCGGCGGTCTTGTTGGGATGTTTCGCGAATGTTGTTCATCATTTGTTCTCGAGCGGCAGCCCGTTCCTCGTACGATCGATGAGGAGCCTGTCCGCTATATCCTGCACTTGGTCCTCCACCGGGGGCACCTGTGCTAGTCATGGGCGAGCGATCACGTCCTCGGCGATAATCGTCCCGGCTTGCAGATCGGCTGCGGGGGGAGTAGGACCGGCGTCGAGTTGAACGGCCAGGGCTTCTGGAGCGTCGTCGAGGTGATCGGGACCGTTCGCGCTGGTAGCGGTTAGCGGTATAATGGGAAGGAGATTGTTCCATGCGAGAGTTGATGGAAGAAATGCGCAGTGTGATGGGAAATAGGCCTTGGTGGGACAACGAGGTGAGGATTGTAGGGAGACATCGGGTGGGGGTGGATGCCGCGCGCGCTCAAGCAACAGTGATTCACCCCAACCGAAACAGCGAATAGCGGCTCGATTCTCAGGCGCCAAACGCTCGATTCAGCACACTGCAATTGCAGCAAGGAGCGCACAGCGAGAGAGAAAGTAGCCAGTCGCAACGGCGGGTTTCGGATGAGCGGAGCCTGCCGGGGAGCTTCTAAAGGTTGCGGCACCAGCGACCTTCAAGTTGAAGTGAAGCGGGGGGGGGAGGCTCAAAATCAGCCAGGAACAACCATAGTTCAATCGCGCGGGGGAGGCACATGCCCTTGCGCTGGAACAAAGGATGGTTTGATTGCAAAGAGGCAGATAGATAATGAATGGGAAATAGAAACAGGATCGAAAGAAGACTGAGGGATACTCACAGGTCGGTATGTGTCGCCTGAATCAGCTACAGAAAGGTAAGCGTCAGAATCGAAATGCAAGAGAAGAATATCCGTGACAGAGCCAACGGCAAGAAAGGCGAAGAAGGAGAAAGAGTTGTTTGAAATGACGGGGAGCGAGGGTAGCTAGGTAGTAGTGGAGGGGTGGTGACAGGAGAGGCAGAGGGGAACGCCGAGTGGACCTGGCGGGAGACATGCAGGTAAGGGGGTTTGATAATGCAGTGTATTGGGGAAAGGCGACGCAAAGAAAGCGGCTGGAGGACGTCTTCGGGAATGGAATTGGGGCTCCGAGGTGCATCAAGCAAGAGATGGTATCACATTGATTGATGAGGACACTCCAGGAGTGGAAGTGTAGGGGCAGGAAACAAGGCTTGATCGCGCTCAGGCTCTGTTTGCTGAGGTTCGGGCGTAGGCTCAGGCTCGGATTCGGGGAGTTCGAAGCTCGACACTCGAAGGTCTGGGCAGGACAAGCTAAAGGGAAAGATGGTGGAAGAGATGCGGGAGGGGGTCGGACAGGAAGAGCGTGGGATAGAGGACGGGAGGGAGATGTACGGGCAGAGAAAGAGCTGGGCGGCGACACGGTTCTGACTGAACAAGCGACAGGCGCACGCGTCTGAAGGGCAAAGGAGTCGTCGCAAAGACCACAGCTTGAAGAAGACAGCGGCTTCAGAGAGCAACCGGAGATGGTGACATACCCATGGCAAGTATGCTCTACAAGAATGTCGACCTTTTTGGGGGGTGGGAGGGTGTCCTTGTCGCGCGGTGAGAGACTCGCGGCCAGTCTGGATAGGCGGGAGTGCAGCGTGTCCGGTGTCCACGTCGCAAAAAGGAACCTGAAATGCGGGAGTAGCTCTGGGGAAGGTCCGAGGAGCAGGCGAAAACAAGCCACTGGTCCGGAGTCAGCGAGAGGACGATGTCAAATGTCGCATAAATGCAAGCTGGCTGCAGCACGGGCGATTGACGGTCGGGATCGGGGAGGGGGCAATGGCGGATTGGGGGGGAGGAACAGCTGCGAAAAAGAGACTTGTTTGAGCAGATGACGGCCGTCTCGTCTCTCTCCTGTCAGTTCCTTGTCTGTCGCAAAAAGAAAAGACGCGTTGATGAGAGTGGAGTATGGACCAGGCGACGAATGAGAGCGATGGAACGGGGAGGTGGACTAGGGGGGACTTCTGGGACCCGCGATGCAGGCTACGTACCTACCCTCCTTACCCTTTCGTACCTACATTAATATGGAGTACCTCAAACACCACAAGACACCGGCACTGGGACAAAGAAAGACGGCGCTCAGGGGGGCTTGAAAGTCAGGCTTGGATGGCAGGGTCCCTAATAACGGTCGGGTTCTAATTAGTGACGGGCACGACGATTTTGAATATATATAATCCGTCTATCTATATATAATATTTTCCTGGTGGGTTTGGGTTGAATTGGGTTGAAACAGGTCCAGGCAGAATGTTGATCCAATGGCCAGGGCAAACGGGAGACTGCCTGTCTGCAACTCTCAGGTTTTATTCGAGGTACGTACTCCGTATGGGGTACAGTACCAACAAGGGTACTTACGCCTGCACCTGCACAAGTACCGTACGTATTATGGTACAATGGAGAGCCATGGAAGGTGCCAAGCACGGCTTCTAGTTGCCCAGAGTCTCTCTTATCCACCAACACTCTAGGTGGCATGCACGTCGCAGTGTCTAGAGGGCCGCTATTAACGAGCTACTGGCTGCAGATCTCACGGGCGAGGGAGACCACGCTGGAGGGGTAAGCGGCCGGTAATGCGGCGCCGACGGGGCTTGTGCTTGCTGGGTTCCTCAACGTCAGCTTGTGCCTAGAGCCAGCGGCCGTAAGCCCAAGATTAAACTTAGATGTCATATCATAAGCAGCTCTAGGTTAATCACTTATTACCCGACTGTGCTATGTGTTTCATGACACTCGGGGTCACAGGGCTGAGGTCCTAAATAAATTAATTCCCGTAAAGTGGTCTGTACTTGAATATGAAGAGGAAGAAAAAAAAATTGAACCGCTCAACACGACCAAGGGCATCCAACCACGTTCTCGCTCGCGACAAACCTCATCCCTGATGCACCCATCGCCAATTTCCACGACTCCTCCCCTCTTCGTTGCTCTGTAAGGCAACTCGGCCAGCGCGGTTGTTTCTGTTGGAATGGAATGGAATGGCCGCGGCAGTGGTGGTGGAAAGTGATGCTTGTGGCGTTAGATCATCCTTGTCGCGACAAGCCAGCCATGTACCAGTGGCCAAGACAGGACGATTGCAAATACCAGGACCTGCACGAGGTGGCACAATCACAATCACCGTCACACTCGCACTTAATGATGTGGTGATTGGGGTTGACCAGGGAGTGCATCCTGCCCACATATCGGTTTACGTACGGTATACGAGGGGCCAGGTTGGGGTAGAGCGATACCAGTCCGTATTGTAGTAATACGACCGTGAGGCCTTCATCGTAGGATACTCGCATGTAATTAAACGAAAGGCCAACCAACCAGAGTAATGAGAGCGTGATTCCATGGTGAATCAATGTCATCGACGAGTAAAAGGAGAGTCTCTCGATCAGTTGCGCGATGATAGGTCACCCTGAACAATCGCTGAACTTCGTACAGTACTGTAAATAGGGCACGACCAGATGCCGAGACGCCTCACCCACTATTGATCTCCTTTGCTCGATAATGTGCGCATAAGTTACCTTGCACATGGATTATATGTGGCTAACTGATATTGTAGTAGCGGAGACACTGCGACATGCAGCGTCTGAGCGAGCCCTACAGAGCACCGTACTTCGGGCTGTAATAAGTGAGCATCTGGACGGTTTGGTCTGATGATGATTACCGTCCTTCGTTTCCTTACTCCTGTTTGCTTTGTTTCATCCATTCTTGTCATCCTTAGGCATGCGGTGGGTGGAGGCTTAGAGAGAGGCTCAAGTGACAGGCAACCCAAGGCAACCCAGGGCAACCCATGAGCCACGAGCCACGAGGCAACAAGAGGCAGCGCGAGGCAATCCTAACTAATGCGATATCCCTGAACTAGGTTTGCCCACTTCGGAAACCTCAACCAGGACTGCTAATTGTACACTGTGTATCTTATTATTTAATAGCACGGTATGGTCCGTATGTTCGCCCAACATTCCATCTCAACAGGTAGGTACATGTTAGCAACCTTGCATATAGAGCATGCTCATCCGCCTCCTCTTCAACCCACAATCACGAAGTTGGATAAATATGAAGAAACTCAACCACTACACGCAACTCGCCAAAATGGCGCTAGCATCGGCTGTAATCCAGGGCCCCCGACACCACATCTGATTCACATGCGATCTGCGCTCGATAGGCCTGCCAATTTACACTCGTGTGCTTTCCGGTGCTGATGATGCTTGTCGATATCTTCCCGTTCCACCAGTTCCTACCTGGCCACTGGTGTGCTCAACAATCCGAGTAGGCATGATCCAGAAGAACGATCCAAGTGCTGTCTAGGACAATGTTTCAATCATGTTGGCCACTCTCTCTTCGCCAGTTCGGATTTGTCCAGCCAGGCAACCCTCCTCCGTCAATTTTTTCAACGCCTGGGCAAACAAAGCCTCGTCTCACACACGACAATTGATGGGAATATGGGTCAAGGTTGTTAGTTGGTTGGTTGCCGTGTGGGGCAACACTGATGGTGGGATGGACCAGGAGTTGGTCAACACCATCAACCTGCACCAGCCAGACTCGTTGGTGGACCACAGACTGCAAGCGGCTCGAAGCGGACTGATAGTGCCGACTGACCCTTGTCCATATCGCCTCAGGGTTCGCCCACCAATACACAGTACCTATTGTCTTGGGCTTTCCTTCGCCGAGTCCGCGGGTGTCTTTGACCTGTCGAAACAGGGAGACGACGTCCAACTCTAGCTCAAGCCACGACAACACTCGCCAACCAGGACTTGACGCCTCAGTTCGCTCGTGGTTGCGACATGCGGCCAACTAACAAGCCTGCTGCGAAGAATAACCCGTCATGCATGGCCTTGTCTGGATCGTTTCTCCCCGCCAGATCTGCACCCTGAATCCACCTCCCGTGTTCTACATTTTAACTCCTAGTTAATGAGCACCATAGCCAGTCTATCATACAGTATCAATGGTATCATGCCCCAGATTTGAAAGGTCACCAGTGCACGATACCCCCGTCATAGGTGGGGGGCTAAGGTGCTTTTCTTCCTGCTCTCCAAGCCGTGAGATGGAATGTCGTCTTCTTTCATACTGGGCTACTCTGGAGGGGTATCGTCCCGGGCCGAGCCCCTGTCAATGGCACGCTTCTTCGGAATCACTAGCATTAAACCCACGCGGGATGCAGGGGGGCAGACAGCGACAAGAGTTGAAGGACCAAACATGGTCCATTATGAGCAGTCCACTTGTCCGATTCGAAACTGCGTGTGTATAATGCAAGCTTCGTCCGGCTTCAGATGGGTGGTGGACGGGGGTGTGGTGGTCAAATTGCTGGGCCACGGGACATAGACTATGTACTAGTTAATTACCACACACGTGCGGATAGAGTTCGCACCGTTACACAAACAATCCGACAAGCCGTTTAACGGAAATACCCTACCAATCACACTCACTGTCACACGCCTCATTGGCGGTGACAGCTTTTACTGCTTATTATCTCCATTTGAGCAGCTCCTCCGTCGCAGACGAAGTGCTTTTGGGAGACCAAGAGGGGAAGAGAACCAAAGCACCAGCACCCAGTCGGGGTTCCTTGACCTTGTCCTATTCATCATCAAACAAGCCATGGAGGCGGGTCTCAAGCCACGCCGTCCGGGTCTGTCCCGACTTCAAGACCCTTGTCAAGCTGGACCCAACAATAACGGGCTTATTAGTGTCTATCCTCCAGATCACCGATGTGACTGGTTGGCTTGCCAGGACGCCATGCATACAATGGCTTTTCACATACAGATTACTCTGTACACAGTTCTCCGTAGCAACAATGGCGAATGGAGGTCCCGACAGCCAACTCGTCTCATTTGCCGTAAAGGTTCGTCAGATATCCGCAGTGTCCACTCCCTCTCGAGTGAGGCACTTTTTAGTCTCAATTTGACCCGTGGTATGACCCAGGCATGCAAGCTGCTCTTCCCAGCTGCCTTGGTCCGGAACCGTGCCTAGCCTTTATCGACTTTTATTAACACACTACAAACGTACTTCGTACGGTCGGCGGCAACCGCTATATCTAACAGAGCCCTGTGCCAGTGGACTAACAAACGCGGTAGATCTGATCATCAAGGTTGCCAGCGGATCCTACTCCTTGTAATTCGTGACCAGACTGAACTCCGGGTAGCGGCCCATGTGGAGCACTAGGTACTCACCTATAGCTCATGCTACGGCCATGCCGCAAACAGGGAAATGGAAACCAACGCGGGCGCGTGGTCAACTTCTTTATTGGCTTTCAAGTGCCGAAGAATATGCCCTTACCGGTGGTTGCCGCGAAGCTCGCTTAAATGAGTCTCGCATTTAGGAATATGACATGAGACCAGACAGCACAGATTGTCACGGCGATTACTGAACTAGGACATGCATACAAAGTACAGGGAGATTAACGAAGCCGATTTTCTAGTAGTCTGTCATTACCAGGACGACACGTATCTTATCGTGAGCTTTCAACGAAGAGCGTGGAATGTCTTTGTGATTGACGGCATATCAGAGCTGCCAGGAGAGAAGTTCCCCTGTCATTGGCGAGCGCCAAGGTTATATCTATCTCAACCTAAGGGTAATTAACGACAACACCGGAGCGAGAGAAGGCATCAAATCCAATACTTGATTAGGCTGATCTGCACGTTACATACAAATGAGTTTCACTTTTCAGAAAAGCTACAAGACATAGCGTCCTAAGAAAGAAAAGACGAAGTGGCCCGAGCTCCTCCGGAGAATCGCCCCACGTTGACCTCCGTCCCGGAACCGCCATTGGGGAATTTCGCAGCATCAAACACCAGACTCGAACGATATACAACTCGGTTCTCGCGTTACTCCACGGCTTGTCGACGCACGTGGTCGCCAATTGTCTCCGCCACGCACAAGTAATCATGTCTGCACCCGCACGTCTTCTCCCAAGGCAATGCGCCCTGCGTAGCCCCCGACTCGCCGCCGCCCAACGATTCGTCCAGCGACCCTACCACTCCTACGATCATCCGTCACCTCCCGGACCCTTCGGCGATGCTGAAAAAGCTATCCTTTCTGCTGCATACAAGCACATTCCAGAACATGGCTTCTCTCAACGAGCTTTGGGTCTTGGTGCCCGCGATGCCGGATACCTAGACATCAGTGCCAGTGTCGTCCCAGACGGTCCTTTCAGCCTTATCAAGTACCACCTTACTTCACAGCGAGAGGCTTTGGCAGCGCGCAATGAACAACTGTTCAAGGAAGACAATACTACTGGTGTAGCCTCTCGCGTGGAAGCGTTGACCTGGGAGCGATTGATAGGGAACAAGCAAATATTGGACAGATGGCAGGAGGTGGGTTGATTTTGTGACAAGCAAACACATTGGACGACGAATTACTAACTATATTTTACTAGGCATTAGCTATCATGGCCCAACCTAGCCATGTTCCCGCCTCCCTGAAGGAATTGGCCGCCCTGTCCGACGAAATTTGGTTCCTTGCCGGCGACAAGGCTGTCGATCCCTCATGGTACACCAAGCGCGCAAGTCTGTCCATGATTTACAGCACCAGTGAGCTCTTCATGACCAACGACCGATCTCCCGACTTTATCGAGACAAGACACTTTCTCCAGCGAAGGCTCAGCGAGGTCAAGTCTCTTGGCGGCCTCGTAGGATCTCTTGGCCAATATGCCAGCTTCACCCTCAGCGCCGGGGTCAATGTCCTGAGAAGCAAGGGAGTTCGTATTTGAACAAAACCGGGTTGTTTTTTATCTACCAAGTTGCCTGTACGATAATGTATGAACCATGTACAACTGTAATTACTATCACAAACAATAGCCCCTAGACATAAAAAGGTCCTTGCATGTTTTTCCTCCCACGCACGAAAAAAAAAAAAAAAAAAAAAAGGGGGGGGGGAAACCTTGGTTCATCCCATGCACACTCCTACTCCTAGTTGGATCCTAAGTGCTACAGCCACAGCTATAATAATCATCGTAACGCCTTAAGCGCCTTTGTCCTTGCCACCAATGGCATGATTCTCCGGGAAATCGACATCTGATTGATCAGTACTACGTGCGTTTCTTACACTAGAGTCCGCTGTCGCGGGTCCACGAGTCTATGTACCTGTGAGTAACAAGTATCTATCACCTTGAACAAAGGGTTTTGAACGCACCTGATAATCTTGACATCCTTGTCTAACCGGGCCCGGCCCTCAATGGCGTTGGGCGTGATGAGGATGTACTGTCGTGACACGGAACGACGCGCGACATCCACCTTAGAGCACAAACTCACGTCAGTCTGTTTCAAAGAATATCTTACGTCAGATCGGAGACTTTTTTGTTTTTTAACTTACCAGCATATTTGTGCTAATGGCACGATTCACGTTATCCATGAAGACATCGAACTCGTCGAGACACCGGATAGGCGAGCCAATAGCCTCCCACACGGAGAGAAGCATGCAAATGGACGAGAAAGACTTTTCGCCACCTGATAAGGTCTTTGTGTTCCTTCCGGCCGAACTCTTGCGAGTCTCATCGGGCTCAATCTGAACGAAGACCTTGCGGGCGCGGTGGTCGAGATCAATCTTTCCTCGGAACCCACGCTCGCTGAGGAGGTAGTTGAACTGAATGCGGATTCGAGCGCTGATCTGACGCTGAAACTGGCGCCAGAGATAAAGACGTTGTCCGATGGCTCGCTTTAATGAGGCAATGGTCTCGTCCACGTCTTTGGTTTGCTTGACGACATCGTTGTAAGTCTTGCGAGCTGCGGTAGCACGGTCGTAGATTTCTTTGTCGGTGGCGCCAAGTCTCCTCTCTCTCGCTCTTAGTTGTTCTCTGATCTTTTCGTACTTCTTCTCGATGCTATCATGCGTTTCATCGTCTGGTATATGAACTCGGTCTGGAGCCATATTTAGTGCTTCCGACGTAAACTCTTCGACATCCTTAACCTTCTCGTCACGCTTCTCAACCGCACGACGCCGCTCCGCTTTCTCAATGTCTAGCTGCTCAAAGGCGGCGTTTTTTGTGATAACGGCCGCACGTCGCATATTTTCGACGGTATTGATCTTCTCCCGTGCCGTATTGACCTCATTCTGGAATTCGTCCCGCCGGGCCTTTTCAGCTTCGAGTTTCCGTTTCGCATCTTCCGACTTGGCATTAAGTTCTTTCTTCTGAAATCTCATGGTGCCGTACTGGTTACCAACCTGGTCCAGTTCGGTTTTCTTCGTGGCCAGCGCCGCTCGGAGGCTTTCCAGACGGTCGTCGACACCCTCGAAAGCATCGAGTTCCATGCTAATTCGTTCCATTTCAGCTTGCGCTCGGCGGAGCTTGTTCTCGAGATCCTTCATGTTCTTGCGATGACCATCGAGATCATGCTTGTGCCTTTGAAGGGACTGTTGCGCCTGTCGATCCTCGCTGTTGATCTCTCGCAATTCCACTCCCAGCTGATTGAGGTTCTCCTGTTGAAGAGCAACCTGGCGTGCAGAATCCGACTGCATCCTGGGACGCATTCCACTAGGCGGGATCGGACTTGTTCCGATTGATCCATTCCGATTCGTTATTCGCAATCCGTGACCACGTTTCCCCCTTCCATCATGGAAGCAGATGCACGCTACCACGTTGCGTGGAGGGGTATTATCGATCATCACTCGTTGAGCCTCCGTGCGCTCGTTGATCAGGATAACCTTTTCGATCGAACTGTTGATAATGAGCTGTGATCGAATGATTTCATCGTCAAACTGGAGCACCCTGAGAATCGTGCTGAATTGAGCATCTGGTTCTTGGTTGCTCGTGTTAAGTTGGGTTGCGTAGGCGATATATATTGGAGGTGGCCTCCTCATCTTAACCCGTTGCATAATGCCTGAGAGTCTTGTTTGGTCTGGCTTGTTTCTCACAATGAAAGCATTTAATGCATCGCCTAGTGTCTTCTCAAGAATACCGGACCATTCCGGCTTCGAAAGCCTAAGCCGAGCACCAATGGGTCCGATAGGCTTCTGTTGAAAACCATTGTCGTTCTCTATAGCTTTGATCAGAGCGTGCATATCTCGATCAAATCCATCCAGAGGGGAGCCAGTGCTTGCTCTGAGTTGTTGGATTTGCTGCTGCGTGGTGAGGATGTCCTTGCGTTTGCTCTCTCTAGCTTGCTTGTGTCTTACGGATTGCTGCTCGGCTTCCTGCACTCTAGCCTGGATAACTGGCAGCTGCTGTTGGGCTTCTTTGATTTGTTGTTGAAGATTCCTCTCCATATCAGTGGCTTCTGCAAGTTCGGCATCCTTCTCCGCACGAGCCGATCCTGTCGACTCGCCAAGACGCCGCTCCTCTTCATCAATCTTGTCTTGGCAGGAATCAGACTCTGCCTTTAGAGATTTGAGACGTGCGTAAGCATCTCGTTCCTCTAGGTGCACGTTGGTCAACTCCTCTCTGGCTTTATGGTAAGCTGCCTCGGCTTCGTGTATCTTCTCCTTGAAAACCTCCCGTTCCGTGTCAAGACTCCGGTGTGCCTGGTTGGCTCGATCTAATTTCTCATCAACTGCCGTGAGACTGTCGGTCTTTTCTTTGCATAATTTTTCGGCATCAACGATAGCCTGCTCTCGTTCCACAATATCTTCGTCAAATTTCTCGAGCAATCTCTCCTGCTCCACTACTTGAGACCAGATGAGTTGATTTCTGTAATGTCGGGCCCTTTCTCGGAGACCTTGGTTCCTTTGCGCCGTGTCAGCAAGTCGTACCGCGTCCTCCATATCCTTCTTGACGAGGGAAATCTTGGAGGTTAGGTCGTCTCTGAGGATGAGGGTCCTGTCAAGAGTGTCCGTTGACATTTTGTAGTCGTTGTCCAGTTGCTCTAGCTGAACTCCAGAGACAAAGTACTTGTATTTCTGCGCTGGCGTCGCCGCGTTGAGGAACTGGCGTGCGTTGTCCTGGGACAACACCGTCAGAGGGTTCCCAATCTGCAACCCGTACCACTCAGAGATTTCGTCAACCTCCTGCTTCTTGGTTGAGATGATTCGACCTGCAGCGCTCTTGATCTTGAACCCACTGGCACCAGTTTTGGAAAAGTGGCGCTCAACGATAATAGACTCGCCGTATACATCGGGCATGTAAGCATCGGAGCCGGCATTCTTGATCTGCACGATCAGGCTACCCTGGTCACAGCCTTCTTTTACGAACGCCTTCAGACTTCCTCCACGGTTGGTGTCACTGGCCTTTCCACCGAGACAAAGGGTCAAAGCGGTCAAAACGGCACTCTTTCCACTTCCATTCTCGCCGACGATGAAGTTGATGAGAGGCCCTAGCTCAACATGCAATCGTTGATGGCACATGAAGTTTATGCACGTAATGCTCTCGATAATTCCACCCTCCGCTGCCATGTTGTTTCCAACCCTCTCCGGCCGTTGCAAGAGCTTTTGGGTGGCTTGTTGGTCATCCCACTCGGGATTCCGCAAATGTTTGAAGCCGGCATCTCGCATCAACTCATATTGCGTCTGGGGCGGAGTTTGCGCACGTCTGTGATCGATTTCATCTTCGCTCTCGGAGCTTTGTGTCTCATCTCGACTGGGTGATGGTTCTTTGTTGTGCTCATTTATTGAGACTCGCATGCGTTTCCTCTGATGTCGCTGGTTAGCTGGACTATAATAGACCAATGATTATGGGATGAGGCTGGGAAATTACAGATCTGTCTTCTCGGAAGTTCGATCGCGCTGTCCGTACATGGACGACATCCTCTTCCTCGTCATCTTCTACGGCACGCCTTGATCTCCTCTTTGTCGCTGGCATGGCAGCAGCGATGCGTGCAACGCCTCGCGGAACCGGCTCCGATAAAGGCCTTTATTTGTATTAGTCGACGGTAGTCACCTTCTAGTCGTAAATGGTTTGATCAAAGCTGCCCTCACAGGTCAGAAATACGCGGGTTTCAATCAGGCTGTCGCTCCAAGTGTCGTTAAAAAGAAATCATATAATTACTTAACGCGTCGAGGCTCTGGGAAGACGTGTTTAAGGCGTGGGGTTTCTTTGTTACCCTTTCAGGACTAGTGCAGATGCCTGACCAAATGCTCCACCCATCTTGAATCACGAAGCCCTACCCTGCACCTCGTCGCGAAAGCATATATCTCGATGCAAACTTCGTCTGGATGAACATTTGAGAATGTGTACTTGCAAGTGGTCTACATCAGTAGAGCATTTTAAATAAGATGGCATCTAAAGCGACCCTAGATGCAAGCACGAATAATCCAACGCCGGGTAAAGACGACTTTCAGAGACAGCTACCAGATAACTGTGTTCAGTATCTGCTTTTTCTCCTGGATTCTCAACTTGATGCTCGAAAACACCTTGCCCAGATTGAGTCTGTTCGAAAATCCGCACTGAAACTTGCCAGTGATCTGGCCAAGGACTACATCTGGCAAAAGGACGAATTTAACCTCGAGCTCAAGAATGAGCAGGGTGAGCGACCGCCCCCCCAGAGTCTGAAAATGCGATGCTAATACTTCATCCAGGCCTTGTTTACTTGTATGGGACCACTGACTACAGCGACGCCGTGGAGGATGAGTGGCTTATAGTTTACGTATTGAGGCAGCTGACAAAGTCTCACCCCAACCTCTGGGTTCGAGTCTTTGATACGGATGGAGAATTTCTCCTTGTCGAGGCGGCAAATGTGCTGCCGAAGTGGCTCAGTCCAGAGATCGATCACAATCGAGTCTGGATCCGCGATGAAAAACTATTCATCATACCAGTCAAGGACCAAGCCGGTCTCAGAAACCGGAACTTATCCTTGCCGGACGCCGTGGAAGCTCTCAAGTCAAACCAGGATGCACTCGTTCACTCGACCTTTATCGAAGCAGAGGCATTTTACAGACTGGAGAAATACCCAGCACAAATCACAAACTCCCTTCACCATTCACTGGTTACAATACCACGCAAGGTGGCTTACGTTTTACACTCACTGCTAAAATCCATCGCTCCTGCAGTCGAAGTCTTCTATCTACGAGATGCTATTAGTCTGAAGCGTGTCATATCACCATCTGGGCCTCTCATATTCCCACCGGTTGACCTTGCTACTGTCTCTGTGAAATTCAGTAAAGTCCTGTTCGCGCAACTAAGGTCACAGCGCTTCGACGCACCACCAATTTGGCAAACGGTACTTCAACAAGCACAAAAGGAGGCGTCATCTGCCGATGCCGAGAAGGCACTCACCAGGCTGGATCTTGGAATGAAATTAACTTGCGGATTCGAAATGCTCGCAGCAAATGCAGAGAAGAGCAAGAGCAGAACTGTGAGAGAGCTCGCCATCGTGCTCGAAGACTTGACCGAAGATGGAGACGACGCCCTGCCATCAAATGACGAGATCAAGTTGTGGAAGGACGTGGAACGGGATGATAGTGAAGCATGGATGGATATTAACTACGAGGACTTTGAGCGGGAACTCGACGGAAAGCAAAGTCAGGACCCCCAAAATGGCGCACAGGGTTTCGGTGATATTAAAACGCAAGCCGACCTCCGCAAGATCGTTTCCCGTTTTGAAGCCTTCATGAACAATGAGGATGCGGGAGTTGATGGCGCAGAACTTGATGACATGGACTTTGACGACGAGGGCGACGGGGACGACAGTGATGAGGAAGATAGCGAATCGGAAGACGAGGATGTTAGTTTTGACGAGGAGGAGTTCGCTCGCATGATGAGAGAAATGATGGGTCTCCCCGCGGTGGAAACGAAACCCGCTGTTGAGTCCAAGGGCAAGGAATTTGGCAAGCCAAACCGCTCTGAACCTGGCCAAGAACCTATCGATGAGGACGACGAAGAAATCAGAAAGCTCACATCTCAGTTCGAGGTCGAGCTCAGCCAACACAACGCCCTCAAGCTCGACCCCGTAACTGACCAGAATCCACGTTTGAAGGGTGAAGGTGAGCCATCAGGGCAAGCCATGAAAAACCTACCGAAAAAGGAGCACGAAGAAGATGAATATGAGGGCAGCGAGGAGGAACTTGACATTGATTATAATTTAGCCAAGAACCTGCTGGAAAGTTTCAAGAGCCAGGCAGGCATGGCTGGTCCTACGGGTAACATGCTTGGCATGATGGGCTTCCAGCTGCCGAGGGATGAAGATGATGGGGAGGAAGAAGAGAGCAATACTGGGGGTCCTTCACGCCAAAAAATGTAGTAAAAATAAGTTGACAAAAGCAGTATCGTTAGTTATCATCATGTCTAGCTCCGGGCGCAATCCTGGTAAAGAAATTCGCTACGCCATGCCCTATAACCCATAAATATTCTATGTTAATGTTACCACCCAACCCCTGTATTTAGCACTTGGCCGTCTATTCTCGAGAAGCGAGTGATCGCTTCTCAGTAGTTCCCATCGTCTTCGTCTCCAGACTTTGGCCTCTTTGCGGGCGACGCTTCACCGCTCGGCCGTCTCCTTCTCGGCAAGCCCACGCCATTCAGCTCATCCAGCCGTGCCAATACACTGCCTAGCTGCTTTCTTGCCGCGAGTTCTCTTTTGTTGCTATCGCTTTGTGGGCGATAAAACTCTCGTACCACGGCGACGACGGCGTGGTAGCACTCGTAGAGTAATAGTCGGATGTGCGCGTTGGGCTCGTCTTCCACAATATTGGTGGATGAATCTTCTGCATCCTCGTCTCCGGAAAGCGGCTTGTCAAAGCCATTCCAAAAGTCCCTGGCCGGGTGTTTGCTGAACACAGAGCCGATGAGGGGATCCCCGAAAAGGCAATTCGTCCACTGGCGTAAACCCGTCACTTCGATCTGCCCCTTGGCTTGGATATTAGCCATATGGGTATAATCGTCTCCCTTCTTGCTTCTTGTTTCATCTTCGTGCCGTTTGTAGTTCGTTGCCGAAGAGTGGCCCGTATCGAACCGGTTTGATGCTCCTGGAGAAACTTTAGAGCCTTGCCACTTCTCATTTATTCTCCCCGAGAGCGAGTTGGTCTTCTTCTCCGGCTCCGAAGGTCGAAAGACTAATAGGTTAGCTTCCTCCCCAGCATCAACCACGACAAGACGAGGTTTCGTCACAGCATCTAGCAAGTGCTCGAAGTTGTCGAAGTGTCGCCTTATGGTCCCATAGCTAATCATGATAGACAAATCCTCGGCATCACGCAATATGGATTCCAAGAGGGAATGAAAAGCGACTGACCAGCAGTCAGCACCTCTCGATGCATGCAGTGAACCCTCGATTCGGCATCCTTGTGACGCTGATGGGGGAACTGAAAGCACATCGGCAGCTATTCCAAACTTCCGAGTTGGCGAGATCTGTGATGAGATATGACGAAGGAATTGGCCAGTCTGAAATTCAACCATTCCTCGTTCTGTCTGCGTGAGTGGCTTAGGAAGGGAAGAAATGGTTACACCACGAGGTGGGTAGCTGAGGTTATACTCGACAGTCAAGCCGTCACCCATTGACTCGTGCCTGACGAGAATGGGTAAGAATCCAGATAACGGGTTGGCGGTTCTTGGACTATTTGAAGTCTCATTCTTCACGGCGTTGTTAACTGGTGCCATGTCTTTTGACAGTGTATTTACTCTTGAGTTTGGGTTTGAGCTGTTATTGGTCGAGAGACCAGATAACCACTTCAAGACGGCTGCTTCCGACCCGATGGACGACTTCTCAGAACGCAACAGGCGCATCACTGCAGGGGGCGGCAGAGCAAGCAGGAGACTGGGCCCCTCGGAGAGTTTGACATTATAAAGAAGTTGGAGGCGAGCAGACGAGACGGCCTCGAGCTCTTGGACGGACAGATCCGGGTTGACACTGCTGAGCACTGAGCGGATGAGCTTCTCTGGTGGAATGGCGGTGGCCATGGAAGCAGAGGAGGAAGCAGACAGAACAGAGAACAAGGGCCGGCTCGCCAAACAGGTGATGGTGTCGTGTGCGAGGTTACAGCTTTGCGCGACACACTGGGATGTGCGGTCGTCCCGAAGGGTACATTGGTACGACGGTAGAGTCATGGAGAAGGGGAAGAAGGAGAAGAAGTGGGGGGAGGAGGAGGGGAAGGAGAAGAAGGAGAAGGAGGAGCCGCAGCAGGAGGAGAAGGAGGAGCCGTAGCAGGAGGAGGAGGAACAGCAGCAGCAGGAAGAGGAGGAAGAGGGACGTGTGTGCAAGGTTGTCGACGAGAGGACGTGGTAATGGTGGAATAAGTGGATGGACTCTCGTTTTGTCATTGGGTGTTTGCTATTCAAGGCCTTGTCATAAGATGTGAGTGAACCTTTGACTAGGATTGTCGACACATGTCAACCCAAATATGGAGCTGGGAACTATGTAAGTTCTCACAACAAACAACGATGAGGAGTTGTCAAGAATAGGATGAGATATGGGTAATAGAGAGAAGGAAGAACCGAGTAAAGAGGAAAGTTGTAGACGAGCAAGACGTCAAGATGGAAAAAAGATGACGGCTGCGAGTTTTGTCGGTTGGTGGGTCAGTTAAAGAAAGGTAGCTCCCGCGTTGTAGCTGACCAGGCTTCACCACTAAACAAGCCCCAATGTGCGGTCAAGAGGAGTAAGTAAGAGGCTGCTCAGAGCGAGCTCGGGTAAATTGGCGAGAGGAGGTATACGACGTATGGAAACAACACATGACGACATTAGCCCAATGTCGTAAGTCAGAGCATGACGGTGTGTGTGTGTGTGTGTGTGTGTGTGTGTGTGCTGGTGCTAGCAGGTGGGAACGGGATCTCACAGGATAGGGAGATGCGAAGCGAAGCGAGTGGCCAGTAAGAAGAGAACAAGGGAGCGGAAAGGGAAAAGAAGGGGAAGCGAAAAGGAAGGGGAAAGAAAGAAAAAAGCAATAACAAAAACAGAGGCGAAACAATGGTGAGAGACGCTTTAGGAACGAACAGACGAGGGACAGGAGGCTCATCACTTTAGCTCCGTACCGCAATCAACCAACCACGGTTGTCGGAAGAGGGGGATGGGCATTCTGCATTATGCAGGGAAGACCAGACCACAATGTGGTAATCATCGATCAAGAGAACCATGGCGGGGACCGTGGACTTTGGTGGTGGTGGAGAGACTGAACTGGTATTGGTAAGTCAGGTCTGGCTGGTTCTTTTGCTTCGCTTCTTGACCAGAGACGGAGTAGCTGTGGCGCAAGGTCCGGGTGATGGGGGTATGATAGGTATGTAACTGACGGAAAATGGAGAAAGTGGGATGTAAAGCTTGCGAATTAATATGATATGTACTGTTATAATGCATGGGATTGGGTGTGTGGTATGTGAGTTGTGTGTGTAGGTGGGCGTGTGTGTGTGTGTGTGTGTGTGTGTGTGTGTGTCTTGTGATGGATGGGATCAAGGATGTAATGGAAGTGCATATGTTTATGTTGTTACCCTTGTTTAGACAGCCCCCAAGAACCACCACCATCATATCGAGTCTTTCTTACTTGCTCTGTTAATGGCTCATTCCCTTCCTTTACATATTCGTACAAAAGGAGCAGAGCAGAGCAGTCAAATCTAATACAAAGACGCAGATCGACCGGAGAGCATGGTCCCCTGTCCCCGACTTCCGTCCAGCTTCAATGAAGCGAAGGTAAAATGAAATAAAAAACCAGCTCTGGCAGACGCTGACTTTTACCAATACTAGGTAGTTTCAGTCCCCAGTTCCGAAGATAATCGGCTTGCACCTACTGTACCGTACTCCGTCCAGTATTCCGATGGTCGTTGGAACAGCTGATTGGAACTTCAAACTCCGCTTCCCATCGAATGGTTGCATTGGCAAGCGAGTCGGGAAATTTATGATTGGGTGCCGCAAGCGAACTTGGACTGAGTTGGGATCATTCCGCGGCGGTCCCCTTTTGGACCCTGTTTTTTTCTTTTTTTTCTTCTTCTTTCTTTTTACGGATTACTGTGGCCCAGCCATTTCTGCAGTGTGGCGCTTTCTTTCTTCTCGATCAGGACTGGCAATGGCAATGGCAATGGCAATGTGCATATTGGACACTTTCAGTCCTTGGCATCCATCATTTTATCCATCTACGTATTACTGTACCGGTAGTTCTATTCCGCCCTGCCTTCCGAAGTTATGTAACCATGTACACATTACACATTGCATGTATTTGTAACTCCACCTTCATTCACAACGCTCTAAAAAAACTCGTTCTAACTAGACATTTGCACTACGGGTAGGTAGTCGTTGTATGTCACGGAACCCCCCCCTTCATAATTATTGTACTAAACAACTAGCATCCTCTCCTATCGGTATCTCAACCAAAAAACAACAACTAAGAAACTAAAGGAGAACCTGCGGTGAGGCGAGCTGAATGATGCACATGCCCACTTAGACGCTGACCCGTCGCTTGCTGTGGCGTCACCCGGGGCGGAAACGCGGAGAACAACATGGATCCATCCATGCATCCATCCTTTCACTCTCGCTGAGACTCTGGTTTCAGTTTACCTACTTTTAGCCACCTATTGCTGCTCTGACTACTCCGTAATTACCGACCATACGAAGTACAGGTTAGTTACTTCTTAATGAGCCAGCTAAGTCTACGTGATTCATTCATTACCTGCTGCCGTACATAAGCCTGGGCCCTTAGCCGCCAACCCTCTCCTAGGTACTTCGTGCTTGTAAGTGAGCTACAGTATGTATGATAATTTATTTATTATTGGCAACATGTTTGGTCAGCATCACCAACCTAATATGTGCACGTCATGCCATATTGATTACTTCGTAGACTGCACATCCCCTGCACATTTTTGCTTGTTTTTCCTTCCTCATTCATCCAGTAAGGGATTTCCTTTATTTTCATCCTCTTTTTTTCAATTTTTTCAATTTTTTCAATTGTAGATCTCCCTCGCATTTCCTCGCAACTACCCGCTGCGGGATCGTCGCCTTTTAAGCTTCTGTCACTCCCGTCCCATCCCAATGTCTTACAAGGCGTGTTACATTATCAGCCGACCTAAACCTCGACCCAGAGGCGACATCCTCTCACTGTGATTGGAACCATTTCCAAATACCTTCCTTCGGTCCCTCGTTCCTACCCCCCTTGCTGACCTGTCACTCTATTTCCGCGGTCCTCGATACCCTTTCTTTTTTTTTTTTCTTTTTGAAAACACAACCGCAAGCTCTCGCTGCATGGTCACATTCATCCAAGCAATCCGTCCGTATTAGATTAGCTGTCATCTTGAATTTTTTATTTATTATCCCTGGAATGTAGTACAATGCCTCGTGCCATGCAACGCCAACCGCCTCTCGATGCAATTGTGTCGTGGCTGTAACCCCCCCGGACAGACCCTAAGACCCATCCAGGGTACCGTAGAAGACCCTTGGAAACCCGAATGTCAAAGTCCTTTGTACACGGCCGGGTTACCCGTCATATCCCATTGGTTCTTATTGCCGGCTTTTCCATCCATCATTCCTTAATGGTAGACGCAACTCTCGCTTGTCATAGCCCCTCGCGGCTTCGTCTTATATCGAAAACGGCCGCTACGACTCACCCTATTCTGCCCCCCCCCCCTTACATTTGACACGTCACGTTGCTAGACCACACTCAAGCGGATCAACTATGATGTCGACTTTTCCAGTTCTTCGGCTGAAGCAGCAGCCGTAGCAGCCGCAGGTCGATCTGCCTCGTCCTTCTTCTCCTCCGTCGCCAATTTGTACAGCTCATTGAGATTGTACCGCTTCAATTCCTCCCACTGTTTGCCATCGACAACCGAGATTCCGCAATACATCTACACTAGTTAGCTGCACGAATTACCGATAGGCCCAAATACGCGAGAAGGATTCTTTCGCTTACCTGGAAGATCTCAACCAATACCACCTTGTCCGGGTTGCCTAGGTTGACCTTGTGCTTGGGGCTGACCAAACCCGCAATCTTCTTAATTACTGCGTCCGACTTGAAGGTGGAGTGGTTCCGGATGTTATGCCGGATGGCGTACTGGAAAAGCAACAGATCCATTAGCCTCACGTAACAAACCACATGAGCATCCCACCAATACATACCGTGCACGCCGCGGTTTCCGAGGCATCATTTCGAGTTTCGTCCCCGTTGTGCGCGTCATCACCGGACTCGCTCTTCAACCGAAACGATTGGGCCAATACTGACCGCGCTACTCGCTCAATGCCCTTCTCGGTTGCTTTGTCTGTATCTTGAACTGGCGTCAAACGGTTGATGTATTTGGTTTTCCGCTCTCGGGGATCCGAGCAGTCTTTAGCATCCTGGCACATTTGTTGGGTGAGTTTGAGTGCCTCGATTGGCTGAGCTGTCTTCATGAAGAAGAGACATTCCAGTCCCGTGGAGACGGGGGTAAACACTGATTTCTCCTTGGACTTTTTGGATTCTTTGAAACTCTCCAACTCCTGCTGGATCGAAGCCTCGATATCTTGGTCGTCACCATCATCCTTGTCCTCATCGAGGGGATCCTTGGGAGGCTTGACCCCAAACAGAGACTCGCCATACTAGAACCTTGAGTCAGCAACTCGCCTGGAGAAGATGGGATAAACTCATACTTGATCGCAAATCGCCCTGAACTCCCTCATGGATTTGCCCTTCATACCTCGGGCGTAAGTAACCCAGATACCTGCATCATTAACCTCCAATGTGGCGCCCATCTCGACCCTCTCGGCTTTTCTTGCCCTCTGGTGGGACGTCTGCCATTTGCCAGCAGTGCCTCCCTTTGCAACTCCATTAGCGCCAATCCCAAATGAACGAGACTCCTAGCTGTGTAGACGTTGTAGGGCGCCTGCACAGGTCAGGAGTGGGTTGTGAATTTGGTTTCTCACCTTGCTCTTCTTGGATGCACCGCCCTTGAAGCCACCAGGGCCGTCCTTTCGTTTATTCCCACCGTCGCCCATGATGATGCTCAAACACAGAGCAGACTTTTAAAGTAGAAAGGAGAATTTCGTTGGTGTGAAATGCTGGAACTGCCGCCATGCATGTCCTGTTTACGTTATCCGCTCCTAAGCTGGGCATTTTTCGAGACGACCCGTTGCATCACGTGCCAGCGCGTCGATAATTCTCAGCACTCAACCAGGCCAACGTCCAAACTTTTACAATTGGCTTCGTTTAATTGCAGTATAAAAAGTCAATCCATTCTGATTTATAAGTCGCTCATGATAGTAAATAAAACACACATCCATCTGTAATCCATCCGCCAATTGATTGGAGTAACCTTCTAGGCCATTTTGATTAAGCGAGACAGTCCAGTCAGTCCAGATACCGAGCTCAGCTGTACTTTGGGTCTCTCATCCACCCGCACATGTTTCTCTCAAGAAATCAAACTCCTTCTTCCCTCTGGATTATACCCTCGCGGAAACCAGCCGCCGTTCAATTACTCAGCCTTTGCGTTGTTCTTTGCACTGGCTTCCGCAGTCATGATCAGCGCGCGGGGAGCATCGTCCTTGGGCATATAGAGCTCCACGAACTGAAGGCACTTCGCGGCTTGAAATTCTGGGTGGGCCAGAAGGTCGGTGAGCTCGTCCCTGGTCTTGATTTGGAATGTTTTAGCAGTCTTCTCTCCTCCGAAAACGTCAACAAGGTCCTTGTACTTCCAGTTGTTGATGTCATTGTACTCGGCTTCCATGCCGTGGATGAAACGTTCAATGGTGAATCCGTCATTGCAAAGGACAAAGCTATAAATGAGTCAGCACAAGCTATGCGATTAAAGCCCATTCCTTGGTGGGCCAAATTGTGGCTGAAACTTACATGATAGGGTTAAGGTGGTGTCGGATCATGGTGCTCAACTCTTGAGCCGTGAGCTGGAAGGATCCATCACCAACAAATAAGATGGTTCGCCTTCCATTGCCGGCATCCTTCGCTGCGAGTGCAGCGCCTTGTGCAGCACCAACTGACCAACCAATGCTGCCCCAGAGAACCTGGCTGAGAGCCGTAACACCAGCAGGGAATCTGGTATCCCAGATGCCAAAGTTGGAGGTTCCGGTTTCTGTGATGATGACATCCTTCTCGATCAGGAACTCGCCAATGCGAGGCCAGAAGTATGCCTGAGTAATGATTTGCGAATCGTCGGTGTCCTTGACAACTCCGTTGGTGACATTCGGGCTTGACTGCACGTTGAGCGCTGAGGGATCAACCTGTTCAATCACCTTTTGGAGAACACCTCTCATGGCGACGCCTGGATATGTCGAGTATCTGACAATGCAGTGATCGCTGTGGAAGTCGATGGAGTTGAGTTGAGAAGTCCTGTATGAGAATCCTGCGGTATTGAAGTCACTCTTCAGGGCACCGATTGTGAGAAGCAGGTCGGAAGACTCAACAATCTCCTTCACTTGGGGCTTGGAGCCAGCGCCGGCATAGACGCCACCGTAGTTGGGATGGTTCTCATCAACGGCACCCTTACCCATAGGGGTCACAAAGACTGGGAGGTTGGTTTTGTCAACGAGCTCATGGACCTCGTCAATCACGCGATGTCGAATAGCGCAAGCATCGACAAGAATGACGGGGTTCTTTGCAGCAGTGAGGTTCTTCAGAACCTCGCTGACAACAAAGTTCTCAGCTTCAGGGTCGTTCTTGGGCTCTGACATGTCAATCGGGGTTTCTAGACGGGCACCCTCAACCTTGACCTGGACCATATCGGTGGGAAGCATGATGTAGATGGGGCGGGAGCGGAGCCAGCAAGTTCGGAGAGCATGGTCGATTTGGTTGGCAATTTCGGCGGGGTTGTTGAGTTTGGCGACCTCGCATGAGACCTGAGCGCTCATATTGGCAAAGACATTAAAGTCGCCATTTCCAAGGGTGTGGTGAAGTAGCATTCCATCGCGCTGAGAGATAGTCGAGGGGCAGCCGACGATGTGCACGACGGGGATATGTTCAGAGAAGGCACCGGCGATGCCATTGATGGCGGAGAGCTCACCCACGCCAAAGGTGGTGATAAGTGCCGAGATCTTTGAGACTCGGGCATAACCATCGGCAGCATAAGCTAGAGGAGGATGTCAGCGGCGAAACAGCGAGCTCATGCAAGAAATGCAAGGGTGTCGGATAAGGGTGCCGCTGAGGGCGGGGTTGTTGCAGGAACAAGATGTCATGACCTGATGGGATGGAGGGGCAATGAAACTCACCAGCATTAAGCTCGTTGACGCTGCCAACCCACTTGAGGCCACAGTCGGGGAGGTAATCGAGAGCAACGAGATTGTAGTCCCCGGGGACACCGTGGACGGAGCGGACGCCGACTTCATGGAGTCGCTTGAAGAGATACTCGCCGACGTCGATGGGCTGCTCCAAAGTCGTCATGATGAATGAGTTGGTAAGAGAGATTGAAGCCTGGATTGTTTGCGAAGGGATTTTTTGGTCGAGGCGATAAGAAACTAAAAGAAGCCTTCCTAGATTAGGAGCTAGGCAAGCTTAAAGGTTGCTGAAGGAAGCTTTTTAAGGCTTGCTTGGTAGGAGGAAATCGATGTTGGGTTGGGAACCAAAGCTGAATACGGAATTGGAATGTGGTGGAAACGAATGCAGTTGAGGAGGACGAGGAAGCAGTTTTATATGAACTTGAAGCAAGCACCTCGCGTCTCGGAGCTAACTGTCAATGCATAAAACGAGGACCAAAATAGATATGGGATGGATGGGAGCGTAGTCGGAGGAGGAATGAGACGACAGGGAACAAGATCACGGTACTTTTACCCAGGATCGATAGAAATAGGGATAACGATATGGATCTGGATTGCGCCAGCGTTGCAGCAGGTAATTTTTTCCCTCTCGCTCTCTGATAGTTACCCCCTCCATTTCCGCGGGCGTGCCGCCAGAAAGCATGGCGAATGGAGAGAGTTGAGTGGTGGAGTGTGGTGGTGGTGGTGAGGTTGGTGATGTAATGTCATCGGCGCCACGCGATGGCAGCTCTGACACAATCATATCATACAAGCTTTGCCCGGCTCAATGGGTGGCCCCTGGCCGAGCGGCCATAGCTCTTTCACAGATAGCGGCAACGGCCCGCCAGGTTGGTCAGTTTGGCTGCGAGGAGCAATCGACAGGATTTGTTTTGGACCCCTGGATCGATTGATTGATTGATTGATCGATTGACTGATTCCGAGCATGGCTTTAGAAACTATGACAACCCCGGCCCCGGTTAGTCCGGATGTGTGGCCGAGTACTAGGCCGAAGACTTCCATCATAATCCATGTCCATGATGGGAGGTTTTTCTGTAACTCAACGTACGCCGATGCAAAAGGCAAAGCTCACAAGGCCCTTGTTCGGTGAAACCCAATATCTGCGGCAATTGATGGATCGGTCATCGGGTGGTAGCAGTGGGTTGGCTGGACCTAAGAGACATCATGCATCATGACATTCATCATCGCTGGATGAATTACGGCCAAGTATCCACCACCTGGGGACAATTGGCGGCTCATTGGATTTTGCACCATACAGCGAGTACGGATTAAGAATAGAACTGTAGCGTGTGCGAAGTGAACTCGTCATTAGCAACGTTTGGCTAACTGATGAAAGCACAGCATAGCGGCGACAAGACGAGCGAATGGGATAGATAGGGAGGGGTCTCGTATGGTGTCTAGCGGTGGCCCGGGGATATTGACCGAGAAAAGAAGCGAGAGGGCGACGAGACGACGATATTGCATCAAAATGGAACATCAACAGCATCGGGAAAAATCTTTCATCTTGCCTTTGTTTTCCGTTTCTTGCCGTCGATATGCAGAACAGGGTGTCGGCCATGCTAGATTGATAGGACAACGACCCTCGTAGTCGTAGTGTGTATCTAACATTGTAGAGTAACCTGGCTGCTTAGCGAGCCTCAACAAGGGATAACATGGAATAGAATATCCAGCCCAGAGTCAGAGTGCCAGGGCAGGGCAGTGAGTCAGGGACGATGGCAGCAGGGTAAGGTGAACTCTGGGGCACGAGCCATGGAACCTGAAATCTGGAAGCCCGTACAAGGCTTCGATTTGCTGGTACCGGGCATTTCGCTCGGTGAGGCCATCGTTACGGCCGGGCCGGTAGTTAGGTGGTACAGAAGAATGTCAGATCATCCTTATCGTGCGGCGACTCCTCCCGAAACAAGGGCCTTTGACTGGCCCAACGGACGTCCACCACCGATGGTTTGGTGATTTTAGCACGCAACCAAATAAGGGTCAAACTGGAATTTTGACCGGATTTGTTGGGACAAAGTCTTGGGTTCGTTTAGTCGCTGTGCGTCATCGAGTCCCATTAATTCCACCCATCTATACTGAGGCGGTCGATCGACGCCAAAATGTATCCGCCCATTTTGAGAAACGAATCCACATGTAGCCTGACTGTCGACTGCTTCTTTCGAGGATGTAAGTCGGGCAAATTTTCCCTTTTTTTCCTTTCTTTTTTTCCCCTTCTCGTTTGTCCGTGTGAACTCAGTCCTGTGCTCACGGAACGAATTCACATGAGTGTTGTGGATATTACGAGGAAGGGGTGTATTTTAATTGTGAGTTATCAAGTCTGAAAATGAGTTGTGTCTATATCGTGAGAGGAGATTCTATATCAAGGAGGTACAATAATACAGTACTGTTACACACATCAGTAGCCTCGGTGACCCTTCTTCACCTTGGCTCGGCTGTTCCCTCCTGCCTTCGGTACCTTGTCCATTCTCTAATCCAATGCGGCAAGCGCGACGGACCTTGCGTGGGTGAGTGTCAACCTCACCTCCGATGCTGGAAACGTACCACAACCCTCTTTGTCCTTGTCCCCATCTCTATCTCCTATGTTTCGCCCGCTAAATTTGACTGTATGAACATGTTGTCGCTCTCGTTCTCGTACATTCCTTGACACCCTTTTTCAGGGTCATGGATATTAATGCGCAATCGCTCATCCCACCGGCACCGCTCCGGGACCACACCGGTAGCGGGACCCCTTTTCCCTTATGCCTCGCCGTATCAGGATATCTCAGACACCGTTCACCGAGGCGAGGCCTGCTCAATCGCATCGACCATCCTTCCAGCCTGTCCGCCATCTCTCTTCCCATTTGGAGCAATCAAACTCGGGTTTGCCCAACTTTCGATTCACATCGTTGTGGGCTCCGCATAGCCATTTACCAAACTCATCTCGGCTGCCAACCTTTGGTGCATCCCGCTTCAGGTAGCCTTGGAAGTCCTCAGCGCAAACCCAGCACGGGTAGAGCTTGGAAAACAAGCCCACGAAACTGAGAAGGTCCGACTTCTGACCCTGCGATGGAGTTTCTGGGTACGTTGCGGCGATCGAGTGCAAAAGGGTCCACGTACTCCGGCCTAGTACTTCGACGTCCGGAGGACAGTCAGTTGGTGGTCCTCGAGTTGCAGTCTTGGCTCGGGTTTCGTCTCCCTTGATCGTTTCCCTGGTCTGGGAAGCCCACGCAGCGAATGAGGTACAATTTCGGCATCTATAGAGGACATGGTTAGCAATGCGATCCACCATAACACGATTCTAGAAGAGGGAAGTGCATGTATCGGTCAAGAGGACGGGGCTTTGACTCACGGCTTCCCATCTGGGCCCAGAACCACTCCCCTGGGAATTCTCTTTGGCGGCTCAGCAGAGCCTCCAGTCGCAGGGGCGGGCGCACCGGGGGTGGCGACCACACCACTTGCGGGCTGCTGTTGATCTTTGTTGTCGGCCATGGCGCCAAAGCCGCTTTCGATCCAACACGTTAAAAACAAGATTAAGGGAGGGAACGCCCGATGATCGGAAAGGAAAGGGGCAAGAGGAAAGAAAGATATAGTCTATGGTAAACAATTGACAGCCACAACAGGCGCCACGAAACCTGGTGTTGCCGTGGTGTGATATAGCAATTTGTCAGCCCGGAAGAGCCGCCCTGATTGAGAAGATGTTGCGACAGGCAAGCTAGGTATGTTTATCGATAACCCAAAAAAAAAAAAAAAGGCCAGGCACGCCCCTCCGTTAGCGGCACCCTTTATCGATAAATTAATATCGAGGCTCTTCAAACCTGGTGACCTCATATCCACCACATGGGGAAAAAAAGCACCCCCCGCACAGAGTTAACACTCGTATCATGCCATCTATTTGACAATTTGAACTGTCGCACCCTTGTGCTTCAATTGGGTCTCATTCTCTTGAGAGCTTAATTAATTCTTCTAATACAGCTTAGTGGGCCACAGAGCTTTTCGGCCTTTTGCCCAGCTATCGAGTTACCTACCTACCTCTCATGATTGACCCCGCGGCCATGACCTCGTCCATTCCCGTCCTCTTGCTCAAGACTAAGTCGAGCCCCGGCGACTCATACGAGGAGCTCTTTTTTGGATCGAAACGCGATGGCGTATCATTTACACCAACATTCGTTCCCGTGCTGCAACACAGCTTCGTTGACGTCGGCATGAGCCAGGTCGAGGCCTTGCTTCGGGACCGTCGGATCGGAAATGGCGAGGATCATGACTATGGCGGCTTAATTTTCACATCGCAGCGAGCAGTGGAGGCGTTTGTCAAATTGGTAGGAGATGGTAAACCAGGTGGGTTCTTGACGTAGAGCGATTTAACCTACATGCTCCCCAGGGCATAAGAGAAATTGAATCTACATCGCATTTCTCTGACTATCGGCTGACTCTGAGCTAATTCCCACCGATAGAAGCCCAAGAGGAACGCTGGCCTCACCTCCAAGATATCCCTGTATACAGCGTCGGCCCCGCGACGACCCGCGCTCTCGCTGCCGTGTCCCAGTCGCCGCCTCTGCAGGTCTTTGGTAGCCATACTGGCAATGGCGCCGCCCTCGCTTCCTATATCCTCTCCCATTACGGCGAATGGTATCCGAATCGCCTGACGAAACCTCCAGTTTTGTTTCTCGTTGGCGAAACTCGCCGAGACATCATCCCGAAGACATTGACCGACCCCGCCCTTCCGGACTCTGAGCGCATCGCCGTCACGGAGACCGTCGTATACGGTACTGGCGAGATGCAATCGTTTCCGACTGACCTCGCGCGAATCCTCGATAACACCGAAGGCTCCTCTATTCGCTGGATTGTTGTTTTCTCGCCTACAGGTTGCGATAGCCTACTTCGCGGCATGGGTGTTTTTGATCCGGATACAGCCAAGGTACGGCCAGAAGCTCGTGACGGAAAGACGTTCGTAGCCACGATTGGACCAACGACAAGGGATCACCTACGGACATTTGGCTTCGAGCCAGATGTATGTGCTGAGGCACCGACCCCAGAGGGAGTCTTGAACGGCATCGTAGACTTTATGACGAAGAATAAGATTTCAAATTGAGAATATCAAAGCACCAATCTCCCTAATTTCTATTTGTTGCCCCAGCACGTAGATCCGAGACCGACAGAGTATTTAAAAAGAAAAGAAAAGAAAAATCAAGAGTCGGGAATGTCAAGCTCCGGGTATCATTAGAACACTACTCATTTTGCCCCCCCTCCCGTCATGATTTCGTCGTGTGAAGGAGATTGCTTTGTTTTGCCAGCTTTTTTTGGGTTTCTCTCACATATTCCTTTTCCGCCTCTTTGCTACACTAAGTCCATGCGTGAATTTTTTTCTTTTCAGGAACCGTTCCTTTCTAACATTTCCGATTTTGTTGCGAAACCTTGGTGTCGTAATATGCATCAATCATGACCATTGTCGAGAATACGGCGGATTTACACACCCATAACCCAGAGTTCAACGCCGATAATGCCGAACTTGGTCCCCTCATCGCTCAGCGGTTCATTCCCAAATGTCTCGCATCGTGAACTGTGTCCAACCTCGAGTGAATCGTCCAGCCACAGACCGTAATGCCCACCACCAGACCCGACACTCAAGAAGCCCGTTTCGCAGTTCATACAAAAGTCATTAAGGCCGCTGTAGGGAAAGGCCTTGAATCGGATGGCTTCACTAGGTGCCGGTGATGCACTGCGTGAACTTGTAGCTGAGGATGTGTTGGTCGTTCTAGTAGGGGGGGCGAGGGTTGTGGTTCGCGTGGCGGTGGTCGTGTCGGCTGATGGCGGCAATGGGAGAGGGAGGTGTGTAGATGCGCGCCAGAGGAAGCATTCGCCGTTTCCAAAGTACGAATGAGCTGGGTGAGGATATTCAGAGAGGTAAGCGCCAAAGATCTGTGGTTGGTGGGGGAATTAGTTAGTTCGTCAGTTCATAATGCCGTCATGACAAAAGAAACACTCACCCCGCCTTCTTGATCCTTAACAACAAGCACGAAGCCAGCCCGCTTGCCCTCGTACTGTCTACACCGTTGGTAGAGCGTAGCCAAGCTCGTACCGTCTTGATCGAGACTGTAGATGAGGTGCCAATCGTCGACAATGCGTAGACGTTCGGGAATCATAGTGCGGATTTCCTCTGCGACGGCGGACGATAGATGCTTGGCTGATTCGGGTGTAGACGCGCGATACCCATGCAGAACGAGAGGATCGAGTGGCGGAGGACGGAAGGGACTCGCAGTACGGCGCACAGGTGTGAATACCCCATTTATGCCATCCTTGGTGGGGCTTTTCGCGATGTCATCGCTCGAGATGGTGTCAGCCTGGCTGGGGAAGTGCGAATCTTCTGAGGAGAAGCGACGAATAAGGCCGGACCACATGTTAGATAGGTACGAGGCGGAGGCACGGCTCTGGAGCGCAGAGAGAGCGGGGGTGCGGGCGCCGGAAGAAGAGGATGAAGAGGAGGAGGATATTTCGAAGGGCTCAACCAGGCGATCTGGAGAGGAGCTCATTGGGGGCGGCGAAGCGAGCGAGTGGGCGTGGGGAGGACGTGAGAAGAGGGTGAGATGAGAACTAGATCCAGAGTTTCAGGCGAGGTCAATCATTGATTAACCTGAGAGAAGGTCGGCGGGCAGGGCGATGGTCAAAGGGATTGGAAAAAGAGGCTGAAGTTGTTGCTGAAATTGTTGAGGTCGGTTGTTCACAAGTATTCGAGGGTAGGTTCATGTACAGTACGATGATTCAGGATGGGGTATCGCTTTTTCGGAGTGAGTTGTGCCGTGGTGTGTCGTGTCTTAGATCTGAGACATGCAAATATGATTAGGTAGAAGATTCAAACAAGGCGTAGGAGAAGGAAGAAGAAAACGACAGGATCAGCCGAATGATATGTATTTATTTCCAGATAGTGTTCTGATGTGATATGTGTTACGTTGTGGTCTGAAATCCTTCCTGCAAGAAGTGGCGGGAGAGGAGCCTAAATGGGGCTACGTAATTCGACAGACTGACGTAGTACTGGTACATTCGACTGCAGTACCTCTGCTCGAGGGCTGTCCCCCCTGTTAACTAGAGCCCCAAATGGTACCCAAATCACGGATGAGACGGCTTTACCGCTCTTTTGATAGGGCGTTTGCCTACCAACATTTACATCTAGACCATCTGGATCAGAGACGAAGCGCGTCGGGTTGGGGTAGCCTCATACATCTCGTTCCGTAATAATTTGTTCATGCCTGATCCCAAAGGTCCAGCTGACCACAGGCCCCCAACTCACTAACAAACCCTAAAGAATGAAGACGAAGAAGTAGTCTACCTGTTGGCGACTAACAGGTGAGAAGCCGCAATGCACGAGTTCTAGGGCAGAAAGGATCAGCTTAAAGAAAATAATTGGTCGCAACAGGTGTATTTAATTCATGATAATCAGTCATTCAACAATTGCTTTCCCCACATCCAACTCACCACGAGATCAGGCAGCATCTTAGATCTGTGGCTTGGCATCTCCGTTCCTCGTGTCAGCTTCGCATAGTCACACCTCTCTATGCTTGGTCCATGTGTACGCAGAAAGGATGTACAAAGAACCAGCCAAGGCCTCGTGTGTCTGTCTGTGCGTGCGCACCCGTATTTGTGTGTCTATCTATCCTTGTCCAATTTCATCGACATGGCATTCCTTTTCATAGAAACCTATCCCCGGTATGGTATTCATCTCGACTACTTCCGGTGCATTTCTACCTCCACAGGCTCTTCTAGCCTGCCCTCCTAAGGCTTGGTTATTCGCCTTCTGTAGATTTGCATCATTAGGTACTAAAGAGAAAAAAGTCTACCTCATAATCTCCTGGTAGATGAGCTGCTTCAGCTGCTCCTTGCTCAAGTTGTCCTTGTGCTTGTCGAAATCGAAGAACTCCTCGGGAATCGGGGGGGCGGTGGGCTCGTCCTCAGGGTCGTGGTACGGCTCCAAGTATGGGTGCTTGAGTGCTTCCTCCACGGTGATGCGCTTAACAGGATTGAAGGCCAGTAGCTTCTCAAGCAGGTCCAGGGCCAGATCGGAAGTCTTGGGGAATAAAGTACGGAAGGGTACCTTCTTCTTGAAGGGTAGCGACCGGATGTACTCGCGAGCCCGGCGCGACTTAATTCCGTAGTAATCCTCCATGGTGGGTGTACCCAGCACGTCGAGGATGAGGGTCAACTGGTGATGGTCTAAGAATCGTTCGAGTTAGTAAAGCAAAATTCTCACCCAAGCAAAGCTTGATTTGAGTTCCAGAAACTTACAGTCCTTGCCAGGGAACAGAGGCTTTCCGCTCAGCATCTCAGCGAGAATGCAGCCCACAGACCACACATCAATAGCCTTAGTGTATTCCTTAAAGGTCAACATGATTTCGGGTGCACGGTACCATCGGGTAGCGACGTATTCCGTCATGAAGCCAGAGTTGTCCTCCTGGGAAGCCGCAGATCGAGCAAGACCAAAGTCACAGACCTTGAGATCGCAGTTGGCGTTGAGGAGGAGGTTGGAGGGCTTGAGATCTCGGTGGAGAACGTTAGCCGAGTGCATTGCCTTGAGGGCACGCAAAGTCTGGTAGATGAAGTACTGGCAGTGGTCATCTGATAGATCCTGGGTGCGGATGACACGGTGCATATCCGTCTCCATTAGCTCCTATATCGAGAGAATTAGCAATGATTCTTAAAGCTGAGTTTGATGGCATGGGGACGAAGGACTCGTACCTGGATAAGGTAAACCTCGTTAAACGACTCGTAGTTTCGAGGCTTTTGGATATCGAGAATGGAAATGATGTTCTCGTGGTTGAAGTAGCGCAGCAGCTTCATCTCTCGAAGGGTTCTTAGGCAGAACATGGAGTGGTCGAAGGGGGTAATCTTCTTGATGGCGACCTTTTGACCGGAGGGCTTGTGGATGGCAGAGCTGTAAAAATGGTGAGCATTGTTCAGGGACGGCTGTAAAAGCTGCATCAGAAAGTTTCTTACCAGACCACACCGTAGGCTCCCTCGCCGACAACATCCTGGATATCATACTGCTCGCTGACATTGAACGAGATCTTCCGGGACCCCGAGGGGTTGGGAGCGGTCGACCGGGACATGATTGCAGGAAAATGCTAGGAAATGCGAATACAGAGCTCGGCGTGAGAAAGAAGTCGGGCAAGACTTGTTGAATCGCAAGGCGCGCAATGGGGTGAGTTGCCGAGTGGACAAAGTCACGGGTATCGAGGGGTGCTGGTTCGACAAAGCCGGAGGTGAGGGGAAAGAGGACCCTGAGGTGCTTTGTTCAGCTCGGGCAAAGGACGCAATAGATAGATTGATTAGAACGGGAAGTCCACCCAGCGGATTCTCGCCAAAAACAAAAAAACAAAAAAAAACAAGAGACCAGCGCAGAAAACTGCAAAGGTTGCGATGGGCAATTTAACAGCTCCCGTGAACGGGGATGGGAGACAAAGATAGGTGGAGGTGGAGAGGTGGTGGTGATGAAGCCGTAGGCAAGCGAGGCGACAGCCAAACAGTGAGACTCTCAGCACCGCTCGGGCCCAGTCGGACGTGTGTCCTTGAAATAGACGGCGGCGCGGGGCACAAAGGGGGGGATTTGAGTGGTGGGCGTTAGTCAAGCAGCTACCATGTAACTTGGTGGTAGCTTTTAGCGTCGTCGCGATGGTCCAGGTTTCAGTCGTCGGCGTGGCGAACGGTGGACGTACAGTAGGTAGGGGTTCGCAACACGGGGGGTTGGTAGTGATCCTATCCTAACCGGGAGAATAAGAGCCGAACGAGGCTGTCAGGAACAGAGGCTGCTGTTGAGATGATTGGTCTGTGGGAAGTGGCCGAAGAGGGAGTGTCAGTTTCAATAGAAGGGTAATTGTATTAACATGAAGCGGAACGAGCAGAATGAGTGAAGACCAGAGTGGACGGTAGAATTATGATGAGACGGGGAAGGGGAATAAGATATGGGAACAGAGTCACAGCCGGAAGCTCGCATGCAATTTGTCGTCATCTGATCTGTCCACTCTCTTTGGGTTGTCGTTGGCCTGATGACTGCAAAAAGCCAGACACGGAGTGCAGGCAGTGTGATGAAGACAGAGCTGGGCGGCTAAAGGGCCGCGGCGACTTGTCGCTGGCGATGGCGGCGGCGGGGTGGATGGGACTTGAGGGGGGGCTAAGAGCTCACTAGAGTGGACAGGGTGAATTTTGGTGTGGATGAGATGGGTGATGGGTGATGGGTACGGATTAATGGGTGGCTGGATTGTGAATTGTGGATGGGATGTGAGCAGGGGTATGAGGTATGAAGAGATACCTACAACATAGCTCCAAAAGAGGGACGGGAGAGAATGGGTTGGGATGGGATGGGATGGGGATGGATAACGCGGGCCGCTCCATAAGACTAAAGATTGGGGAGAGAGGGAGCAAGAAGTCACAAAAAAGGGTGGCAAAATGGGGCAAGGTATTTGATGTGTTAGGGAAGGATGATAGGTTTTTGGTGGGTGTTACTCAGATGAAATGAGCTCCTATCGTCGGGTTCGTTGGGTGGGATATCGCATCACATAGGGAGGGGTAAAATGAAGCAAAGACCATCATCACATACCTTGACTGACTGATCAGCACTTTGAGTCGTCCCAGGGCAGAAGTGAGAGCCCCGAGGAAGGAAAAGGCACGAAGGATCCTACACAGGAAACTCCTGAGATGCAGAAGTGCAGGCAGAGGGCAGGAATGGAGCTGATGGGAGGAAAAGGTTGCAGCGATGTGAGGTGAAGTGAGGTGAAAAGGAAGCATCAATCCTCGGGACGGCGGGGAAGGGTGAAGATATGCGGTGCAGGTGCGGCATGTGCAGGAATATGTAGCCTACGAAGTACTCCGTACAGAGGTGCCAGCTGCCCGACAAGCTGGGATCCTTGCAAAGAGCAAATGCCTATCCTGCACTGTGCCTCCTAGTGGGAAGAGATGCGGCGAATCAAGCTGCAAGTGTCGGCTTCTACATATCAGCATCTTGCTTCTTGCGTATCCAATTGGCTCCTCTCTACTGTGTATTCTTGTCCATTCGTAAAACATCGCATGATTGAACCAGCAATCAGTCAGCAGCAGGAAACCTGCAGTTGTTTTCCATGCCACCCACCGAAATGCCAGTGACTGGTGCCAATCTAGCCTCCGTATCCGTATTTCCTATTTCCTCATCATTGAGAGAACCAACTGATCAACTGGGGACAACACTAATTACCAGCTCAACTCTCTCTTGCGCAAATAGCGTCAAAATTGGCTCATGGTAGTAATTAGCTAACCGCCCGCTCGGCTAGTCTCAGCGAGACTGTGGAGCCCATTCTGGTAGTCAGCCTCTCCTCCAAGTTCGTTTCAAACGTCCGCCTTGTTGCAGGATGGCCTCAACTTGCTTCACCCAGGTAATCCGTAGACACCTACAGATTACAGAGTGCAAGAACCACCTTCATACAAAGAGCTCCAACAACCTTTATATCGAATATATCCATATTTATCCAACATGACAATTCCTGCACGAAGTACCTACCCAACCTGGTATTCCCATCCGGTGTCCGTATTCCCCGCCATCCGCGACGCCCGTTCTCTTTTCCCTTCAGCCTCGTGTATGTAAGGCATGGTGCATCCTTCGTCTCCTTACGGAGTCCCGCCCTGTCCTTTCTCCGGGAGAATTACCACCCTGGGTAGTCCCGTAAACCTCGTGCACAGAGAAGACGTTGTAAGTTCGTGGGTGCTTTGTTGCACGCGCCGAGCCCTGAAGTTTCACCATTCTCCTACAGGCTAAGTTACAGAAACATGGTCCATTCTCACCCCCGTTAATCGCCTGTGCTTCACGTACCAACGGTGACGTTCATGCAATCCAACCTTTTCTCATCAAGACCAACTTTAATACAGTACACCCTTTCTTTATCTCCTCAATTGACAATTTTCTAACATCATCGAGCTCCGAGTCAATGACCAAAAACTCCCAAAATAACTTCTCCCTCAACTAAATACGCCCCGGCGCCTAATCCCCCGTCCCATTGGGTCCGCCCCCAAATCCTGGCGCGTGTGTTTCACTCCCCACTCACCACCACAGCCTCGTTTCACCTCCGGATTGGATCGTTTGCGCCCCCCTGAGAGAAAAAAAAGAGGTCCCTGGACTTGGGGGGCTGGAGTCGTCTCGTCCTGTTGGTTGGCCTGGTGCCTGTATCAGATATTCTGAAGCCCACTTCCAGGAGCTCCGACATGACAACACGAGATCGTGCCTTTGTTTCATTCCCTTGGTTCGCTGGTTCTAAAAATATCATCACCGATAATTACTCAACGAAGGGACTTTGTGAACACGAGACTAGGTGAATGAGGTTTACACAAGTTGGCGAGCTCACTCCTGAGCTGTCTCGCTGCCTTGATGTGCCACCTACCACATTGTATGATATTCCACTTTCAGTTATTCTGGTACTTTCCCACCATAGCTTCCATACTCTCATTCTACTACGACACTGACCATTTTGGGGGATGAATCAAGAGACTAAGGCTTCATCTTCGTAGCCGGGCTTCACCAACGACTGAGATAATGGGCATCTTACGCAAAGTATCAACGTATGGTATTTCCTCACTGGGAAATTATCATCTCTCACCAACGTTGTCTGGCCCATACATGTGCTTGAAATATCATTTCCATTCTCTCTAGTAGATATCATTCGTCTTTCACCTCTCGGGGCGCTTGGCTCAACACTCCCAAACCCCAACTCCTCCTTACTAGTAGGGACACTCATCTCCAAATTACGGCCCCCTCCTATTCCTTGCTTTTGCGTCTACAACCGAGGCATGATGAATTCTTGTCCCAACCATACTACTGAACAACCTGAACACACATATATAATTAGCCGCAACGTCATTTAGGATGAGGTCTCCAGAAATAATTAACTAACCTTTTCCCGAATCATACCCAACCACTGAGCAAAACTCATGCCTTGGTCCGCACGGTCCTCGATTAGGAGTGTCTGTGCCCACAACTTCAGACTAGGTTCGCCATCCTCCCGCACAATGTACAAATGAGGTACGGTGATGCTGCCCACACCAAGCGACTTATGATCCCGACTCTTCTGAATGACTGCGCGAACACGCTCATTGAAGTCGCTCTCCAGCTCAGGTACTCTTCCCTTACCCACGGGTACCAGACTTCGGTCCTCCATACCGAATACATCTTGGATGAGCGGTGGCACTGCATCTCGCCCAATCCAAAGGAACTGAGTCTGACCATCGTCAATGAGGTACAAGCCGTACGGCACAAGGTTCTGGGAGATAAGGTTCAGGGTAGGTGGCAGCACAATCTGGCCAGTTTCCTCATCAGGAGTTCCAGCATTGTCGGGCATATCGTGAAGTGAGTAGAGTCGAGGGTATATGTACCGCGTAAGGAGCGGCACAGGGAGGGTCGATAAGAGGCACAGAGCCGCGGATCGAATATCTGAAGGAATTTGAGCTGATTTGCGGAGACCAACGTTCTTGATCAGGCCAAGGAAAAGGGCAGGGAGAGCACGAAGGTTGGCAGGGAATTGCAGGCTACCACCCATGGTACCTCCGGCTAATTCCTTCTTGAAGGTCACAAGGAGCTCAGTAATCTTGCTTTGCAGGGCATCTCGTGCGGCGTCTAGTCCACTGGATAAGGCACGCTCTACAGCCTTGTGGCTGAAGTAGGTGGTGATAGCAGCCTGGTCGGCGGAGGCATACATGTCAGACAGGTTCGTCGTCGTAGGGAGAGCTAGTGTTAAAACACGGATACGACGTTCACCATTGCAAGTTGTGTGTAGAACGGCTGCTTGAAGGGACACAACATTCTTGTTGATGTTCTCATCAATAGCCACCTCGACCACATAGCACTGGTCGCGAGGGAAAGCAGGGAAAGCACAGAGATCAGAACTCCGGTTGAAGAAGTTGCCGTAGAATGTGTTCATGCGCAGGCCACTGGTGGCACGGACTCGGAGAACAGCTTCCAAACCAATCTCCGAGGACAGATAGTCGCTGAACTCGGAGGCGAACTTGAGAGCATCCTCAGGTCGCGACGCATGCCAGCCAGGATAGAACCAAGTTTGACCACCAGTGTAACGGGGAAGGTTACTGAGAGAGGCGACATCCTGGTATTGCGAGGAGAATAGGAACATGTCAACAGAAACTTGGCTCTTGGAGCACTCCACAGCGAAGCTCTTGTAGAAGCTGTTGGCCGTCTGCAGAAGGCCACCCTCCTTGGATGTTCCTAGAAGCTTTTTGTCCTCTCGCATCTCTAGCTTGCCGACACCCACATTGGGCAATGACGCAGTGAGAACGACAATCTTACCACCAAGCGATGAAATGAGCTTATGAGCGGCACGGAGAGCAGAGCCCATACAGGAGCCATTACTCTGGTTATTCTGGAACATATCAGGTAGCTTCTGGAGAAACTTCTCGACGCTCTGGCGGCTTTCGGACAGGGGAACCAGGAGATCGGTGGGGATCGGGAGGAAGGGCTCATCGAGATCACTGACGACGAGCATATTGGTCTCGCCATTCTCGTCGGCGTCCTTGGGAACAGAAAAGTAGTGGAGGCTGGAATCGACAGCTAAGAAACCCAAGCGAGTACGGCGATCGGCATTTGGTATCCTGTTAAGACTATCCAGAATAGTTCGGGCAGTGGTCGCAAGCAGGCCGGTCGAGACAGCAGCATAGCTCACGTCGAAACAGAAAAGATAGATGAGAGGCTGCGGGGGTCGAACCATGTATTCTTGGGGAGCAACGAATTCGACGATCGAGTAGTTCAGTTCGGGGCGCTGCCACCTGTCGACACTCTGCTGAGCAGCAGCATCCCAATCAAAGGCCTGGGGGACGTCGTTGGTCAGGTTGCACATGTTACACCTCCAGCGGTGCCCCTGGTCCAAGAAGGTGACGTAAGGGTTGATATATGACCTGCATCTCCGGCAACGAGAGATGACCTGGTCCTGAACAACCGGTACGGGATCTTCGTCGTCGTGGAGCGAGCCATAAGGCTGAATAACGAGTGCAAGCGGCAACTTGGACTTCTTCAGGAGGGAATTGGTTGTGGGAACCGCGTTAAGCGTAGATCGGAAGTATCGCGGGGGAGCGTTGGCATTGGGAGACGGAGTTACGCTGGTCTTGAAAAGCATGTTAGTTATTACAAACATCACGAACGCTTCAGCTCGTAAACTTACATTTGGGGGAAGAATAATAGGAGGAGGAGGGAGGTCAAGCTCTGCAGGGTTGAAGCCCTGGCCCAACATGTCGACGGGATGGAGCTGGTTAAGAAGAGTAGGTCGAGCTTGTTGCGCGGCCTGAGGTTGCTGAGCCTGACCACTAAAGTTCATGGCACCCATTCCCTGGGTGATGCCACCAACATTGGGCGCGCCGGGTCCGGGCTGTCCAGCGCCAGGAGTGGGATATCCCTGATCAGGAGCTTGGTAGCCGCCATATGCAGGTGCCTGAGGAGCGGCGGGTTGTTGCGCGCCGTATCCTTGGGGATACTGCTGGAAGCCCTGGGCGGCAGGTTGTTGGGGATCATGGGCAGGATAGCCTTCGTATCCAGGAGTCGCCTGAGCAGAAGGTGTGCCGTAAGCTTGAGAGATGGGTTGGCCGCCTACGGTAGCATTGGCGCCGCTTCCGACTTCAAAGGCCTGAGCAGCATACCCTCGCTTCTTCTTTTTGTGCGCGGCGGCATGAGGCTGGGCGGCAGCCTGGTCGTCGTAAGGCTGCTGAGGCTGCTCATAATTCTGACCGGGAAAGGCGCCATAGTTATCGCCCGGCGGAGGAGGGGACGCCATGATGGAAAGGTTTGGGAGCTTCGGCGCACGGATGGAGCTGAGGGGCGGATGGATGGTCGGTCGGAGATATGAAGAAGAGGCTGCAGCTAAAGCAGAGCCGTATACAAGATATAAAGGGAGACCAACGGGGAGATGGAAGAGGTAGACACCGTGTCCGAGTCCCAGGTCAAGGTCTCGTGGATGCTGGACCAGGCTGAGATGGTTGAAAATGGTTGGCGGTCGGTGTTGAGCTTAGAGGCTGGAACCTGATGCTGGCCGCCGGGTTGCAGTCTGGCCTTTTCCAGATTAGCACCGCCACAGATTCCCTTGCCACGGCCAGCAAAAGGCGGGGCTGATTGCCTAGTTTCACGCATTTGCTACTCTGTGCGGAGGGTATCTGGTTGGCATGGTGGCTTATCAGTATACGTATAATATTCCTTTTTAGCGATGATAAAGCGTAGGCTGAGCTTGGATTGAATGCATTAATTTCATGATAACCGGGAGGAGATAGATGCCGAATTTGCACCAACTTCTAGATTCAAGATCCTAACTCATCTTGAAGCTCTAGAGGTTGGTAGGTAGTGGTGGCGGGGTGGCAGAAACACCGAGGTACGTACCTGTGGCTGATGAAGGCTGCTTCCACGTATCCCCATCGAAAGTTGGAAATCGGAACTTGGCGTTGGTTTTCGACTTTGAACAAGTGTCAATTCACATGCCAGTAGCTCTGGAGGCAATCTTTGGACCTGAGCACAATGGATCTTGCCACGAACCGTCAAAGACAGTGACCAACTTGGCATGTCTGAATTTGTGTGTCAAAGAGAACAAGTTCCTAAGTAAGTTAGGACGTGTCAAATGCTAACGAACGCCGGGCTGTGAAACACAACGGCATTTGGCTCAACCATCAGCTGAATGGTCAGTTCTTCTCTAAGTCGGGTTAATGTATAATCTGTATTCTGTAACGTACATACTCTGTACTGTACTTATATGGGATTACTGCAGCTGCCCCCCCACTAATTAACAAAGGCAATTGTTTCAACCTTGGTCGAGGGAGTCGTCGCATTCGAATTGTTAGCTTCCTTTCTGCCCGCCCTAAATGTGCACAAACACTCTGGTGGGATGCATTTGAGGCTTAAAATTTAGGCACGGGATTTTGGAGGCAACGAACACGCTGGGCTGATACGGTGGAGTCGTGCAGGCACATGTTAGAAATGTTGCCATCACTGACGCCACCTTAGAGTAGCATATAACTCGAATTCAAACGAACAAACGCATTCAGCTATGATTCCTTTGTATCCAAGTATCGGTCAGTACCGCGCCAGGGGATGACAGGAGATGAAACAGGGCTGCATCTCCAACCCGGCCACCCGGTCGAGTTTAGTGCCAAGCCATCTGCGAATCTCTGAACCAAAGTTCCATATTGAACTTTCGCCGTTTAGGTCAGGGCATGCTTTTGCGATTGAGATACACAATGCCTTACGGCACCTTCAGCCACTGTTGCAGGACAAGAAGTTGCACCAACAGAAGAGAAACGAAGGCACAAGGACAGTCTCGTGAGAATTCAGACAATCAATCCCATGGGGACACACGGACGCAAAGACAAGAGGCATGATCCCCTTCATCTCCGCCAAGCACGGCATTGCACCCGCACCGCAGCGGGCCGGAGGTGGCTAATAATCACCCACCATCCATGGTCCATCCCTTCCTGCTCACATGGCGGCCGCACCATTCAAGTGATCCCCGCCAGAACCAAACCGAGGGAGGACATCATTTCGACGGGGGCTGTGTCCAATGGCTTCTGCGCAGGCCTCCACCCGCTAAGTTACAGGTGGGTATCAGCCTGGGACCTCTTCATTAAGGAGTCGTCGGCTGAACCACTGGCGAGAGACTTGGCTGCAGCCGAGTGGAAAAACCCAGGTTCGCCCAAGTTGCCTCTTCATGCGAAAAGTACGGAGTACGAAGTACAAACGAAATTATTAGATTGCCAACCCTTCGTACGAAGTAGACTATGTAACGTGCAGGCTTGTACAAGCACTGGCTGTGCTCATAAACCATGGGGGTACTACCAGCTCTCACTCGTCGCTTATGTTGAATAGGGTATTAATCATTAATAAAATAATAAAAGTACTTTGGTTCAAGTATCTCTAAGTACCTCCTCCACTGGACTCCCCTTCAAGAAATCCACCACACCACTGCTAAAAAAAAAATGTGCCTAACAGCGTTGCACGCCGCAAACATCCATCCACCCATCCATCCATCCCATCTGTATAGCATTACAGACCCCTTTTCCTTTACTTCTACTTGTCCTTCTTTTTTTTTTTTCTCCCCTCTACCAAACATATATAATATCTCTTTAGTTACTGTTCCCACCGCTCCTTCTAACCATTACACTCTACGATCTTTATTCGACTCCAGGCATCTATTTACTTACACCACACTCGAATCCTCGACGAAGCGATCAACAAGGCGCATCCGGACGATCACACTCAACCACGGTCTCGCTCCACTTCGCAACCATGGCCAGAAATTCTTCTACTATCAGGTGCGCATTTCCCCCTCGGTGCGCTCCCGCGGAACTCCGATTAACACTAATGTAGCCACGTCTTGCCTCTCATCATCGTCTTCGTCATCATCGGCGTTGGCGCATATGTCGGCTACCACATCTACCTCAGCGTCGCCAAGATCCAAGAGACGGCCTCAGAGCGCATGGGCAAGAAGAACGTAATTTTCACCAAGGACGGCATGCGCGTCGGTGTCAAGCAGCGCAACACGGAAAACTATGTCGATTCTACACAGAGCTGGGTTGTAAAGGCCTGGAACCTTGGCACAGCGAGCAACGACGCGCCTGAGAAGAACGGGTTTGTAGTCCCCCCTTCACGCGCTTTTGTCCGAGTCGCTCTATTGTTTTGTTTCCGGCAACATGATACTAACAGCATTCCAGAAAGAAGCGCAAGTAAATCGACAATCACCTCGCTCGAACCGCTGCGACACAAATATGATTTCTATTCCACTACTATAGAAATGCCCTCATTGAAATGTGTTATCCCCCCCCAATAGCGCTTTACGGCCATTTCGTCGATGTTGGGATTCAAAATGGATCATGTGAAAGTGAAGCAGGCGACCAATTTTTGGACTTGAACGACTGCTGTCACGAGACTGACGGCGCATTTTGGGGAAATCATCGTTTTCGGGCATGTGGGCACTACTAGCTCCAGGTTTCATGTTGCATTTTTACTATTTGTGTGCGCCCAGCGTCATTGATAATACCTTTACGACTTGTTATGAGACACATGATTGCAAATCACATGTCTACATTTGGGGATGAGGAGGGGTGATGTGCAAGAATTGGAACCGTTTGAGGGTGCTTGAATGCGTCTCGCATGAGACGAAGTAGTCTTGTAAACTATTTTCAGCAGCGCCGTCCAGCGACTACAGCCTCGTAGATTCATGGCCAAGGAAGGGGAAAGCAAGTAGCCACTGCTAGTATTGAAAATCTGTATACGCAGTATGCTTTGACATGCCTAAATAAATAGGAACAGGCTACTTAGACTCGCTTTTACTACTATTAGACCACTGGACAATTCAGTACCCCGACAAACCCATGGGCTTCGTCATCGGATAATTCTATAGAATAGCAAATGATCCAGCCCGTCGATCTCGCTTGACGACAACCCATCTCTGGAGCATTTGAAGAGAAACTGGATGAGTGGTTGTGCGATTCAATCCATGACAACGTGACCTATACACTCTCGAAGTCAACCACGCAGCTGAGTAGCTAAAAGCAAACACCTGCATCATTTCAACGCCAGAGTCCTGGCCAATAGCTGGCCATTTACGACTCAAACCGGGTTTATGTAGCATTGTTGGGACCCATCGATTCATTTCGCACCTGCAGCCAATTCGCCACGGTACTCTCATCCAACTTCCCAGAAGTGCCCATGGCCTTGATGAGCAAGTCGGTCTTTTCCCGATCTCTCTGCGCATTCTGCATGGCCTCCCTTTGCTGGATCGGATTCATAGTATATCCCTCGGACGGCGGAGCGGCCCTCGCCGAGAGGAGTTTTTCGAAGTTATGGGCCATTGGATAGGGATTCGCCATCAGACCATCCCGGCGGATAAGCATTGAAGGGACTCGGAGGTTAAGCTGTCGTTACATCAGTTCTGAACTTGAAAAACGCCAGAATATAAGAAAAAAGTAAAAAATAAATAAATGAACGAGGAATAAAAAAGAATGGTGGGAAAGAATTGGGAGGGGTTAAGGGGCCAAAGAAGGATATCCGGGTCTCGCACTCACCTGACCCAGCATATGGGCATATCGAATTCCCACATGACTGCCAATGAACTGAAGTCGACCCTTAACCCACGCCCTTTGCGCGTCCGTTGCGTAGTCCTGGCCCTGAATGCATGTAAGCGGCCAGGTAAGGAAATATCCTGGCAAGCCTTTGAGGGCATCCTCTTCTCCACACCCAAACGCTGAAAGGTTATCCCTTTCAAGTAGCTCCCTGCGTTTAGAGAACCAACCTAGTTGATAGGGAACCGACGCAATGATATCGGTGATCAAGTCCACACATGTCCGCGCTGCCGTCGCATATTCGGGAGTCGTGCGGTAATCCACGGGAGAACAGACCCATGCCGCGCAGCGTACAATCATCGAGGCCAGGATGAGGCGAGAGCATCGCATCATGTTCCATACGCTCACGACCCACACGTCCTGGTACGCATCTACGCGGCCAGGGAAAACCTCAGCCAAGCGGTAGTTGCCATTGGGAACGTTGTCTTCCCAGGCAACGGAATTGAAACGAAAGTATTCGGGAAGCTCCTTCGCCCAGTTGATGTGTTGTTGGTCAACGGTCTGGCACCGTCGAATCATGTCGAGAAGTAGTTCGATGTTTTCGGGGTTTCGAACTAGGGTTGCCATGAGACGATTCACTTCCGATCTCAGCTCTGCCGTGCGGACGTTGAGTCTCTGGCACTCGGCACCGTAGTGATTTTTAACGGCGCCACCAAACCACCATTCAACACCCATAATCGGGGCTTTGCCGGAGGTTAATGTGTGAATAATCTGTTCGCAGAAGTTAGAGGTCTCTCTCAGTTGAGTCCAGGGGTAGCAAACTTACCATTTGCGTTCTCACAGCTACGAACAAGGCCAGGCCTATTTTAGATTCTATCTGAGATTTGCCTCTGGCCTTGACTAGCTGTATCGCGCCTTCAATATGAGAACCCCAGGCCAGCATACCTAATTGTTTAGCGGAGATGTTCTCAAACAGCCCTAGCAAAAGAATAGCCGCTAAAGTGGAATCTGTCGTGGCTAGTTTGGGGTCTTTCAAAGCTGCAAAGGTGGAAGCGAGCGCCTTGGTGTAGTGACCCAAGGCCTGACTGTCAAACTTACTGCCGGAGCCAACACGATTTCCAAGTGAGGCAACGGCACAAGCGTCAAATGCAGCCTTGAAATGAGGAGCGGTGTCTGTACCCTTGAGCAGGGGAAGAACAAATTCCAGGTAGCCACGGGTGCTATCGTAACGGGGAAGTAAGACGAAGTTGGAGATGAAGTGGCAAGTCGCTTGTTGATCGACGGGTAGTTTGAGCGTTGCTACAATAGACTGGTCCTGGGTTCTTTTGCTTAAAGCGGAGGCTTTGCTGGCATCTCGAACACCGGCGTTCTTCCCTTGCTTCTGCGCAAGGGCTTTCCTGTTGGCTTTTTGAGCTCGTCGTTCGGTAGCCTGAGTTTCATTTCGAAAGACTAGATCAAATTCGTCCTTGTAACCTGGACACTGTCTTCGAGACTTGGCGCATTGGTTGCATGTGGGCTTTGTCTCGTCGCACTACAAACGGTGAGCGACTAGGTCAAAGTGACTTCTTCTAAATAGACGTCGAGGTGAGAGACAAATTGGTGTTAATCTATGGTTGACATACCTTGATCCTTCGAGCTCTGCACATCTGGCAGCCCCGAGAGGGCTTACCGCAGTAAACCATGATGAAATGGGTTGGAACTGTTGAAACGAGACTTGGTCAAGAGCAGAAGCTTGTTCCCATAGAGGATATTTGAGGAAGTGAATGAGTGATTGATGAAAGACTACGTGTCTAACGGGTTTGGGGGGACAGTAGGCCGAACCAGTGGGCGCACAACGGCGCGAGGTTGCATACGGGGTTAAGAAGACAAGAGTCCCACGAAGGAGGGCTAGCACTAGCCGTGGGTTGAATCAAGGAGATTGATCAGTAATGGCATGTGAGAGAGAGCGGGTACGGGCCAGATGAATTCAAGATTTCGTTTGGTTACCGTCGCAGATGCCGTCGTGGAGTGAGAACAAATACTCAGCTAGAAGAAGAGGCTGGTATGTGAGGAGAGGCCGACAAACTAGGCGACGAGAGTAGGAGTGGCGAGGACCGATGAATGAGGAACGAAGAGCAGAAAGCAATGTGTGGCGTCCCGACAGTGGCCAAGAGAGAGAAAGAAAAAAAAAAAAAAGAGAGAGAGAGAGAGATGAGAGATGTAGGAATCGGGGAGAAAGAAAGAGCGGCGTAGAGTTGCAAGATGAAGATCAATTGTTTGCTTCGCTTCGCCTTACACGGATGGGCCAAAACAGGCGACGACGACGGATGGTGGTGGAACCTAGAACTGGGAGGACAAGGAAACAACGGGACAAGGAGCAGGCGAGAGAGAAAGGTGGCGGGTTTTCGTTCGTAAGAAATTCCGTACTGGGATGAATTGCTTGAGAGAAGTTGCTTTTTTAAGATAGAATTTTCTTTCCTTTTCTTCTTCCTTTTCTTCGTTTTGAATTTGAAACAGAGAGTTACCGTTGTTGTCGTTGACTGTTGACAGTTCGGGGAAAGGAGTTGAATCCTGGAGGAATTGATGACAGCACAGACCCAGTCACTAGGGTGTTAGAAAAAGGAAATAGCGGCACGGGAGCTGGAGGTGATGTTGCAAAAGTGCAAGCCACGCCAGCGAAAGGCGCCGGTGCTAGTCCTGGCATTAGCCCATAACTTTGGCAATGGGCAAGTTTTGATGGACTTGAAAGTTGGAAGGGGGATAGCGAGCGGACGTTTTGGCTTGGAGGATCAATCTTGGTGTGGAAGGGGACGTTTCGGTACCGTGTTTCAACTGTGATACGGGCACTGTAGGTTTACCTTAATACTGTTCTTATCTTCAAGGTGCTATCCCCTCTCACCCTCTTCTGACCTCGATCTTACAACAAATACGAGGATATAATCTGGCAGCATCGGCTGACATAATGGAGTCAACTCCGATATTAACTCTTCCCATGATTATACGTTGTTGAGTCTCTTCCTACCATCCAAATTCCTTGAGATGCGAAGCGCTCGCACCATACTAATCAATGGCCCAGGCGCGTTACTCCGCAGTTGGGGCCAACTTCAAGCACTTGCTCCCCTTCTGACACACGGGGGAAGGAGGCGACAAGATGACAGGGGAACTGGACTGCCGGCATCACTAAGACTAAAACAACCAAGAGCGGGGGCTCGTGGCCGGTTTGAGATGTAACGATATGTGCTTCTGGCATCACTTTGAAGCTAGGTATCAGCAGCGGCTGAGTAAACAACGGCTACATGGGAACCCAGTAATGGTGATCAGAAACCGTATCGCCCTTATTGCTACCCTCTCGGCAGTCACGCTCCGCACCTTCTTATGTTTTTCCTAGGTACAGGACTACTGATATAAGGTACGGAGCATTTATCACCATTTCTCCTCCCATTAGAATAACTACCTAGCTCCCCCCAGACGACTAGAGGGACAACCAAGCAACAAATCTTTCCAAATTAACCCAAGCGATTTCTCCTGCACCATGAACCCGATCAACCTGATAAAGATCTAATTGCTAACAGTAATCCATCCTCGGGCTAGGTCGTATCGAGGCGTGCTTTGCGAGTGCTCAAAGCTCTCTGCCTTAGTCTGTCACTACACGCTATGACTTTGACCTGGTATTTGTACAGTGCGAGGCGCTTCCGTCGGCGAATATCGATCCATCCTTCTGTCAATCAGATTGGGTGGAGTCCATTCCCGTCCCCAGGATTCCCACTCGACCATTCCTTAGCTCGACCCTATCTGTTTGGGCTTTAACCGGCATCTCATAGGGCTACAACACAGTTCCCTTTTACTGATGGATAATCTGATCCATACTGTACATATCTTTCGGTGGTCGTCATACGTACTAATCTAAAGTGCCATCTCGAGTTTAACCTGTATTGATAAGCGACTGGAGATGAAAAGTTAAAATCTGTAAAGAAGACGGTCCGCAGCCATGTTTCGGTAAACTGATACCTGCAGCCGTTGAAAAGGTTTCAGGTCTTCCATATCTTGCTCCTAAAGTAAGAAGGGGGAGGGGCAATTCAGGCAAATTCCTGACGCAGCACGTTGTACAATAGCTACTTTCTGCACTGCCCAATTCTCACAGAATAGAGAGAGAGAGAGAGAGAGAGAGAGAGAGAGAGAGAGAGAGAAAAGAGACCTCGGCAGTTCGGATATCCGCACATCCGACGAAACACACACACAAAACATACCAAATGGGAAGAATCAAGGAACCACAGTTAGATTAAAGAGTTCTTGAATCTCCAGGGACCTTCACCCGCCGTGTGCAACACCAGTCATGCAAGACCCGGTTGTCTCAGTCCAAGACATGCATCTCTAATTTAAGTAGATATTTCCGTCACATCCACCACCATCATTCATGGACGTGAGCGAACCCTTTTGTTTCTTCTGTCTACCTTTTTTCTTTACTTCCCAAGGGGATTTCCTTCTTGATCTCTTTTGGCTTGCACGTTTTGCAGATGTAGAAACCGTTGCTGCTCCACCATCCCCACTCACACGGCAGGCCTCAAGGATGTATCCACCGATCCCGCCCGTTCCAGAATGATGAGTTTTAACGACACCTTACCGCGCGGGAGATGGGCAAGGGGCGATATACTCTCTTGTTAATTAAATTAAGTGGACAAAGGGAACAATTAAGTGGGAGCATCCCGCTATCTTTGACTACCTCTTGGTCCTACCTCGTGCCTTAAATATACATCCCTGGCTCCTTCACGAAGCACATGCCCGCAAGCCACAAGGCGGGATCTTGGGAGGGACCTAAGGACCGTCCTCCGAATCATCTCTCTGTTTCTCTTCTCTATCATGAGCAGGGTGTTTCCTGGCTCGGTGGGCAGACCTGTTCCCGGCCCAGAGATATCAGGTCAGTGCGTAAGAGAGCCCACACGTCGCCTCGACCATACGAGAAACACATCAGGAGAGGCGATGAGACACTGGACAAAAGGATATATCGACGTCCTGTCAAACTCTCAAGTGAGATTAATATCGCTTCCTCTATGGCCAAATGCAAACAGAGGATCTGTCAAGTAAAGACAGACCTATGCTCGCTCTAATCGTCCTGAAAAAAAATCCATCCGATGCCCTTGGTTCCTATTCCTTCTCAGCGCCTCTCGCCCTAAAAAGTTACATCCGTCCCATCTCGCTAATTAGAGAAGCCAAAAATGTGCTCTGTAATCAATGCCACTGGCTCCGCGCCCACTTCCATCTCGATATTGGGATCATCTACCTCTCCGGGCCCTTGGTCTACGTACGTACCTGCACGACTATCGCCCTCGCAGCCCCCTCCCCCAAACTGATTACCATCCGTAGCTAGCCTCTCCTATCATCACCGATCTGACGAAATAGGGCACTCTGCACTAGCCTTTATCCTTCGAACAGATTGGAGACACCCTCTAGTGCATCCGGCGTGGCCCCTCTAACCCCAGCTATACCACCGGATCTGGTTGTGCCAGAAGGGGCGGGCTCGTTCATGAACTCCTGGGCCATTTTGCTGCGACCGCTTCTCTTCGATCGGGAAGAAACACCAAATCCGCTGCTCTTGGGGAGCTTGCCCATTTCCGACACACTGACGCCCTTAAGGTCCTTGAGCAAGTCCAAGACCAAGGCACGTTGTTGACGAGTGTGCGCTCCGGGTTTGCTCATGTAGGCTGTGAGCCGGTCTAGGTCCGCGGGGTCAACGTTTGGTAGGGAGAGAAGCACGTCCCGTGGTGTTGAGGTGATTGGGCTGTAGTAGACCACGATGCTGGCGATCAAGGCCGCAAGCTCCTTTTGGAGCTCTACAAAATAGGGCTCGTGGAAGGAAGTGATGCAGGCTTTGATCACATCCATTGAGATAAACTCCCTAATGGCAGAAGAAATAGCCACAGGGATCGGGAACGGGTCGACGGGGGCGGTCCCTTCCTGGGTCTGCTTTTGTAGTTGCGCCTCCGTGATGTGAAACTCGGGGATGAGCGAAATGAAGAGACGCAGAATCATGCTACAGCATCGCGTATCTCGCATGCGGATACCGTGTGTGCAGAAGACGAGCAAAGGTTCCACTACTTCTTGATGAATCAGACAAAAGCGTCGCATAGTAGGATATGATTCCGTAGGGGCATCCTCAGGGGCACCCTGGAACGCTCGTGCCTTGAGTGTTGGCGGATCTGTGCCTTGATTAGGTTTGTTTCTCCGTTGAACTACGCTTCGTGACTCACTTGGCTTGGTTGGGTCGAGGAAATCCACCACCATTAATACCGCTGTGTATGTTACTTGGCGTAAGATACTCTCAGCTTTCATTTCCTCCTTGAGACCTGCTTCGCCGTCTGCTGCAATAGTCTGCTGGTGCTCCATTTTGGCCCATTCGCCATTCACCTTGGCATCCATCTGCTGGAAGCATGAAGATAGGATCTGAGGGAGAAAGTGCTCCCGATAGTCAACTGGACAATCGTCGACGAGATACCTAACCAGGTTAAGTAGGTTACTCTGCTGATGCGTCGACAGCCAGATTGAATCGGCAAACAGCGCCTTGGACAAGGGAGCTGAGAGTCCCTGGAATCCGTAGAACTGCATGTCTAATCGACTCATACAGTATATGACTGCGTAAGAAGTCTCCCTAACAAACCTGATAGATCCACGGATGGTTGAGGCAAGGCCTTCGATGGTGTTCTTCTTGTCCATAACACGAGCATAAAAGTCATCTTTGCTGCCTTCTGATATCCCGGCCTGCCAGAAGCGATCGCTTAGGACTCGGCCTACCATGGACCGCATTTCAGGGGGTAGATCAGCCCAGTTGTCTGGATTGTGTGATGCATGGGCAAAACTGGCCAAAGATTAGAATCTCCAACAAGGAAGAGCGACAAAAAATAGTATACCTCAAAAACTCGAGAAGATCTGCAAGAATGTTCTCGAAGCCATCTTGCCACAGGGCGTACGAAGCCTTGAATGCGGGTGATGACTTCTCCAGCCTCTCTACAGAAAATGCGAGGAAGGACTTGGTAGAACGGAGAGGGAGAAGCTAGATATGAGTTAGTGATCGCATGCTTCATTGATCGTCCCCTCAATATATACCTTCAATCGCTCTTCGAGCTCAGCCTGAAGGGCGAGGCCTTCGGCATCAAGCTCGCGTGAGCCCCAGTCCTGAATCTGATGCGCCTGCCGGCTTGCCAGATACTTCTGTGCCTTGTCCAGGCCCAGGAATTCACAAAAGTTCGAGTATGACTTGAGCGCGGTACGCACGTTGTCCGTTTGCCACTGAGCCTTGACAGGGTCAATGAACTCGCGCAGTTTCTGGATTTTTGCCTGAGCATCAACGCTGTTTGCCCGATGACTAGAGATTGTTAGTTGGCCACTCCTGCATAAAAGGTCTCTGGTGCCTACATAATAATGAAAAGAAAGCTCTTGTACGCAATAGATCTCTTCTCGTCTAATGTTCCCGAGGACATCATCTCGTTCACTCTGTTCTCAATTTGATCATATACACCCTGTGTGGATTACATTAGCGTTTCCCAATGAATATGGAAGGAATGCATACCAAAAGGTGATCCGGCATCTCTGATGCAAGTCGTTGAAGTTCAACCATACTTTCACCTTGTAAATCCTTGATGGCATCATTGAATGAACGGTAATCTGGCTGAAGGGCTGGCCATGTCATCAAAATATGCTCCAAAACTTTCAACATGAAAGGCGCGTTCTTGTTGAGCGCCGTAGTCGAGAAATAAACGAGGAGTTGCAGAGTGCGCTTCCTTATCATGGGGTCCTACATGGACATGGAGTGAGCAGCTTCTTCATCGCCATATAAATGATTCGACAAACCTCGAAATTCATCTCTAGGAGCTTGTTGCACCAGGACTCCAAGTTTGATTCTAACTGCGCCCTTTGTTGCTCCTGATATGAGTTAGAGGAGTTGGTTCAAGATCTATAACAACACTCACAAATCCTGTCGGATGGTTTCTTCTCCATTTCGAATAACCTCTAAGTGTCGCCTCAATGACAGTGAAATGGGAGTCAACTCGCAGAACCGGCATTGAGTTCTTTGAGTAGTTTGATTCTGTACACGGACCGTTAGTAAACACTTTCCCAAGTGCAACGAGCGGAGTCATACTATCAAGTGGTTGATTTCCGTCGTACAAGTGCTGCAGTATGTCTTCTGTTCGACCAAGTATATGTGATACCGCGTCCACAAGCTTCAATTGCACAATGGCCTCGATGATCTGGCAGCTGTAGCGACGGTAGTTGCCGAGGAAAGCATGTCTCTCTGGAATCGTGTCGGTATCCTCCAAAAGGTACAAGAATGTAGGCTCCTGGGTGTCTTCGGGCAAGTTTTCGTATCGTATCAGCCGTGAACTGCAAATTTCCAAAAGGGGTCCAATCATGGGTGAAACAAGCTCAGTAGGTCCTATGTTTCTGTTGCTGAGAAGTCTCGTCCAAGTCACAAGGACAGGAATGGAAATCATCAGACTCTGGTGCTGTACGGCCTGAATCAAAAGGTTGAGGAAATCTTCTCTTGCCGTCTCAGCTGGTAGCTTAGTGAACTTGCGATCAAAATAGTCTCCGAGGCAAGATAGCATCTATATCCGCCGTTAGCATCATGAGGTAGTTTCGGAGCTCATTTCTCGTTACCTCCGAAAGTTTCTTCAGTGTCTGATATTTGTCTTCGTCAACGTCTTCCGGATCGACAGCAGACCACGACAGGAGCCCTTTACAAAGCTCAATGGATGAGGGAGTGTACATGGGCGCAACCAAGTCTCGGAATTCGCCGTCGGTGAAGTTCGTTCGGCAGTAAAGGGCATGGAGAGCTTCTAACGAGGCCTGTAGACGCGTGTTAGCTTTGCCCGGCCGGTCGGTAGGGGGACGCACCTTCTGGATAGCAACATGTGGCGACGACAGGCCAGCACACATGATTTGGACACACCGAGCCGTCGACACAGCTTTAGGAATGGCCCACGGCATAAGGGACAAGAAGACAGAGAGTCCTTTGAGAATGCACGATTTGGCCTCGTCATTATCTTTTGGCGCCTGGTTGAGACAGTAGTCGAGGAACTCGGATAGGCGACTGAGCCACCCTTCATGGCCATGGCGCACATCTGGACCAGGTTGTCTGTTGGGGAACGCCTCAACGAGCACGGAGGTTGGCGTGAAGATCTCAACGCAGGCCTTACTAAGGACCCCTTCTCGCATGGCAACGACAGAGTCATCGCCGGTAAAGACTTCGTCCGACAAGTTCTCCAGTACAAACATTACCAGCTCTTTGTGGACAGAAGAGTCCGGAATCTGCCACAACTGGTACAACATCGCATCCATATCCATCCATTCAGCGCACCAACTGCGCTTGGCAACCTCAACCCACAACTGAGCGGTCTTATTCCTTAGATACGAGGGGTCATCCCTCGAAACGGCCTGGCCGAGCCCTACAACCCACATCCGCACAGCATCGGCCTGTTCTCGTGTGTATGAATTCCATCGGTATCGAATTGCGTGCTCGAGGAGGGAGAGGGCATAGTGACGAACGACGGGGGACTGAGCCTTGTCTGAGGCGAGGCTGTAGCCTTGCAGCGGGGCTTCGGGTATGTCTTTGACCTCTTCGAGAAAGGACTGCGCCTGGCGACGAGCATCGTTGGTCGAGTAGGGGCTGTGAACAACTTCAAGGGCTTGATGTATCTTGGTAAGCACGTCGGGATCTCCGCCATTTCCTACGGCGGAGCTACCGTTAGCCGCCATGGTTGTCGGCTACAAGCTTGCGAGACGCTTTTCGAAGAAAGCAAGGGCGGCAGTGACGCACGAAGCGAGGAAGCTTCTCGTTTCACGCAGGCCCTCGGCGTATTTTACTCGGCGGTGAGGGCTGCTAGAATCATGGACGGGTGAAGTTGTTGGGCTAGCTCGACTCGGTGACAGAAGACGCTTGCGATGGGGTGTATTGGCCACCGAGAATCGTAGGCGGGAGAAAAGGCGGGAGGGTCTAGATAGAGGCTAAGAGCACAATGAGGAAATGCTGTTGATATGATTATGTGACAATGAAGTGGCCACAGCAACAGGGCCTCGTGCAGGGCGCTAAGTGAGAGTAGAGGAAGAATTGAAGAAAGAGAGAAGCTGACGGGATGTGTTTGTGGTGTTGAAGTTGACGTAGAGTACAGTAGAGTGTTTTGGGCTGGGCCGCTTGCTGGGCAAAAATTACGACCGGGCCGCATTGTCAATGCAATGCAGAACGAGCTGGCCCGACAAGGCCTTGGACGTGAGCCCCCCGGCTTGGTTGGTTGGTGTGTGGCGTCCGTGGCCTGGGGCCTGGAGCCTGGGTGGAGGTTCTGTAGTGGGGTGTTTAGTGGCTGGTTCAGTGAGGATTAGGGGAGGGGCTGGCTGCAAGGCTGATGGCTAAGGCGCCCTCAGCTCTTTGTTTAGTGGACAAAGAGAACCAGGGTTGGAGGAGAACCCCGCGCGAAATGGGTTGAGGGGCCTTTCAGCTGGGATTAATAAAAGTCCCGACTTCTTGGTTCAAGAGCTTCTGATCTGTAGGGGCAGCAAGGATCAACAAGAGAGTTTCCAAGATACCCCAAGTCAAATGCATACTTAATTACTCCATACAGGACGTACAGGTTTTGGGGAAGGAGGACCCCCAACTAACTTGAACTGCAAGCTTCTTTCCTAATCCATCATTTATCACAATTCACCACACGCACCAGATGGCAATGCCATTAGGCTATGTAGTCTCAAGCTACCCGAAATAACAGCCCGCCAACACCGGCTGGATGCGTCAAGCCGGCCCGCTTCATTAAACTCATGTTGAAAGAAAGACGGCAATGTTATCTTGAGCGCTGATCTCGGTTTGCTTATTTCCTTTCGGACCCTTGGTACTCCCAAACACAGAGCAGTTTGTCATAGAAGCTGGTTGAAACACATCGCAAGCTACCGTCATCGCTTCCTCGCACAAAATCACTTCCGTAGTTCATACTTTTATGCTCTTCAAACCGGGCAAGAATCTCGCAGTTCCAATTCTCTTCCCCCTCAACCTCCAAATCTACCAGCCTCGCCCCTGCGTGCATACATGAGGCCAGTATGCGTATCCTGAGGTTGCTATCCCCCTGGCGAATATTGACCAAGTCCAGGCGCCAAACACCGCCGTCAAGGTTCTCTTCAAGCACTAGCTTAACTCGTTTTTGACCGTAGGTTTCGTGCAGGTCGTAAATCAGAAATACCCGTAGGTGATCGTCATAGCTTCCAGTCACCACAACTCTTCCCTTGTCTTGTCGAAATATCGGAAGAGGTAAGATGGCCGTTACGCCAGCGCTATGTCGGCCTGTGATCTTGACAGGGGAAAAGGGGGACTTGCAGGACAAGTCTTCGTCAGAAGAGTCCAAGGTAAAGGATATATACCGAAGCTGTGAATCATCGCCCCCGCAATAGGCCGTTATTTGGGCCTTGTCCCTGGCAGCTTGAGGTGAGGCAGGTGAAAAGTTGATGCACCAAGCTTCGAGTGAGTTGACAATGTCCAGGTCGATGGAAGGGTCGATAATACGATAACCATCGTCCAACCGAAGCAACCTTGCGATTCCCGTGGAAGTTGTAACTCCTATCACATTAGGCACAACTGGGTGCCAGTTGCACTGGAGAAACAGAACATCCTCTTCGATATCGTCACATCTACTGGTTGCCATGTGACTGAGCGGAGACGAAGGGGCTGCATTGGGGTCCATCCTGAACACAGCAAGCGTGCCTGTGCTTGATACCACGGCAAGGATATTTTGCTTGCCTGGAGCAGGATGAAAACGTATGTCTAAGATGGCTGAAGGCTGCGAGATCGTTTGGAGCAGGGTTCTGTAAAACTCATGAGCGGGCAACTTCAGATGCCAACAGAAGACAGTGGTTCGGTGACTCACAATCCCGTCCCTTCAATTTTGAACACTAGGAGACTCCCATTACGACTCTGTGGCGTCTTGGTGGCCGAGACTGTCTCTTCATCTTCCTCGCCAAAATCTAGCTGCCCAGCTGTCTCATCACGTTGAAGATTGTATGTTCCCACGACAAATAGCTCGGGATGAGCAGGGCAAAACTGAATGCAGCTTGGAGGAAGATCCAGGGTCAGTGAGACCGTGGAAGAGACAATACTCGACGAGCTCATTGTCCCTTTCTATTTCCTCCTAACACCTAATATATGTGGTTTTTGGTTCTGAAAGGCCTAATTAACCTACGGCACACTGATTCCCATGCAAGTTTAATGTGGTGCGGCGGGGCAAACGGGTCGGGTGGCTCCCGCTTGCCGCCTGCCAGGGTCGGCACTTGAGCTAGACGACCCAAGATCGCGCCCAACGACGCGACCAAAGTGCCTGCAGGGAATGGGGAGTCTGCCTTTGTCTTGTGACATGATTACCATTTTCCTACTCCTGCTTTCACAGGGGTTACTCCTAGGACTTCCACAGCGGGTGCTAGGACGAGCTGGTTGCCTTAATATACGTCATTTGCACCAAGCGCCATCACTTTGCTTCTTCTACAACCTCTAGTGTCTTCTTATTCGTCGCGTTTCTGAGAACCCATGAAACTTGAATTCAACTCCTTTCAGCTTCAGGACATCATCAAATTTGACCTGATCACATCATTAATCATCGAAGCATCTTCCTATCACTAAATCAGCAATTCCTTGATATCACGGAGCCCACAGCGAGCCGGCTGGTCCGTCTCTTGTCACACAACAGCTAGACGTGTCCGTGCATTCGACAAGTGGTCCCTTTTTGACCATGGATCTCTCGGATGACTCTGATTTCTATGGTATTGTCTCTGAATGAAGACTAAGAACACACAGAAGCTAAGCCTTCTTAGGAAACGAGGAGACGGTCCTCAGACTCCATCAACGCATAGACGAATTCGATGTTGATGAATGGATCCTAAAATACAATGAAAATCCAGGTCGACCACTTCCCCAAGAAAACCTCCGGGCTGACACGGCCCATCTCCATAATCCTTACGCAGGAGTCTCCTATGCTTGGCAACTCACTGAAACTGTCGATGCCTTTCTCGATCGTCTTCCCCCCAAAACAACTGAGCAGGTCGACGGCGTCCCCTGGATCTATATCTGCAACCCATTTACCCCCCGAGTGGAGAAAGCACTGGCCCAAAGCCAGGCCAGCAAAGGCAACGAGGATGAAGCACCTGAAGAAGAGGGTAGCCGCACAATGTTCGTCATCGAAGGCGGGATGGAACGACTCGAAATTCTTAAGAAGTTTGTGGATGGTGCCAAGAGGTTCCAGAGTGAACCATCAGCCCAGGAGCGAGAGATCGGTAAGGAGAGAAACTCGGCTACTCGGGATATCCTGAGCCTTGCTCATGCAGCCAAAGTTCGAACGGGCAAGGTATGAAGACACACCAGACAGTTGTTCTTGGCAGCTAATCGTGTCAGTGGATGCTTTTTTGTCCTCCCAATGAAGTCAACGATGTATGGGAGATTGTGGCCAAGGCCACAGCCAACAACGAACTGGGGATCGCTGCCAAAGTTGCCCCAAGGCTCATTGAGAATGATTTCCGAAAGGACCGTCTGATATGTGTGTACACGAGCGACTTTACCGACAAGACAGATGTTGGGCGTGTTCTCCAAAGGCTACGAGAGCTCAGACTAGTCGAGGCCCGAGGGCAATCCATCTATTACAAGCCAGGTAAGAGCAACCCATATGAAGGGATGAATAATACTTACAATCATAGACGTATTTACCTATCTTGGAATCAGTTCTGGAAACCCATGGGGACTAAAATCTTGGATCTACAGCTCGAGGGACATCTTCCGTGAAAGAGAAAAGTAGAGAGTTTCAGGCACCAGTTTTCCTGGTAAGGCACAAATCTGATATGGAGACGTACAAGGCATAGCAAGGAATACTACTTAGTATAAGGGTGGTTTTGCAGGCTTGTCACACACTCAAACGTTCTAAGAGTTGAGTACAGATGGGCTAAATCGAGCATAAAGGATGGCCATCATAGAATGGAAATGTAGACCAAAGCCTGGGAAGTAGGCAGGCTTTCAAGATGGAGTGTAAATGTAATGCCAAAACGCCAACCGCAATAATACACATGGCCCGAGTCCGAAATACCGCTTTCTATGCTACCGTCATGATGTCTCCCGCTTGTGAATCCCGTTCAAAAAAATTCGTTTAAGCCATAACCTTGACAGTGCCAAAGACCAAACAACACATGATAAAAATTCACCCTCTCCCGAAATCGCTCGGCTATCAATGGCAACTTAAGACACCTAAGCCACTTGTCCATCGAAAGCGTTCACGGAGGTCTCCACATCGATAGGTTTGAGAGGCAAAACCAAGCGATAGGCGCTGTTACCGTTCAAATAGTAACGGTGAAGTTTCTTGGAACGTAGGAAACCAAGCCGCTCATAGAGGCGCATAGCAGGGAGGTTAGTCTCCTCCGTCTCAAGGACAACTTCATCGGCGTTGCGTTTGGTCATGGCATCAATGGCTTTCTTAACAAGGGTGGTAGCAATCCCATGGCCACGATGTGAAGAGTCGACAGCCAGCATGGCAATGTAACCTCTCCGAGTGGGATGGGTGTGCGAGTGATGGGCGTCCAGCTTGCAGACTATCACGCCAATAAGGGACTGGTCTGCAGGGTTCAAGGCCTGGGATGCGCGCGTGAGCATGAGCAATGCATACCCAGAGAGTACCGGGGAGGGGAACCAACCATGAAGCAGAGATGCGCCCATTGGCAAAGAAAGTAGCGATAGACATAGATGCTGTATGGCTCGCTGAGATCTTTCGAGATGAGGGCGCGGATGACAGGAAGGTACTGCGCTTCAAGGGAGTGCTCGTACTGAACATAGCAAAGTCCACCAGCGAGGTCATCATCTTTTACAATGTCCATTGCTCGGAGCGAAAGGTGTAAGTTCGAGGTGAAGAGTTAGCAGGGCTGATGAAGTGCTGCAATTTGCCAGTTGCCAATTGCTCGCCGGTGGGTGTGGTGGTGGTGTTCTTTTTGAGGTTGGGGCCGAAGTGGATCTCGGATGGCCAGATCAAGTACTTCAGGCTGGGCTGGGTATGCTCGGACGTGGAGGAGCAAAAGAGAATTTAGAATATGAACAAGACAGAGAACCGTAGATAGAGCTAGTAGTTGATCTAAGGATTAATTCAGAGAAAAGGAATCTGGGGAACCGTAGGTAATATAACTACTGTAGGTATGGCTATGACTGATCTCCACGGGTGGCAACGTGCCTGATAGGAACGTTGGCTTGCATCCAGTGGTCCAGACTGGTGGCCAGATGAGACTCGAGGCTTTGCAGCGGACAAGGCGGGGTCAGCACCGCGCGATAGCAGCACGATTATGGAGCACATCAGCGGGTGGGGGTTAGGCCCCAAGCCAATGGAGGGGTAAAAGAGCTTCAGTGGATTGACTCACTCATTCAGGGCTGGCTGCCTGATGGAATCTAACTTAACTAGAGAGAAATGACCAGGGGTCCAGACCCAGCTCCCTTTTGTGAGATGTTGCACATGGTGACCCTTGGGGGCTTGTTTGGCGTTGGTTGGACTCAACATGTGAACGCCTCAAAGACGGCATTGATTAAGACTAGATACCTTCCTTTGGACGGGTCCCTTCATTTGGCAAGCAAGTACAAATCCCTATATCTGATGTTATATGGAGTGCATAATAGCCAACCGCACGAGCCATTTGGGCAAGTTCTGGGACTAGGTACATCTGTTAAGAGTGTGGAAGAATGGGAATGAGGGTGGGAGTGGGAGCAGGAGTGGATGCCGCTTTGACGTCAGTGCCTGCCAACCAGGAACATCCAGCATGTCTTTCGTCACTTTTCAGCAGATAGGTAGTTACGGAGTCAATGGATTGAATTTCGGGGGTCTCGGGTTCCTGAAGGGGCCGACATTTAAACAACACGTTGCCAACCTGCGTTTCTTTATATAATTATGTCTACGGTAGCCCAAGTCGCTGGTCTCAAAATTCAGAAAGCTCTCGATACCTAATTAAATGGCAAACTTCGTCCTGACATTGCAGATCACCTGCAGCCGCCCTGCGCATCGTTTTCCTTCAACACCATTGCGCACCTTCAACTCCTACAGGCCCCGGTTTTAATTGGCGTCCTCAGCGTCATCGGTGGATCCAAGCTGCCGCCAATCTCGTACGCTAATCATTCTTCCTCCCAGATTCCTTCAACTCCAACTTTTTCAATTCAATCTTTCTTGGTCCTCACCCTCTGTAATTGTCCTTCACCCCAAAGCTTACAGCGCGCCCTTTGAGGCTCGCTCCTTTCATCCCTCAGCATGACGACCACACTACGACGTCGTAATCTCCCCGAGACGAAGGTCATCGAGGACGAGGTTTCCTCCCGCGAGGAGAGCCCAGCCGCGCAACCTGCTACCCACCTCCATATCGTCGAACATGTCCACAAGACCCGGAAACGCCGGAATACCTTTATTTTCTTCCTCGGCAGTCTCTTCGGCATAATCGCTGCCGGCTTCTTCGCTTCCAGCAATGACCTGATTGAATTTCCTGAGTTTTCCGACCTCTCTGTCGACAGTCTCCTCGAAGTTCTGCCCGCTGGTCTAGTGAAGGACATGCGCGATCTGATCCAGGGAGAACGAGACTTTGCCGATACTTACGACTCGTTCTCAATTGGAGCTAAGGCCCGAGCTGAGGGTCTCGAGGCCTATCATCCTGTCATTATGATCCCTGGCGTCATCTCGACTGGTCTTGAATCATGGGGCACCGCCAACATCTCCAGAACATACTTCAGGAAGCGGCTATGGGGAAGCTGGACCATGATGAAAGCATTGGTCATGGATAAAGAAGTTTGGAAGAAACACGTCATGTTGGACAAACGAACCGGACTCGATCCTCCCAACGTCAAGCTTAGAGCCGCCCAGGGCTTTGACGCCACCGACTTTTTTGTCACAGGGTATTGGATTTGGAACAAAATTTTTGAAACCCTGGCATCTATAGGTTACGATCCAACCAACTCATTCACGGCTGCTTACGACTGGCGATTGTCTTATGCGAACCTTGAAGTCAGAGATCAGTACTTTAGTCGGCTCAAATCATATATCGAGTTAGGCGTCTCCTTCGGGGGTAGGAAAGTAGTTTTGACCTCCCACAGTATGGGCAGTCAGGTCCTCTACTACTTTCTACACTGGGTCCAATCTGAACACGGCGGTCGTGGTGGTGATGACTGGGTTGAACAACATGTTGATTCCTGGATCAACATCAGTGGATGTATGCTCGGAGCAGTCAAGGACCTGACGGCCCTTCTCTCGGGTGAGATGCGTGACACAGCTCAGCTTAACCCCTTTGCAATCTACGGACTCGAAAAGTTCCTGGGGAAGGAGGAAAGAGCCGAGATGTTCCGAGCAATGCCGGGAATTTCATCAATGCTTCCCATTGGAGGCAACGCCGTTTGGGGAGACCTGAACTGGGCTCCTGACGACAAGCCCGGGCAGAATTTCTCATATGGATCCCTTTTAAATTTCAGAACGAGTATGAACTGGACTGTCCCTGATCGCAACTTGACTGTCGAGGACTCTATGGAATACCTCTTCAACACTACCGAGGATTGGTACCAGGCGATGCTCAGAGGCAGCTACTCCCGGGGTGTTGCACACACTGTAGCTGAGGTCGAAGCCAACGAAAAGGATCCCAGAAAGTGGGTCAACCCGCTTGAGACTCGTCTCCCGCTCGCACCAAGCCTAAAGATCTACTGCTTCTACGGAGTTGGTAAGCCGACTGAGCGAGCTTACTACTACCGCTCCCCAGACCAGCCAACCCTGACAAACCTCAACATTACCATCGACACTAGCCATACCGAGGGAGAAGTAGATCATGGCGTCCTTATGGGAGAGGGCGATGGCACTGTCAACCTCATTAGCACGGGCTACATGTGCAATCGTGGTTGGCACATGAAGCGTTACAACCCAGCCGGAGTCAAGGTGACAGTTGTTGAGATGCCCCATGAACCAGACAGGTTCAGTCCTCGCGGAGGCCCCCGAACGGCCGACCACGTCGACATCCTGGGACGTACCACCTTGAACGAGCTTCTCCTGAGAGTCGCAGGCGGCAAAGGGGACACCATCATGGATTATGTGGTCAGCAACATCACAGATTACGCGGCCAAGGTCAAGATTTACGATGAGGAGGAATATTCATAGAGTGATATCAACTTCTTATTATGGTGGTGGCTGTTTTTGTATTCCATAATATATCAGGTTTTTCCAACAGCATCACAAGGGCTGGGAAGCATCTTTTGGGCCGGCTTGTGGGGGCAATGGTGTCTGGCGTTGGGAGTGTGCATAATGTGCACGGTGGTGATAATTGTGTTTTTTGTTGCGATACCCTCGCTTCTTATGATGAGGAAACTAGAAAACCTGGTCGCGGGTTAGATACTATGTGCGGTGCCTTTGACGAGTTTTGCGCGTATATATTGCCCTCACTAAATGTTTCGTGGATGACATGATATCAGCATAGCGCTTCATAAGACGGGCCATTGCAACATCAACTAGGAGGCAACGAGCTAGTGATATTTGCTAGCTATCATTTGTTCCATTTTATGCCTGAAGTAGACTACATGCATATTGTACACTTCTCTTTGATATTTGGCAATGTGGCCATGGTTGCAAATCCTCTTGTCGACCTTGTCATGGTGCGCTACCAAGCCCACGAAACTGGACGAACCATGAAGTCACGACTCATGGCTTGATCTCGCCCCCGCCACTTTCGCTCCACCAAACAACTTGCAACCTGCACTCTACACTTGCACTTGCACTTTTACTTCCCGGCCAAACCTCGCCCCCCTCCCTTCGTTTGGAGATGACCTCTGCCTCTGCCATTCACTGTCAGCCGGCCCGTCATCTCCTTGACCATCTTTAGACACAGCATCTTTTTTTGCTTTTCGGGGACTCGATGCTGTCGTGGCCGCGCTGGCAATTTCACCGGACATCATGGCGGATTTAGACGACGCTGGCCCCTCCTCACCTGAGGATGAGGAGCAGCTTTGGACCGGTGAGCTGACATCACTGTCGCGCAACACGATATATCTAACAAGGCTGACACAAAAACCATGTAGAGCTCCAGCAGTGTGTCTCGAGCCAGTGCGACAGCCACGAGGCGATTGACGATACCCTCCGAAGTTGGCTCGATCTGACAACTCAGCTCCGCGATCGCTTCTCCGATTCCTCAGACGACATTGCAGCTTGCGCCCACATGCTTCTCACCAGCGATCTCTTCTGCAACAACAGGGAATATGTCAGGACGCAACTCGTCTACAGCCTGCTCCAGGAGGATGAGACGGGTCCGCTGCATGCCATTACCTGTTTTCTGCTGCTCGACGGTTGCCAGGATGAGGCCATGTTTCCCCGCATGATCGGCGAGGCGTGCTTCTCCCGGCTTCTTGAGCTGATCAATGGTCGCCAGCATGTTGACCCGTTGCTACATCGCCACCTATTGCATCTTTTGTACGAGATGTCGCGTGTGGAACGATTGCGGGTGGAAGACCTAGTGCAGGTCAACGACGAATTCGTCCAGTACCTCTTCAGCCTTATCGAGGAGGTCGCTGATGATGTGCATGATCCGTATCATTACCCCACAATACGGGTTCTAGTGAGTGTTTAGTCCCAACAATGAGGGCTTTGGTGTTAACTTGCTGAACAGCTTGTTTTAAATGAGCAGTATATGCTTGCGTCGACTGACTCTGTCCCTGGTGTCTCATCTCCTACTTCACCCTTGACAAACAGAATTGTGAAGTGCCTGAGTCTTCACGGACCATCATTCCGCACATTTGGAGAGAACATTATCTTGCTGCTGAACCGGGAGACAGAAACATCTCTCCAGCTACTCATTCTTAAGTTGCTGTATCTCCTCTTCACGAACCGGGCGACTTATGAATATTTTTATACGAACGATTTGAGGGTACTTCTGGATGTCATCATTCGCAACTTGATGGACCTCCCTAATGAGAAGTCGTCCCTCAGACACACCTACCTGCGCGTTCTATACCCATTACTAGTACACACGCAACTCAGCCAGCCGCCGCATTACAAACAAGACGAGATTCTTCGGGTCTTAAACATTTTGAGGGGCTCCCATAATGCCCATTTTGCCCCTACCGACGAGACAACAATTCGTCTCGTTGATCGCGTTTCCAAGGTCAAGTGGCTGGAAGAGGCGGATCAAAGCCCCGTTCCCGGGTCAGGTGAAGTCGAGGTGGCACGCAAGTTCTTAGGAATCAGCCTCTCGCACTCTGCGAGCGCTAGCAGTATCAGCGTAGGCGATGTGGCGGTGGTAATGGAGAAGCCCGGTGTGCAGACGCCAAGCCGGGCTGGGGACGCTGACCAGTGCGACGACGAGACCGGAGCGACAGACGCCGGAGTGACAATGGCCGTGAGGTCAAAGAAACCGTTACCCACGGTACCCAAACACCGGCACGGAATACCTTTTACGCAGACACCTAAATTACACGTGAACGGAGTGCCGAAAAAAGTCCCCCCTAAAGCACCACCACCGCGACGAATTGGACGAGTGAGGACCCATCCGCAAAGTTGACGAAGTGAGGGCAATCAATTTAACAAGTGGATGTGAGGGTCAACCAGTCAACCAGTCAACCAGCAAGATCTCACGGTTGCTGAACGAGAATGAAACTACAAAATTTACAGACTGGGTAACAAGAAACCAAAACAAACAAAAACAAAAATATACAGATACGGTCAACACGACAGACAAAACCAGCAATGAGACCTGCATCTAGAAAGTTGCACGATTGTCACGACGCCAGGGACATGTGGTTTCGCGACGGCGTTGTGGAGCTTTTGTTTGACATAGCATGGGCATGGCGTTTTAAGGTCGTTTGAATTTTTGCTGACAGGTGGGAGGCCTCATAACTATTGCCAAGTATCTCGGCCGTACAGACACACAGGAACGGTAGCCATGTGCAAACTTCCCTACGGGAGGAGGGAAAAGACGGAGAATACATATACTATAGTGTTTGACAGCATGCGGGAGAAGCTTCACAAAGAAAGGCTTGTGCTCCGACTTAATGCAGGCTTTGCTTCAATTCTGACCGGTTTATGGGATTATATGTTGAGGTTGCAAGGCTATGATCTTAGATGCCAATGATAGCGTAGTAGCCTACTTCAAACACCGACACTAGTGTATAATGCGTACGCAGCACGGAAATCGGCCGGTGAAAATAATGAAGTCACAACATTCATATAGGTGCTTGGCACGTGAAGAGACAACCAACGAGAACGAAGGATGAGAAAACACCCAGCCGGATGCGGCTTGTCTCGGTGATGTGGATGACGCTGAACGTTAGTGTGAATATTGTTCGGTATGGAGAGCAAGTGTCAAAGTCAAAAGTCTCCCGTGTCATCAGGGGCATAGGGTCTAAACTAGAGACTCTATATCTTGTAGGAATTACCAAATTCAAAGTGTGGACAGCCTCACAAACGTGCTATCAAAAGGAAATGTCCACAAACCGCAGGTCTGGAGCCGGCATCACTGAGGGACCCTGAGGTTTTCAACGCAAAAGAAACAAGAGGTAGGCTTGGGTCTTGGTCTGGAGGATGAGAGGCCCTCCCCTGGGGGGGGGAGACCGTGGCGGAGCAGAAGATGGATGGGACGATGATCGTCGCGGGGTGAGGAATCGTTAGATCAGGAATCAATTTGAAGGCATCGCGAGAACCGGGGAACGGAAGGGAGAGAGGCCGAGAGCTTGGAAAGGGTGACGGGCCGTCGACGTCATCGGTGGGCCCCATGGGGGGTGGGAAAGGGTACTTTGCGGAACTTTGGTTCACTCTGTCTTGGCTCCCGTCTCCTTGGCCTGAAAATACTTCAGGATAAAGTGCAGTTGGGTGAGGCGAAGAGGTCACTCCCCATGAGAGACACCCCGCGTCATTGGGTTTAATAACGGGACATGTGAAAAAGCTCTGCGGAGTTTAGCTGCCAAGTTGGAAGAATGCCTGAAGAGGAAGCTGTTGGAATGGAGACATGTACCTGCAGGTACCTCACTGTCGAATGGGAATATATTTTGGGGGAAAACATGAGCCCATTCCGTGTAAGTGCTTGCTTGGCATTGGAAAGGGTCAGCTTGTCTAGCGAACTCCATGAGGGCTTGATTCTTGGACATTCCCAGATTGCGTCGTAATGAGGTGCAGCAGAGGCGAAGGCTTGTTTTACGTTACAGCGTCATCCTCCCATTTTTCTTCTAATTTCCTTCTCGGACTCTTCCTTAACGTGAACTGTCATTGTCGTCATCACCGATAAACCCTTTCATCAATTGATTTAGGTTCGCCAGAGTACATCTCGTTTCGCAGCGATTTGCCCTCCATTCAAAAGCAACTACTAAGAGCATTTTCTAAAGTGCCCTAGACCTGCTCTTTGACTTGTTCCCTCCTCGCTTTATCCTGGTTGTTCGTCGGCGTCGTCGTCCCGCTTGCACGAACGAACCGCACGAGCCTAAACTACTCAAGCCCGCAGTGGAGATTTAGTTCAGGTATCTGCCATCTACTTCTGTTGTGAAGCTAAGTGAGGAGTAAGGACAGCCACGTCGGCAAGATACATTCCTCGTGCCTGTAGTCTTGCGCTACCCTATTATTGCCTTCCATCGTCACCTCAGACTGGCTTTTCTATTCAGTCTCGGCCCAAACCTTGACAGTAGTCTCGGCCACCACCTTCTTTGCGCCCACGTCTCCTCTGTCATTCAGATCCTGAGTGGAGTTGCGCTCGGGCTGGAAAGGCACTAACTAAAGCCCGCTCTGCGCCAGTCTCACAGTCACAGCGGAGCTTACAGTGGGCTCTCTCACAGTCTCCAGAACCACGAGTCTTGAGCTCGGGCATCGCCTGGATTTGATCTTAGCGCTGCGTCTCTGGGGGAAGAGGTTGCTCCTTTGTGCGCCCCATTGCGTCAACACCCATTTCATCTCGCCGCTCGCAACCTGGAAGTTTACCCTCCGTTGATCTTGGTTTTGGTCCTGGTTGCGCACATCCAATCTCACTCATTTGCTCCCCCCCTCCTTTCTTCTTTCCTCTTCTTTCCACACCAAAGATCCTCCTCCCCTTCAAATTTCTTCTTCCTCCTCTCCGCTTCCCCTCTCACTCGCTTGCTACCTAGGCAGCGGGAGGCATATAGCGCCACCTCCGCCATGGATCTGCCTCCAACTCCCTCTCAGCAGCAACAACAACAACAGCAGCAGCAACAACAGCAACAACAACCTTCTCAAAACGCCTACTATTCCTACTCTCCTTCGCCAGTCTCTTCGTCTGCCGTCGCCGACTACCAACGCGCCACTGCCGCAAACACTGCCGCCAATAGCAACACTAGATCCCGCTACGAGGAGGATATCGCAAACAGCTACCACCCCAACCTCGCCGTGCCCCAGCCGCAGAACACTCACCAGGTCGGTCGCTTCACCGAGGAATGGAACACCTCACAGCGTGGCTCCTCGATTGTTGACGGCCACCACCCCTCTGGATCCACCATGCAGCGCACGCCCTCGGTTCATAGTTTCAACGCCGGCGACGACCAGCAGCTACCCATCCGCGGCAACACCCTCAAGAAGAAGAATTCCTTGCGTCGCAATGGCAGCCTCAAGCGTAGTAACAGCCGGCGTAGTATGAGAGCTGGCAGCGTCAAGAGTCTTGCCCTGCAATCGACTTCAGATCCCGATGAAGCTCACAGCGCTTTCCACTGCCCGGTGCCTACATCTGGAAACCCGACTGACGTCCTCTCCAACCGATTCCAGTGTATGTTTACTTATCCGAGAATAATTAAGTCAATAGCATCAGCGAATTAGGGCTAACACATCTGCAGCTTGGAGGAAGATTCTCAAGGATCTCATCGCCTATTTCCGAGAAATTCAGTCGCACTACGAGCATCGATCCAAGTCTCTTGTCAAGCTCGCCAACGTCTCAAACAACATTTCAACTCCCCCAGGTTTTCTTTCAACCGCCGGAATCGATGACGCCCTTCAATTTCTTCGCGCATACAACAAGAACGCCGTCATCGAAGCCAACAAGGCCAAGGAGATCGAGGAGGATGTTATTCTCGCCCTGACTGGCTTAAGGAGCGACCTTCAGCAAAAGATCAAGGAGATCAAGAACCTGTCAGGTGACTTCAAAAACACCGTCGAGAAAGAGATGGAGGGTACGCGCAAGGCTGTGAGAAACCTTGGTGATGTCTTAGGGAAGACCGAAATGGACGAGTCCCTAACGACGGGCAAGCAAGACCCTTACCTGCTTCGATTAGCCGTCGATCGTCAGGTGGAGCGCCAGCTCGATGAGGAGAATTATCTCCACCAGGTATGCTTACATGATCCCATTTAGTTCACCCCTTCGCTCTGGAGCCGCTTCTCCCTAACTTGTTACAGGCATACCTTAACCTTGAAAACTCGGGCCGAGAACTAGAATCGATTGTGGTTGGGGAAATTCAAAAGGCATACAATGCCTACACAGGAATTCTCAAGCGTGAGGCCGACAACGCCTACGGCGCTATCGAAGAACTTCGCGAGGGTCCGATATCGATGCCCAAGGATCAAGAATGGATTCATTTCGTGGCCAACGACAACCAATTCGTCGATCCGAATATCCCCATACGATCTGCCGATCAGATTCATTATCCCGGCCAGGATCACGAGTCCGCGCAAGAGATTCGGGCTGGACTGCTTGAGCGCAAGAGCAAGTACCTCAAGAGTTACACAGCCGGCTGGTTAGTCTTTCATAATTGTGCCCTCTTTTACCCTAACTAACCTGGTTCTCCAAGGTACGTTCTTTCTGCTACTCATCTCCACGAATTCAAGTCGGCAGACAAGGCGCAAGCCCCTGTCATGTCTCTCTATCTTCCAGAGCAAAAGTTAGGATCACACTCAGCCGAAGGAGGGTCGTCGAACAAGTTCATATTGAAGGGTCGTCAGACGGGTGCAATGCATCGTGGACATACCTGGGTTTTCCGCGCCGAGAGTCACGATACGATGATGGCCTGGTACGAAGACATCAAGGCTCTCACCGAAAAGACAGCCGAGGAGCGGAGCCAGTTTGTGCGAAGCCATTCCCGCAGTCTAAGCCGCTCGTCACGGAGGTCGGTTAGTAGCGACGGACTGCTCGACGAGGACGACGAGGAGCCTTTCTCGGCCGAATCTCAAGTATATACGAATCCGGGATCGAAATCACACGACTCGACACCCCGGCGATCTCAAGCAGGTGGGCGGTTCCCATCTGATATCCAAGTCAATGCGCAACGTGGCTTACAAGCCTCTCATTCGCCTTCTAGTGTAGGCTCCAGTTCTCAGGACCAGCGACCGGACCCCGCGATAATTGCCGTCTCGGGAGCTCTACCCGCAGTGGCCATGGAAAGCGGTAGAGAAAACGATGGCAACCATATGGGCTACGGCGGTACCGCCAAGACGCCTATGGACGAGATGCCTTCCAATGCCGCTATCGCCAGCCAGAAGGCTCACTATGACGGTGTTAATCCGTATACGAGTGAGCCAATTCAACAGCAGCAAAATTTAAGCCGGGAATACTTTGCGCCTGTTCTCCTGGCCGAAACTAAGCAAGAGTCTCACCCAGAATATATCGACAACCAGAGACAAGTTGATGCAAATCGCGACGCAGCACTCGACAACCGACAGAATAATCGATACGATGAGGCCATCGCTGCCGAGAACAAGAGGCTATACGGAGAAGCTCAGGCCAACAGTACCGTCCAAGAGAAGAGCACCAATGCCCTGGTACTCAACGGCGAAGGGTTCCCCAAGCTGAGTGGTTTCACCGAAAAGTCCGAGGGGCCCGAGACGCCCAAGTCGCCCAAGTCGCCCAAGTCTGTTACGACTGAGGGCGAGTCATTGATGAACGATACTGACGAGGAGGACTATTTCCCTGTGCGACCAACGTCTCACACAACTAGGACAGAGAGTGTCCAGACTATTTCCAACCTACATATCCCAGGTGGATTTCCAAATGGTACTCCTGTTTAACAAGGCGGATCGATGGGTGGCGTTTCCTTTGTATATGTGATCCCTCAGCGCAAACTCAATTTCTTTTGATTCAATGTACATACGGTATGGGAGAGGGACGGTTCAAAACTAAGGTTAGGAAATGCCGCTGAGGCGGATAGGCGTTCGTTACAAGCCTGTAGCGTGTTACAGGTCTCTTTCGTTGAGGGTTTGATTGGATATGTTTATCTTTGCATTGTTAGTTCGTATTTGTACCAGAGTCTCTATAGAATCAGAATTGACTCTCTTTGATCGAACCCCGAGGTCGAGCGCGGTGCCATAGTTTTATCATCGCGCCGGCATCGTCTTCAAGCCTGACATGCCCTTCATCCGCCCATTGCCTGGTTCAGGTGATCTGATGTGGCTAAACCAGAAGTATAACCAACCGTCCCCTCCCCCTTCATATGAGATTCCCACCTTCTAGTCTGGTCGTAGACATGCTCATTGCCGGCGAGGTTGGCTCCCGGGCAGACCAGTTCGACGTCAAGCCGGGGGGCGTATGTGTGTTAAGAAAGCAACGTCGTCTCGGATGCTATGCTGCTGTCAAGCTGATATTCTTCTCAAGCAAGTACTTATCATAGGCTTTAGGAGGGAAACTATTGATTACCGAAGCGAGATATTTGGCGAATACAACACAGTTATTTCCACATCTTTCTCCTTAGACTGATTTCTTGCGGTCGAAAGCCCTGCTAGATCATTAGTGTCGACACAGGCCCTCTGCGGCCTTGGGGGACGTAAACCAGGCTCCATCTTGCCTAAGAAAAGCACTGCGTCACGTCCGAGTATCTCGCCACCGCTCGGTAGGTCGGCTAGGGTGCTCTCATCTTACTGATCAAGCAATTCTTACAAGGACAGACGACACTCATCTGGGGTCTCAAATATGATTCGAAGGTGCATGATTAAAAAAATGATGAAAAAAAAAGGAGCAAGAGCCCACTCTGCATATACACGTCTCGATAAATGATCGATTAGGAAGCTACGAAAGCTGTCAAATTAGTTGTCTTAAGGCTTTCGGTAACAGTTTCTTTCATGGTGTGCCATCCCATCCAAGTCACTTGCATCTCAGCCTTGTTTTCTAGGACTGGGGTCGATTGTTTGCCTTAAACGATAACAATACCAACGAGAGCAGCCCCAGCAGCGATCATTAATGAACCACCAAGCAAGTTTCCTGCATTGGTGGTGCTGGTTTGGCCAGAGGTGTTGCTCTCAGCCGTTGGAGTTTGTGTCGACAAAGTGGCGGCCGGCGTGGTGGGGATCGAGGTAGCAGATTCCTGTGACAATGAAGTGGCCTGTTTCGTGGTGGATCGAGCTGTGATCGTGCTCGTCTCGACCGTCTCGACCTCTGTCTGGGTATCCTTCTGGGTGGTTATCTCAAGTTCTGTCGTAGGCTTAGCAGAGCTAAGAGCCTCGGCGGTTGTCTCAAGTTCTGTCGTGGGCTTAGCAGAGCTGAGAGCCTCGGTGATTGAGGGCTTCCAGCACGAGAGATAGGAGGTTGTAGGCTGTTCGGTGCCGGTGTAGCCGACGCAGCCTGGGACATTGGTCTTGGGAGGAGCTCGGCCGCCGCCACAGTCAAGAGGATCGCACACTTGGCCGGTGTCGGGATCGTACCAGTGGACAATTCCATCGGCGCAGCTGGTGAAGCTATGGGTGGAACAGTCTTTGGCCGAAGAGAATTTGGCAAGCGCCAGCATTGAGAAGGCGGATAAAAGAGTCGGTCTGAGCATCTTGAGACAGTAGTCAAGCAATGGATTTTAGGGTAGTTAATGGCAAAAGCAAAGCGGAAGTAATTAGTTGTTAACGTAACCAGATCACAGTTAAATACAGATCATGTACCGGTACACACATACACACATACACATATACAAACATAGTAATAAAGGAGAACGATATCCCTGACCTCGGCCGATGACTCGAAGCATTTACTTAGTTAGCTAATTAATTACAGAGTAGGATTCTCGGGAAATCGGCCTGAAGTGGCCTTCCTAATACGGGAACTCGCTGTGCCTTAATTACAGCCCTACCGCAGGAGAAAGGACGAGGAATACTGAGGCCATCGGCCTACTATTGGCATGGGTTTGAGAATCGTTCAATTAATTCCGGTCTGGAACGTGTGCACTTCGTAGTTGGTTGTCAACTTCGCCAATCGAGCTCATTGGTCGTAGTACGGATCCCAAATCAGGAAATCGCCGTGCTTGGTTCACCAATGAACGGCAGTAATAACATCAGGCGTAGATCTATCTATGTATAGCAGTTACTTTGACCTCCAGATAAACAGGACTCGATCGTACATGTGTAGAATGGAAAAGATATGACTCTATTTTTATCTTTGGGGTATCACCTCCGGAGTACACGTAGACAAGTCCATAATCTAGATTGTGGTTAATGGATCTAGATCTAGCATTGCTCAAAAACACTAACAAATCCAGCATGGTGAAAGCTTCACACTTACATACCATATAGGTGATGGCCATGTGAATATGATAGCTACTGAAATGGCTATCGCCGGCATCATGCAGGGTAAGACATATCATCACATATCAACAGCCTCAACTAACATTGCAAGGCAGGCTAGAACGCATCTGACCAAACACTTATCATTCTTCCTACCACCTACAATCAAAGCCTTCTCGACGACAACAATTACAGCCACAATAGCGAATAATTATCTTGCCTATTTACCGATCGGCTGGCTAGGCCCTAGCTCTAAGGTTAGCACCTGAACGTTGCCCGGGTCGAGTTATGATTTCACCAATTAATGCAGCCATGGTACAGCCCATAGAATTGCCTCTGAATGGTGTTAGAGCTTCGTGAACAAGCTTCCTAGACGGAATTATATTATGAGACGTGTGTTCTACGTACTGGTATTTGTGATCAAAAACTATTCAATTCTTAGTGCGGGATTGCCCCAAGGTCGAAGCTGGACCGGTTAGGGTTTTGGAAACCGTTGCTATACGGTTCAGATTCGCTGGGACTCATCAAGCGCAAGATATGTCACAGTCGCCCTTTTGGCACTTGTGCCTCTGGACTGTAGTAAAGAAACACGGTGTACAAGTCTAATGCCATCGTTTCAGAATCGAGTGTAAGGTCATTGGAAGTGTTCGATTCGCCGTATATCTCCCATTCTCGTTCGACGTTTTCGAGGCATCGTCTTTGCTCCTAGGGAGATCATTCTCATGCACTCAAGCGTAACACACGATGCTGGTGGCAACTTTCGAGGCCTGCGAGGACTAGTTCTAAGATTTTTCTAAGTTTCAATCTCTCCAAATTCCATTAGAAATCAAATTAAGCAACTCGGAGACACCTTCAGTACGTCACTTTCACAGCCTGGTAGATCGGGCGTTTAATGAATGGGGGTATCATAACTACCTTCCGATGAGCTGCGTGAAATTGTTACCTGTCCAAATATATCCGAGCCAAGCGATGAATCAATGAAGCTTACACCCCGTATGCTGCCGCCCGCTTCTTCTTTGCCATTTGACCGTTTTCCTTCCATCCATTCCATCATATTGAACCCCATCCGCATCCGTTGCTAATCCCATCATGGGCAGAACAATTCCAAATGTGCCCTTTCCTTCTATCAAAGGTATTTATATTCGAGTCTTATAGGCTCAATTTCGTCCTTCTCCCAGGTTGAATGGTGTCTTTGGACTGTTGCTCAAGGCTTAGGGATGTGAATTGTCTTGCTAGTCATCAAACAGCCGTGAATGATGAAAAGAACGACGATAGGATGAAACTCGAGGTCGGTACCCTGGAGCCATGTGCCCATAGGTAAGTCTTCTAGTACCCAGCGCTGGGATACCCAGTAAGCCATGATAGCATCCATGCCCAGCGATGTGGGAATGGGAGTACCCTCAAAGTACTTGCTCTTGCCTGACGCATCTTTGGGAAGAACAGAGACGGTGACATTGAAGCGAGCGAGGCGGGTGAGGCCGCAGAGAACGAAGAAGGTGAGGGCGACGGTGTCGACGACGGAGCGAAAGCCAATTGTGAAGGCAACCATGGCGGGGGCGACACCGAAGGAGATCTACGTCATTGATGGAGGTTAGCTATTGGTCGCGGCATAAACTTCAACTTCGGGCGCCCAAAGAAACAAATGACGACCCAACGGGACAAACGTACCAAATCGGCAAGAGAGTCCAGCTCCTGGCCCATAAGACTACTCTTCTTCCTCCACCGCGCCACCTTGCCGTCGAGAAAGTCGAAGAAGAGTCCGAAGGGCAGGAAGGCTAGGGCGAGGTAGACCTTGTCGAAAGCGTTGGGGTCACCTAGGCAGTATCGCAAAGACGTGAAGATGGACATGACACCGCAGAAACCTATTTGAAGGAGAAAACAACTGTTAGCTCTTTGCATCTGGACCAATTCGAGTTCGGATCAAGGAGGAACGCACCGTTCATAAGGGTGATGGAATCAGCAAGGTGTAGGGCGCGGACGAGAGAAAAGTGGCCAACCTCAGCAGAGAGCAACGTCTTCTGCTTGTCAATAGCTACAAAATCGGAGGCGTGTCAGCTTTCTTGAGCACTATATTCACATGCAGCTTCGGTCCGCAGACCCACAGCTCGGGTATGCCCTCATTGTTCCGGGACGAACTCACCAGGTTGGTTGGAGGACGACAAGTCCTTAGGGAGATTTCCGTTAGAGTTGCTAGACGCCATGGTGCTACTTCGTCTCGACATGCTGTGGCTAGGGAGCGAGGATGGAAGTGTGAGGGAGGAGAGAAAAGGGGGGGGCTGAGAGATGTAAGGAGGAAGAGAGAAGAGGAAGACGGCTGCAGACGTGGTTCAGCGAAGAGCTCAACACTTTCGGGGTAGCGGGGGAGCTTGACGTCTTTTGGGTCTCGGAGTGTCGGTGGGCTGGCGGGTGGCCTGTGCTAGGAAAATGCTTCTTTTCGGTTGGTTACCCCGTAGAGAAATCGAGCGACGAGAGGGCTAAAAATAAATGAACAACCGAGAAGGAACCCAGTAAAAAAAAGAGAGGGAATGAAACACGGGCCAGGAAGTAGATATGATCAATGATGATGACGATGGTGGATGAATGAATGATGATGTTGCCAAGTCTCGAGTTTCAACGGTTGGCCAGAAGCATGGCATGCGCAGGTTCAGGTTTGGCTGGGGACGGTTTCGGAATTGGAGGGAAGGTGCAACTTGTGGGGATGCCGTCATTGAGTGTGTGTGTTCCGCGCTACGCTGGGAATTGTTTAGCGTCGGGTTTTTCTTCTTCATTTTTTTCTTCTTGCACGTGACAGTCGCACTTTGTCTACAGTGGCTGAGGCTCAGGCGACCCCGCTGTCCGCCTGTGTTACGATCCGTGTCATGGGATTGGCTCATCATGAGGCTGTGCCTTTCTGGAAACTGATCCGAATACGACACAAATCTGGCTTTATAACTTGGGGCATTACACAATTATGGCTAGGTAATTTGCTGTCACATGGATGAATAGCGGTCAGTTGTATTCTTCACGGGGCATGGATGAAAGCGGAATAGATTCATCAAGTATTTGGTCGGTTCTTTGTGGTCAAGCTGGATCCAATGCCATGAACCCATGTGTTGTCACTCTCACGGAGTTCAAACATTCTGCAAGGTAGGAGCAAGATTACTCTCGCCTTTCCTCTCATAGACATCTCGGTTTTAATATATACATACCGAGCTCGTAGAACTACGTATGTGTTCATCTACCGGTGGTTAGGTATATACCTAGGCTCTCTCCAATGGCAAGTCTCTGTGTGTCCATATCCTTGGCTGTTGTTGCCTATCGTTATTATTCGACCTGACACCAAAAAAAAAAAAAAAGGCGGCCAATTGCCCAAACTCCATCTCTAGACCAACGTCCAGAGTGACCCCTAGCACACAATTAAACAAACGTATTACCACCCAGGAGAAAGAAAAAGCCAAACCCGGAGGCAGAAAACAACAAGACAACCTCTCCTCAAGTTTCATGTCGAATAGATGCTTTGTACAATGCGTATAGTGTGATGAAAGCTAATTCATGCCTCCCAGAAGGAAACAAAACCCTATGCTGTCCAGCAATGAGAGTCTTCCTTGCGGTTGCCGTTTCATGCTGTGTCCTCACGCTCGATCACCTGTTCATCGCGTTTCTTGTTATCGTATACTCTGTTGCGATACGTTTCAACAAGCATTAATGTCCTGTCGCGTTTATCGTGAGATGAGAACCGAAAAGCCATCAAGCCAAGGGCCGCACGAGCCCGACACACCACAAATGGTGTATCCTCGCGGGGGTATCAAAGTGTGTCTATATCAAAGTCAGCCAAGCCCAGATCTCTAACAATGGAGTAAGGGGGACGTACGCTTCCCCTCCATGTGCATTCCCAAACATGGGCGATTTGCGGCCCAAGCTAGTCAAGATTTGCACTCCATCAATCCAGAAACCAGCCCGCACAAGGAAACCACTAATGTACTCGCCACGACGGACATCTAGGAGCATGTCCTGTTAGGAACGACTTGTATGTATACATGTCAACAGTAAGGACTCACCGAAGTCAAAAACATCGCCTTCTGGATTATTTCCACCACGCTTCCCAAATAATTGTGTAGACTCATCATCGTAAATAAACTCTAGTCCATCCACGGCAGATCCGTGGTAGACTAAGACCTTTGATAGAATGCGATGCTGCTTTACAGCGCTGGTAAAAATCGTCTCGATAGGCTCGCTACCATCCACCTTGGAACTGCCCTGCATTTTGCATCGGAATGCAACCTTTCCGTTCGATAGCTTGACCGAGGACTGCTTCGAGGCAAAAGTCTTGAAGTCGTCGATAGTCATTGAACCACCACCTTGAGACTTGATATTGATCCTGAGACGACCCTTCTTCTTGTTGTCGGCCGCCCTAGCCCGCAAATCCTGCTCGTTGAGGGTGATTTGCCGTGGCGGAGGTCCTTGATCGGGTTGATACTCAATCCATGAGCGACAAACGTCGTCACACTCGGTGTAAATCTCCACGAATGAGATGCCCGTTGCTGCCATAACCAAAACATTGCCATTCTCGACCGGGAATGCTTGAACACTAATATCGGGGTTCATTGGGGGGTCGTTGGGAAGTCGGAAGGCCGGGTGAGCTCGGAAGCGCAGGCAGTCTAGTCGGTGCCAACCACACTCGTCTCCCTGCAAAGCAAGCCCTCCCTTGGACTTGGTCCTTGTCGAGTATGCCTCTCGTGTGACAAAAGATCGGTTGAGAACCACATAGTCACGTAACATGACACCGCTTTCCTGATGAGGGCAACCGAACAGATGACCGGTCTCATGAAGGTGCGCGCCGATTCCAATGTTGGCGGCTTCCCAGGAACTTCCTGCTTCTCTGCAGTCGTTGGCTACATGGTTCGTATCCGTCGGGGTGCAGTCAGTGAAGGCAGGGACCACCTCCTCAAAGCTAGCTGGATAGCTCTGCAGACAGTGGGAACCAAAGATAGCAAGGTGTATGTTGTTGTCACCACCACCAAGTGCAGCATGGCCAGTAACTGTCTGGGCATTCCGGTCCCAATGAGCATCGAGAAGAAGGGCAGAGACATAGAGCTTCTGACCAGGCGAAGGATTGAAGTAATTCTTGACAGCTTTGGAGGCAATGTCAAATAGGGCGTCCTTTTCAGTTGCCTTTTCATTTTGCTGGGCCTTATTGAGATCTCGAAGCTCAGCGACGGTCTTGTCGCTGCGAATGACGTGAATTCTGGCCTCCGAGCGCATGGTACCATTTTCGAGATCACGCCAATTTGCAGAGCCAGTAGTCCACTCCTCCTCGAACCGAAAAGACCTTCGTCCTAGCTTATTCCGCCACATTTGTTCTGTAGTGAAGGCCTGCCACAGATAGGCGGCCATTCGGAACTTCCTCACGGCTACGTCCAGTCCATTGCCTTCTCGTTCAGCGCGGGCAGGAGTAGCATCGAACGTCCCGGGTGAGTCCTTGCCCATAATGATAGCAAGTTGTAGTGGTGGGGCATTGTTAGTAGGGAGCATATGAACAGTGAGGTAGGAGACATGTATTGGGTTGGAGCTACCGCTGTTGGGGAGCTTGGGGCTGGAGAACTCGAAGCGCAGCTTGTTCGGACCGGGCTGAAGGTAAACGAGAGACTTGAAGTGGGAGCTGCAGGCAGGCCAGTTGATCGGGGGGAAGTTATCGTCGAGTCTAGAGACAGTTACGGTCCCATCGAGCGCTTGCTTAGCAGGATCGGCAACTGTTCCATGGACCATGAGGACCTTTTGATAAACCTGGAATAGTTAGCGCGTGGAGTTCATCGAGCCCAGCGGCAAGGTTATTGATGCCAAGAAATTTGGCTGCAGCAGCTTGCGTGGAGTTCTTGGTTAGGAGGTAGGGCTCATTATGGCGCCTGCGAACCAATTGAAGACGATGCAACCAGGCGAGGGATTCAATCACATACCCATGCATTCTCTGAGAGATTGGTTATCCTAGGAGCGTAGGGCGACACTGGTAGGTTCTGTTTTCCGTTCATGGAGGGGGCTCCCAACCCTGACATGCCCGAAACGCTAAGTCGGGATGAGCTCGAAGACAAGGGTGGTCGAACTTGCAAGTTTTGGCTGCTGTGCCGATTTGGTGATGACTGGCGAGTCTGTTGCTGAAGCTGTTGCGGATCCTTTACCTGGAGGTTGAGAGCCGGATCAGACTGGTGATTGATTGACGGCGGCGTAACTGAGCCGCTCGAAGGTATCGTTCCCTGGCTACCAGCGCCATCGCTCGACGAATCGGTAGAATGATCGGTGTTGCGTTCGGTACGGAAGTTTGCTTTTGACCGGCGACGCAGGTCCTTAAACTTAAGAAAAGAGGGAGCCATGACCGCCCGCAACTTTGAAGTTGTCCTCGTAAAAAAAAAAGGGTGAGGTGACTTGCGGCGGGCGGTGCTGATGCAGGCCGGAGGGGGCAGGGGGAGGGTAGCTTTGTCGTCGTTCTCCAATGTGAGGTAGTTGTGGTTGGCGCAGAAAGAAGAAAAGAGAGACGTGAATGGAATCCAAACACAAAACAGTCAAGTCCTGTATGCGGCGGTTGTTGATTCGGCTTTCGTGTTAAGTTGTTGAAATGCTAATTGCTTGTCAGGAGCACTATGTAACTACGTCTTGGCCGCCCTGCGAACGGGGGGTGTGTAGCGTGGCGTTCTAAGGGCGTGTGATGACGGAGAGGGAGGAGAGCGAGCGACTGGATAGCTAGGTGGCAATTGCGAGGCGACTCAACAAGGCTCGTTTCTTGCCTTTATGGCTATAATGAAGAAAGCAAAAAAAGAAGAGAGGGAGGAAGAGAAAACTAAAAAAGAGGGCAAGTGAGAAAGAGGAGAAGGAAAAGGGAAGGAAGAAAAACCAAAACCACACCCCCCGCGATGAGTTAGGGAAGATTGGAGTGGCAGCAGCCTGTTTCTCCCCTGAATCCTTGGGTGCAAGAAGTGGAGGACGAATGACGGGATGATGGATGGTGGACGGACAGCACAATCGACGAGGGTATGGACCACGGAACAAGCCAACGAAGCTGGAGCAGCTGGGTCACAATATACTAGGGTTTTCTGCTGTTCTGCCGGGATGCTCCACGGTCCAAATGTACAGTACATCTGGAGTTTTGACAGTAATGCAGGTCTGGGATACAGTACCGGTAGACAATAAAAGAACACAATCTACGGGGGACGCTACAGCAGGCCATGGCGCTACTGAAAGGTGGAGGGAGTGGAGGAAGCGTCGAAAAGGTGGACCATAGCCAGGTCCTGCGTCATTACTTTTTGATCGATCCGGACGTGGGACTAGCAAACGGTGGTTGGCGATCTATCTGCGGATGATAGAGGGAGGCTAGGATGAAAACGAATTCGTTCGCACGGGTTTGCGCGGACGGACTGCTTTGATCAGAGGCGTTAACGAAGGATAAGAACGAATCTATCTTTTTATCCAACTCAGCTTTCTCGGCTGCCAATACTACAGACATCGAACGCCTGAACAGTTAGTACGAAAGCCTTGTCCCTAGGAATGTACACTACCTAGCCTATGTACTCTCTTTTAGAGGGGAGTAATCGCATCAATCACCATCAACCTCCCCGTCCGCGCCTTCGGGCCGTGATACACACCAATAGTAATTACATCCCAGTCATCTCTGCCGTCAACCACAATATTGTGTGGGCTACAGTGGAGAGAGGGCGCGAAACTATCAATTGGAACCTTGCCAGTTCGCTACCAGCGGCAATGGAGCCATGCCTCCAAAACGAAAACACACGGAATCCACCGCTGGGATAGGTAAGATGCATCTTTTTCTTCCCATGATGAGATACGGTAGTGCTTAGCCTAACTGTCAGTCAATTCATGAGCGGGGGGGGGGGGGGGGGGGGGGG